>JAKCOX010000045.1:4497500-4852500 GCA_022605575.1 Laterallus jamaicensis coturniculus | reverse complement strand
TACTGTTTCTGAATTATTTTGATACTTATATTTTCTCACTGCTCTCAAAATCCTCAGAGCTGCTTTATTTCAATAGAACTCCTCCCTTGATCCCTTCTTTTAGCATAAAAGATAAGAGTAAATCAACTTTCGTATGCTGAACATTAAGGGAAAGAACTTCTGTAAAAAACATGTGATCAACACAGAATTTCCCAGGCTTTTGTTTACTAGTTTCTAAAGAGGACAAACTATTAAAAAATTATCAATCCTACTGCACCAATTTACTAAATCAGCAGTGATGATCATTCAATAGTATTTAAATTCAGAACACTAATGACAAAAAAAAGGAAGCTCTTTTCTCAATTGGTTATTGTCTCAATTTGCTTTAAAAAAATGTAGTTTTCCTGTGAGGTTTCAGGGTTTTGTTGTAATTTTTTTTCTTGGATTTTTAAAATATTATTTTTTTATTTAGATAACAGTACAGGGGAAAATAAGGTAGAATTTACAGAATAAATGCAAGTGTCAAGATTGCTTTACATTATTTTTTAAGCAAACAGAGCACAAAAGCAATCCTTTAACCATCTACTAACCTCAACTTGATTTGCATTGAAAAACAGGTAGAGCACAGTAGTTGAGGTTTGTGCTTCGTAAAAGCAAAAGAAATACATAGCAGTTGCAAAGCATTCTTAACCTCCAGTGATTTATTGGCCCTCAGCCAAGTTATCAGGGGAATCTAATTCTTCTTTATTATTCAAATAAACCACATTTGGCACCATGGTTCCTTTTCAGAATAGCTTCACAAATAGACTGAGTACTGTCATTTATTTGACCTTGTGTGTTGTAGCTATAATTTTATTTGCCATTTCATAGAACAAATGCACAGAAAGCCAAAATAAGGAGACAGGTTATGCTAGTAGTAATGCAGTGCACATGTAATATACCTGTTGGTTTTGTCTGTTTTGTTTTAAAAAGGACAAAATCTCAACAATGTATTCTTCCCCCCACCCCCCCTTTTTCATCTCTATTATCCCCTATTATGCCTGCAGCTGCACTGCTCCTTTTTAGTGAGCTCTCTTTTCAACTGGCCAATTTGCAAACCTGGTCTGTGTCCCGGACAAATAGGAGCAAAGGTAGGAACTATTTTACTTTAAGGTGTGGACCTCACAGAGGGGAAGAAATGCATAAATACCTTTGTCGACTACAACTGTTGGTGAGAGGTGATTAAGAACTTGCTTCCTGAAAGCAAAAGCATCCAAGCCAGTTTATGAACACTTAAAATTTACAGTTGACCCCGAAACCTCATATGTCTGACAGTTTTATGCTTTGTTCTCGGTAGATTTTTTCTCCCTATTTGTTATTAGTATTTCAGCATTCTTTGGGTGTCATTCTCAAACACAGACTTTGCAAAAGAACTGAAATATCTTAGGTAAGCACTGATACTGACTTCTAAGTGCCTGAAGGAGTGATTTGAGTGCCTTTTCAGTGTCTAGATATGGTGACTCATTTTAGCCAACTACTTTTGGATTCACATCTCCTTTCTAAATCGGAGACTGGCTATTCAAAAATATGGCAGTTACCCTGGTATCAAAATTATCTGCTAATTTGAAAATGCCAGAGAATAGACATATGTGAAGACAAAACACCTTTACATCGCTGCAGAGGTGCAGTGTAAAAAGCTGTCTGCACTGTCAAAAGGGTAAGCTACACCATCACAGGTCATGTTGTCCAACCCAAGAAAGAAATCCAGGCACTACTGCATGTTTCTAGACACATCTGGGTCTTCAAAAAATACTACAGTTCTTGAAACTAGTGAGTATTGGAATGTATGTTGGACTATTACAGCTTGCTCCAAGAATAATTGAGCTATGACAACTTATATGAACTAAGGATGTAACAGGGATTTTGGCCCATTTCTGTTGCTGTTATTCTCTTCCTTTTCTCACCTATTATTTTCAGGTAACTTTGTTTCTTTCCCCCTACTATGAAATGCATTTGTGTTCTCTGAAATTGCTCAGATTGCAACTCCACATTGTGCTTCTCTGCCAAACTAAGTTAAAATTCTGGGTTAGCATTTGCTGGAAGGTAAAGTGTTCAAATATATATATATATCTGTGGGTGCCTACATGCAAGGTAAATTCATTGTAATGTCAAAAGAGTATTTATTGTAATTTTTGTTTATTGTTCAAATATATTGTATTTTTGCCAGGAGTAACTTTATTATCATCATTGCCAGGCTACCTCCCAAGATACTGTTTTATCAGATTTCTTTACTATTAGCCCTGCAGCTATCTTAGAACATCAGCATCCATTTGTTTTTTACCACTGGCTCTCAATGTTCAGGAAAGAGAAAAAATGGGTTCTGTGAAAATCTGTTTCACCTGCTGAGATACGGTACAAGGACAATTTTCTTTTAGGTAAGAGATATGAGATTTTGCTTTGTGGGTACAAAATATATGGTACATTACTTACATGAGTACTAGTTAAAAAAGGAAAAAACCACCTCCAATCAAATAAGGATGAAGTCTCTAAAAGGTAATTTGACTAGGAAGTAAAACTCCAAAGTCAGCACTTGAAGAAGATGACTGAAAAACGCTTATAAAGTACATCCAGACTTTCTGAAGTTCAAAATTACCCAGAGATTCTATAGAAATATATAGCCGGGGAGTATCAGGATATGGACTTTGATCAATGTTTACCTGCAGTGCAAGAAATGCCACACCACATGTATCACATAGCACGATTCCAGAAATTCAAAATTCACCAGTACTTTAAGATCACTGTGGAGCAAACAGGAGCATTTCCATGTATAGTTTGAGAAATGCTTTTATGGTTGTCCTTGCTAATATTTCTTGTAACAAATAATACTTTAAATAATGATTTTGTAGCAAGTAGCTACAGCATTTTTTTGGTCACTATTAAAAGACCCAGCTATATAATATTATAGCAAGAGAAGAAGATATTAAATATATAAACACACTAGGTCTGAGAAATACAACATGTCTCCATAATGACCGAAGAACAGCGAAAATCACAGACTTTAGTAGCTCTCAGTAGATTCCATCTATTGTATTAAAATTCACATTCCTGGTTCTGATTTTTGGTAGTTTTCCATCAATACTTTCAGTAGGGAATGCAAGGAAATGTTTGTTCTGATATATCAAATACAATACTCTGACATGCAAAGTGAATTCCTTTATCTGAATCCTTGCTGGAAACGTATATGGGGGATTGAGATGAAGTGTGAAGTCTTAACAACATGGTGCAAGTTTGGAGTAAGGAAACTCCTATAGCTAAAAAGACAGTGGCAGAAAATGCTTTTAACAAGAGACTAGCATAGGGTTAAAGCCAAATTTTTCTTGAACAGATGATATTTCAGATGGCCACACTATTCCAGATGCATCAATTTCCTTGAAAATCCAATCCATATATGTGCATATGCTGTGCTGGCAGGAGGACTGACTGAAATGGCCAAAACCCAAGAGCTAATATTCTTTTGGCCAGAATAATGCAATTATTATTTTCCTAGCTATCAGTCTAAGCATACAGAGCCATCTGTTATGCAAAGCAAACATACACATCTCAATTACAGAAAATGCAGTTGCCTTGACAGAATTTGGATTACACCACTAACCAGGGCTGTAAAATTTGTTTTAAGCTAGTGTATAATGGATGCCTTTCAGGAGTTTCCTAATTAGCATTTACCTGCTTAAACTAATTATCCATCCTTCTTCTTTACTGGCTTATTAAACTTCGTTGGATACTATGCATAAAACAGATTAATATGAGCATAAGACAATAATAAACATTAAAGTTCTGATTCTTTACAGTATTAGCAACATGGTGGCGCACCAATTTCAAAATTTGAGATACTTGATACTAACTCCCAAACAGATTAAGGCAGGGATTAAAGTCTATTATAAAGCGAGGGACTTTAATGAGACAAGAATACTGATATGAGTTAGAAACAGCTCTGTTTCCATTTCTATCGTTTGGTTTGCTAAAGCCAGCACAAAATAACAATTACTGAACTTATTACAGCCAATTGCTCGCGTGTTCTTTGAGGAGTTAATGAACCTCTATTCGGATTCTCACCAGATAATATTTAAAATTAGTCTTTTTCTGCACTAAATGTTAAAATTTCACATTTCATTGTAGTTGGGGTACAGCAAAACTGACAGTTGCCAGTGCTAATAGTTGCCTCCTCATAGCAGCATGGGTCCCAATTTAAAGGACCTGAAATAAATATTATCTCAGTTTTTCTTTTTCTCCTCTGGGTGGCTGCAATAGAAGTAGATTATCCTGCTCTGAAAATCACCATGCAAAATCCTTCTGCTGCATTTCTAAGTAAAAGCAGGAAAAAGCTGTACTTCCTAAGAATTTCGGAATGCTGCAGGATTAGGAATAAAGAACAACAAGCAACTTTCCCCCCTCTTTTGTCCCATCTTTTAATCTTTGCAGAACAGCAGTTATCAGCAATTAAGTGAAAAAATTAAACTATTATATATTATAAATTTGTCTTTTCATATTAGTGAGCATCTGTGAAAGTGGCAAAAAATGTGTCCTTGTTGGAACTCTCCCTGCAAGACATTTTAATGGTCTCTTTCAGCATTTCTTGACTCCAAATGACTCCCTGTCATCGTGTCAGCTCCCTGGATAATGCAGGATACTCCATAAACATCCAGTAATAGGACACAAGGGAAGTACTATTAGTGTGTCCCTTTCCTATCAGGTATAGAGGTTTAAAGTTCAAAACAACTGAGAGAAGAAACTTCATTTGTGCACAATAAATTAATAATGATCCTCAATGGCAAAAAGTTTTCGGGCACAAGTTTGTGTTATCTCAACGTCTAATGCTGATAGAAATGTTTTCCAATTACTTCTCAGGATGAACCAGATACAGCTTTAAACAACTAATTCAATGATCCACACAAATTAGAGAAAACAAGTTATTTGTTTTTTAAGAACGAGAAACAGAATAATGCATGAACACAATTATGATTGAGAATCAAAGGCATGTACTTACTTGGGACAGGCCTAAATAGATGGAGACAGTTTCTGAAATGTACAAAAATTTTCCTTCTTGATTTAGTGCAAATACAAATCCATCCAGGGACTACAGAAAAACAAACAAACAAACAAACACAGGAAAGTTAATAGATTAATAAAAAAAAAATCTTAAATTCCAGATAAAAATAGTAAAACAAAGGCAATGCAAAACAAATTGAGGAAAATATTCTTATTTCTATGAGTTTTTTAATTAGGATCTTAAAGACGATTCCTTTATATTTCATCTATATATTAACAAACAGAATATGAGTATATGCCAAAGTTCAAGAACTTATTGTCATGCTTCCACGTGCCATATACTGTAAAAAATTTATCTCATTTGCATGAAACAAGAAATATAGTAAAATAAAATGTTTTTCAATTTGTTATGGGAAGAAATAACACGGAAAACAAATACCCTTCCAATCAACTGGTATGTAAGATGCCCCCCCTGCCATCCCCCATAATCAAAGCAGTGAATTTCTACTTCCAAAAACTGCAAAAGAGAAAAGAAATTCTTACCATCACTCAAACCACTATGGGCCTCAATAATTTGTTAATTAATTAAGGATTACACACACACATGCACAAGGATGTGCGCGCGCACACACACACACACACACACACACACATATTTTCCTTTTGTGAGACAACAAACAAAGCCAATCAGCAGATTACTGTCAAACATGTTTACAGTTTAGGTCTACAGAAATGTTATGAATTTCATCCCTTTGGTGAAAAACTCTAGATTAGATTTTGACAGGTTCAAGTCTTTGGATGTGGTTTCCATTGCAACTGCAAAAATCAAAATACGACTGCACAGATTAATGCATACCTTTTGAAACATGAGTGCAGTTAATAAACAAAGGAATATATTCTAAACTGACACACAGAGTAAATCACTGCACATCAAGATGGAAATACACCTCTAGGAATAGGAGCAAATCTTCACTAGGAAAAAACTGCCTCTCATACACTATATGTGCCTTTACTTTTATGCTTTTTGTGAAGCTAATTATTGGCAAACAAGCATTCTTTATTGCAAAATGTAAATTTTGTAAAATCACAAAAAATCCAGAAATTAGAAATGCTAAAACAACTCAGAATGTAAGAAACACACCAAATGATGGAGTGAAGAAGAAGAAACAGTCCCGAAAAAATTCCATCCCAAATATCTCCGTGAGATAAAGGCATGTGTAAAGTAGAAATACAACTGTAGCATTTGAGACTAACTGGCTTTGGAAGAAAAAGATGTATACAAAATTGATGGAGATATATGATGATAAAGTCATGTAGTGCTTTCACTCCTTCTCAAATACAGAACAGTGATTTCTAAGGGGTTTTAATTTTTATATTCTTCTGCTTCTTGATTAATTTCTAACATGCTGATGGTCAGAAGCTGTCTTTGGCAGGTTTTCACCCCTTTCTGTTGTAGTAGGTGGTGGAATTAGTTCAAAAATCTGTGTTTCCTAAAAAGAATAAACTGCATATTGGAAAACAAACCCTCACTAAAGACACTGCATTAAAGAAAGACTCTAATTTATATTTATGAATTAATAAAAATGTAAATCTGCATAGATTTCCTTCATGTAAAAACATTTATATTATGCAAGCCATTTATGGCCTCTTATAAATCATCATCATTTCTTTTCGAATGATTAACATCAGTTCCTTGAATTTTAACGTCAATAACAGGTGGAAAATTTGGAATAGTGAAGTTCAAACTTAGATCCCTACAAGGACAGTCAAAGCCTTTACACGTTTGATCTCCCCAACTGCACGCTACTTCTTTTGCTACTACCCACTTTCCCCACTACAGAAAGACCAGAAGTGTAAATCTTTAAAGATCTTGGTTTAAGCTTTTCTCATGCTCTGTCCCATGTTCCTCTGTGTAAACTGGTTTAATCCTCAGTTAGAAATAAAACTGGGACCTGTCACCTTGATTCCCTGGCCACCTATATATATGTTCTAGCTAGAACGCCATTCTCTACAAACAACAATAAATTGCCACACTGAATCAGACTAACAGCCTATATGCAGTGTTTGGTTTTCCTGGGTCTGACAGCATGTACCTAGATGCTTCACAACAATGTTTGAAATATCCATAATGGTTATGTGGACAATGACAAGCCTATTAGAAGCTTCTTTTTAAGCTCAGGTTGTTGCTGGTTGGCATGACCGTGATATCTGATATCCTCAAAAATTATTTTTTATAAATAGTGCGCTCAAGACTCTTTTTTCTTTCTTGGTTTTTGTTTGTTGGTTGTTTTTTTTTAAAATTTTTTAAAAAACTCATCATGTTCTTGGGTCAACAGTATCTTCAGGAAAGAAGTTTCACAGGTTTTCTGTCTATCATACAAAACCAAATTTTTCCTTCTCAGATTTTTACACCTGCAGACTTCTAGCATGGTCCCCTTGCTCTTTAACTCAGAAGTTACATACACTTGGAGCAAATTTATCATCTGTTTAATACGCTGCATTATTGTGTAATTATCTGGTATATCTAGATAGAGTTTTTTAAGAACAGCAAAAAATAATTGCCATTGATGGCATTCCTGCTTCTTTTCTATGCATCATCTGATGTAGGAATTCAGGATCCTTAATGAAACAAATGTTTGACAGAAAAGCTTTTAGTACTGGTTAGACAGAAACATTTTCCTCTGTGTGGTTTTGGAATTGACTAAAACCTGCTTTGCTGAAAAAAAATAGAAATAAATAATACTATCTCTGATCATCACAATCCTACAAAGAAATTTCAGCCTTCATGGCTAAAGTCAGGAAAGTCATCAGCAACTGAGTTAGCCACCTTAAGAATCCGCTACTTTTTCTTGTCATTGACTCTGATGCTTTCTTTTCAGTTAAATGGTTTTAATTCTTTACCTTTTTGTTCTCTTTCTTTCCGGGAGACTATTCCCTACTTTTGCCTCCTAGTTTTACAAGGAGAGTATTAAGGAGGCATTATTGATAGACTGGTGGGGCCAATGCAGCACCCTCAACTCTTTTGGCGTCTTGCGTTCCTGTGCGACAAAATTAGTTCATTATGCCAAATCAGACTACTAAATAATTTCCCTTCCCGCTTCCCTGAATTTATGCTTGGGTATAAATACCGACCAAATTCAGCATTTTGTTCAATAGGGCAAAATGAGAAAGTTTTTAAAATCATATTTCAAAAAAGCCACTGATTAATAGCTAATGGAGCAACTAACTACTTCCATGCCCCAAAGACAAAGACATTAGAACAAAGGCCTCAAGTACTAAGCTCATGTCCTAATACCTAAGAAAAATGACAATAAAATTAGGGGGGGAAATAGCCACCTTCCAAGGCAAGGCATTTCCTCCCACCAGTATGAAAGGGCTGAGAGGGACCACTTTTGTGACAACGTTGTTGTTCCTTATACAGGTCAAACAGTAGTTCTGAAGGACTGTCTCATTCGTTATTCATAGGTATTATTTATGAATATTTATTATTTAAGTAATGCGTGTTGAAATTTTTCAATTTTTCATAAAGCGTATGTCCTTCGTGCATGCCAAGAGAGCAGCAGCCTTCAGAGAAGGTGGCAGGCAACATAAGAAAGGTTACGTTATATACTGAAAAAGAGTATGTGATACCACTGTATATATTTACCAACAATTTTGTTTTAATGAGAAATCTCCGGAAGTATTATTCATATTAGCTGTGTATAACTAAGGACACAACAAATGCGAGAAGGGTACTGGATTTAGCCAGCTTCCAAATCTCTCTTAAAATGAGCATCACAGAGTATTTTCAGCCAGAATTTCTGAACAGTTGCATTGTAGTTCAAAGGCAGGCAGGATTCCTGCTTTGGATGTTCCAACAGTTACCATCAACTCCAATACAGAAATAGGACCTGCAAAAGTAACCAGCTTTTCATGAAAAGTCTTATTTCCATTGAAGCAGAGGCTATGAATATAAAGGTAGAGTGTCTTCAGCTAGGAAAACGTCCTTGAGTTAATTTCTTTTTTATTTTTTACAAAAATTGTATTGCCTGTCAGAAACTCAGTCCTATCCCATCTAGTGTGGCAGCTGCAAAAAAAGGGTCAGGGTGACCGCAAACGCCAATTTTGAGCACAATCCAATTTAAGGAAGACTGTCCACTTCTTGTTTAAACCTACACTTACCGGTTTTATGCAAAATGTGATTAAAGCTGAAGTTCCCTAGTACTTTTGATTTCAGAAAATCATTATGTATTATGCTGTTTCAATCACCACAGGCTACTTTTTAATTTTTTTTTTTAACTGCCCCACTGTTTTCAACAGGCGCCAATTAAGATTCTGAGGTCAAAGGGTTAATTACATCTTCTTACCCACTATGTAGAATTTTCTGATTATTAACCAAGGTTGGATTAAGATGAAAAAGAACCGACACAAATGTTAATGCTTGCCCCTCCTCGAGAAGATTTATCATAATACCATGCTGAAATCTATACGCTTTCTTCAAAGCTGTTAGAGAATGAAATCTTAGGAAACACTAAAATAAACTCTTTAAAGACATGCAAGTATCTGATTTATTGAGCCAGTTTTCGTATTCCTGAAAACTGTTCTAAACTAGCCAGACAGTACTGATAGAAGATTTCTTTTGTTACATACGAGCAAGTCAATGTGGTAGACACGAAGGAAGCGAGACTCACATGTAAAAGTCACTAGTTATGGCGCCTCTGAATAACAATGCCAATAATTATAATTTATATCCTCTGACATCAGAATAATACGAAAATGTAAAGCACAGGTTTTTAACCCAAAATACTAAGTGGCTCTTACAGTATTTGTAGAATAGTGAGGTTATTTCCTCTCAGGATATGAAACCACTGTACCACTTTGACCGACTATGCACTAATGTATAATGCATTGTACTAAATGGATTTATATTTGTCAGAGGAATTTTGTCCCAGCCATTTTTGCATATTCCCACTACAGGCAAATTTAATTCACCAAAGTCTGCTACAGTGTCCTTCTGGAGAATATCCTCATATTTCATACTATCCGTGAAGTCCCTAATTCTTTCTAGTGTATTCCAATGCTGCAAAAACCCCTGTTACCCTGACCTAAACTCCAGTTAGAGTGAAGAATTACCAGTAGGCTAGGTTATTTTAATGACAGATTATTTTAAACTAAGCCTTCACCATCTGTTCCACCCCCTAATTATGAATGCAAAAAGAACATATTTCACAATTACATCAGTAAAAAGTAAGATATACATGATTTAAATGCATGCATGTGTTCTTTGTCCAATGCAGCATGCATCTGTGATGTTTTCTCATTATTCAGGCTCTGATCAGGAGCTAGGGGCTGGGGAAGGGAATACTCCTCCTGATAAAACAGATTAATTGATATACTAAACTTTTTTCCTGGCAAACAGATCATGTTAATTAGAATTTTTCACTGTTATGACATAATGATATTATAAATGGAGCTGAGCATTAATTTGAGGACAAAGCCTGTCACCAATTAGACATACAACATTCAATATCATCAAAAATATTTTACTCGTTTTCTTTTAAAGAAAGGCAGTATTGGATGCAATTGACATTTAGAAAAGCAAATAGTCCCTCTCTTATAATAAACATACTCTTGCAAAATTTATTTATTGTGTACAGCATGGCTTAAAAAAGTTACCAAAGAAAGCAACAAAAAATTAAATTTCATTTCAACATGGCAAGCATTCTTGGAAGGTGGTTTGAAATGAAATAAAAGGCATAAATGGTGGCTAACAGAAATCTGATTCAAAGCCTCAGTGCCCATCCACTGTACTCTCACTATTAAGATATCAGGGTAACACCCTCGAGCAACACCGGCAAACTTACAAAAGCATAACTACTTAGGTGGAAAATCTGACCTTGGGCTTTCACAATTAAGTACTATGAGATGTATGGAGTATTATTCCTTGAAATAGGATTTTATGTGGGATGTATGTGATACACATGAATAAAAATGAGCAACTAAGGTTTGATCATCTCGTAACTTAGAAAAATCTTTAAAAGCTTTATTCCTTCAGCCTTTTTAATGCCTTGCAGATAACAAAACAAAACAAAAGCCCAAATAAAATAAAATAAAAATAAAAATGCATAGGGCTTATTGCAGTATTCCTTGGACTACAAGCTTTTTACTACTGATTAAAAATCCCAACATCAAACACAGAAAAAACCCTGTTTTGACTCTCACGCCACTGCCCCTTTTTCAATCACAGTCCACCATAATGCTTATACGGCTACATGACCATAGACTCCTTGTGAATCAGTGACACATATCTGGCAACAAAGCAACATGTATTTGGCACCAAAACAACTACAGTAGAAAAAAAATTAGGTAAGAGGACAAACTCAAAGGATGTGGTTAGAATGGACTTTGATGCTGCCAGCTTCCTAATTTGTCATCTTCGTGCTCTTTGCTTGTGTGGTCAGGATTCAATTTATGACAACAAGGAAGTGCCAAAAAATAAATGTGTCCATAATAAGTAGCTCTGCTTTACAGCTCAAAGCCAAGAAACGAAGGAGGAAGAGTAAACTTTACTGATTCCCTTGATGCATCTTTTGCCAGACTTACAGAGTTAGTATGTTTATGTAACCAGAGAAGCAAAAACTTGCAGGGGCAGATTTACTACTTGATCAGAAAAAACAGATTTTGTTCCAGATCAGAACACTGTGAAAGTTGAGAAAAGTTTAGAAGCAAGAATGTTTCAAGGTGTTAGTCAGGTTCTTAAGGTGTACTCCCAGGGTTATTCACTGCTAATAGATTGACAAGTATCAGAGATGAGCCTGAGAATCACAGAAAGATTACAAATCCCTAAGAGATGGGAGTTAAAAAAAATTAATAAATCAGAGATTAAGAATTTTACAAGTTATTGGACACAAAAGCAATAAATGATTTTTAGGGATCTTTGCCTTGTAGATAGCAATTTAATTTTTTTTCTAGAAGGCCATTCTGTATTGCTGCAAAATCCTGACTGCATAGAGGAAACTGCACCATGAAAGCTATTAGATTTGCTGAAAAGTTGGCATCACAGTAGGAGAAAAAAAATATCCTTAGGTTATATTGCAATGCTATTAAAAGACAGAAATTACTAATGGGGGGAGGAGGGGAATTAAAAAAATATCCAGGACAGACAGTTTGCACTTATTCTGCGCTCAGTTTATCACAGGATTTTTTTTTCCCCCAAACCTTTCCATATAACATGGAGACAACTGTATCAATGCCAAGATACAGATAAGAACAACAAAACTGAGTTACATGATAGAAGCCAGATGATCTTTAATTATCTCCTTGAAATTTTTTGGTCAAGTACTTGTACTGTTTTGCTATATCCTATATATCTCTGCTCATTATTATGCTTCCGTTTGATTAACTGGTCTAAACTGATGGGCTGAACTGCTGAAATTCTTCAGGCAGGTTTTCATGTAGAAGACACACTGATGTGCACTGAGGGAATTAAACTATTTGTTAGAAGTGGTCTGATGCTTTACACACTACAGTGTTAGTGTTGCTGAAATCAGCTGGCTGCACAGGTTATTTTAACTTACATGTTAGGCTTCCACAGCTTTAAGATTTTAACTGTCTGATGACCTGCTACAACTTGAAGCTTTTGGATTGTTTTTCAGTGATGCTGAAGAGACAACCTTTCTTGAGTAATACTTTAGAAGGCTAGTAGTACTCATTAGTGAGAGACAGAAAGTATGAGTTTACTTTCTTTGCTTCCTTTGGAACAAGTATAAAACAGTGATACACTAATCTTTTACATGACACGCAGACAATTTTATAGCATTTTTATTGCAATAAGATGTTCAGTTAACTGTACATGTGTCCCTAACTGTGGTTTCCATATGACTGCTTGCAACCTGAACTCTTCAAACTGAAAACTGAACTGTTCTAGACTTTGGACAAACTGAACTATTCATTCAGAACAACTTCAGCCTGAACTGTTTGAAGGGGCTCTGAAAGGTAACAGAGAAAAGTAAGCTTATGGTCAATAGACTTAAATTTCCTGCATGGTAGTTAAATCACCCATGGACAATTTTTGGGATCCACTGGTATACACATACACGCACACAAAAGGTTAAAAACTGCTCTTTTCATGAGCAAATGCTATTTTTCCTTGTCCATTCATCTGCATAAATGATTCAGTACTAAAACAAACCACTATTTACATTAGTACACATGGTCAATGGCTTAATGCCCAAGTGAAAACCAGTGATGAGTGCCATTCCTCAGGGATTGGTATTAGGACCACCACTGTTCAACATCTTTGTTGGTGACTGACAGTGGGATTGAGCACACCCTAAGCCAGTTTGCTGAGCTATGCAGTGTGGTCAACACATTAGAGGGAAAGGATGCCATCCAGAGGGACCTTGACAGCTCTGAGAGGTGGGCCCATGTGAACCTAATCAAGTTCAACAAGGCCAAGTGCATGGTCCTGCACATAGTTTGGTGTAATCCCAAGCACAGCTACAGGGTGGGTGGAAAATGGGTGTAAAGCAGCCCTGAGGAAAAGGACTTGAGGGTGTTGCTTGATGAAAAGCTAAATGTGCCAACAATGTTCATTTGCAGCCAAGAAAGCCAACTGTACCATGGACTGCATCAAATAAAGCATGGCCAGCAGGTCAAGGGAAGTGATTCTCACCCTCCACTTTCATGAGACCTCGCCTGCAGTACTGTGTCCAGCTCTAAGTTCTCCTGTACAAGAAAGACATGGACCTGTTGGAGCGAGTCCAGAGGAGGACCATGAGGACGATCAGAGGGCTGGAGCACCTCTTCTATGAAGACAGGCTGAGAGAGTTTCGCTTCTCCAGAATGGAGAAGAGAAGGCTCTTTTTAATAGTTATAGGCACCTACAAGAAAGCTGGAGAGGGGCTGTTTACATGGGCATGCAGTGATAGAAGAAAGAGTAATGGCCTTAAGTGGAAGGAAGGTGGACTTAGATTAGACTTTAAGAAAAAAATCTTCTATGTAAAGGTGGTGAGGCACTGGAACAGTTTGCCAAAAGAAGTTGTGTAAATCCCATATCTGGAAGCATTTAAGGCCAGGTTGGATGGGGCTTTGGGCAACTTGGTCTAGTGGAGGGTGTCTCTGCCAATGGCAGGGTAGTTGGAACTAAATGTCCCTTCCAGTGCAAACCAGTCTGTGATTCTGTGTTTCTATGATTCTATACTGAACACTTGCAGAACCTCTGAAGTGAAAATCCTACTAGGCAGACTATTTATACTCTGCCTTTGCTATTCTCTTTTCCGAGAGGAGGGCTATATATATATTGAAGAAAAACGGAGAAAAAGGACTCCTGAGGGAGGGATTCGACACTGTAGCACCTAATTAAAATTCAATTTTGTGGGACTTGTGTATTAAAACACTGACCTTTCATCTTTATGGTGCCAATTCCTGATGAGCTCCTACCCTTCAATTATACAGAATTCCTAGAGCTGGTTGCAGACTGTTTGGACAGACGATTGTGATGCCAATAACTGCATCCATCTAACACAATCAACTATATCTATTTAGGATGAGTCTTATCATATAGAGATTACATTATATATCTCTCACCCCCAGAACATAAGGGCTAGGACTAAGTGTATACCAGGCTGCGGACTGGTGGATACATAGGATTTGAATATCAAGTGTTTTCAGTCCTTTGGTGCTAAAAAAATTCCAATCACACCTGCATTTGTGCACTGAGAGGTGCTGCCCTGAGTAAAAGACCAGACACTGTATGCACCTGTGTAATGCTCACTACCACAAGTGCCAAAAGTGAACAAACAAGGTGAACTAGGAGCAGGGAGCTATCATAAATAGTGAGAGTTGGCAGAATGAGAGCTGACTCCTCAGACCTGCACCTCACATAACAGAGCAAGAGATTGTGGGAACCTGACCTGACTGGGATGCTGTGCAAGGTAGAAGCAGCTGCACAAGCACAACTGATTGTGGGAGCAATAAGTATTGGTGTGAATATTATTGTTTCCAAAGCTGCAAGTCTAAAGCCCTTTTGTGTTATGTATGAATATTTCAATTTATGTAAGCTCTGTTCAAATTGATCTTATACTCATTGTACATCTGCACGTTTGTTTAGCTTTTTTTTCAGTATGTGGAGGGAGATACAGAAAGGTATCAAAATATTTGTTGTACAAAAAAAGCCCCCATATCTATATAAAAAAATTATAGGGAAAATTTGTGATATAGAGTTAATTGCACTCTTAAAACAACACCTGCACTCAGTAGGTACTCAGATGCTCTGGTGATTGATCCTGACAATTGGCTTGCTAGAATTAGACCTTTAGCCCAGAACTGAGTACACGTGTTCTCACTTGCATCACACAATTTCATACATATGAAGCTGAGAGGCTGTGCTGAGGGAAGAACAGGATGAGGGGCTTATGTTTAGCATATTTAATCTATTAGATGGCAATACAGACAACCAAAATAGACTTGAATGAGAAACTGAGTTGAGTTCTTTGCCTAGCATATCATTCTGATTTATACTCTTCTTGAAAGAAGAACATGTTGAGAATACTTTATAGACAATGGAATATAGAGACAATAAGAACACAGAATATTAAGAACAAATCCAACCACCATTTAACCCAGTGCAGTTTCTAACTGTAACCCTTAGCAGATATATGGTAAAAAATAAAAACCTGTGTTCTTATCTTCAGCCTCTTACCCCATGTAATAATGCAAAGAAGACAGAACCTGGTCCTAATCAGCTGGGAATTCTTCCACCTGTCATTTATCCTTATACTAAAGCAGGAAAGCAGTTTGTTACACCAATTCTTTCTCCACCTATGCGAGTGTGGTGGAGTTCCATAGATTTCCACTCTGAAGTCTTCTAGAAACCATATACAGCTGGACTAAAGTAAAGCAGCTGTTCACTTTTCCAGTAAGACCAGTATATAAAAGCCTCCAAAATTGTTACTGTCACTTGACTCCTCAGTCCTGTGACCCTTAAAACAAGGAGGATCTGGACTGGCATGAATCAGAACCTGATAGTTACTAGAAGTTAGGTTTATAAAGGCATGAAACACAGAAATGCCTACTAAACCATAACCCTTTGAAGTCTGGATTGTGAAGTGATTCTTCCACCTTTGAAATGAGTTTTCTCTCCTCCGCATGTCTTTGTCCGTCTGTACTACTAATGGCATTCCAAGTCATGGCTAGTTTTTGCTAGATTTGACAGCAAGCAGAGGTGTCAGAGAAATTCCTACAGGTTTGGTGAAAACAAGCTGATAATGGAGATAAACCCTTTAAGAGCCTCTGCAGCAGTAAAAGCTGGACTGTGAGTCCACCTATAGCATGGCTAAACATCAAAAAACAGAGACCTTATAAATGCCCTGAGCACTGAAAAAGCCTCAGCCAGGTTGCACTGTCTTAGACACAAAAGTCAATAGAAGACAAGATGGAAATCCACAGAAAGCTGTGTTTTTCTATTCTGGTTCCCATAGAACAACTGGTTTCCATTTGCTCATCTGTGCAATTAAGAGCAGGGAACACAGGCGTGCTAAGAATATGTGGGACTAACAGAAAAAACAAACACCTAATTTCATGAAACAAATTTGACACTTCATTATTAACTGAAATATTTCAAAATCTTCTCCCTAAGTAATTATCCACTACAACTCTATTCCATACAGTAAAGTTGGTATCTCTATGCTGGGTTGCAGTACTTCCTTCAAGGGTTTTGAGTTTATGGTACTTCACTCCAGAAGTACATTTCACACAAAAGTGGGGAATGCACATTTGTGTGAAAATCAGTTAACCTGACAGAATTGGAGGTCTGGTCCTGAATGATTTCAGGAAATCAACTCAGTTTGCCACTACAAAACACCATTGCTATGTTGACCTTCCACTTCTGTTACACAGCTGGAATATGAGACCAGATGAGAGGACAGCATGTAGCACTGCCATCAACAGAACTCTAATCTCACCCTAGGCTGTGAGAAAATACTGTGTTCCTCTCTCCCACCCTTCTTCCCTCCTCCCTTCTTTTCTTTTTTTTCTTTCCTTTTTGTTCCCCTTTTTTTTTCTGAGCTCACCTCTAATGCCTGTGTAGGTAAAGATAAGTATGGATTTTGCTGTTTACCAGCTCACTGCATAAATTCAAGCATATCAACAGCACAGAGCAGCTCTTTCAGGGAAAAGAGGTTTATATTTTTTTTTAAAATACAAGCTAATATATTACAGTTGCACTCTCACTGCTGTGATAATTAAGGGTCTGTTTGTATTTCCATAACAAAATCCTACTTTCTAGGGTGGGGAGGGGTGAGTAGGTTATGATCTGTCCATAAGACATGGACACACACGAAACACAATGCTTCAACCAAGAATATGTTCTTTCCTTTTAAAGGCAGTTTCACAGTAACCATGTGAAAATGTTCCTCCGTATTTTTACCACAGGGTTTTAGTGTGCAGCCACACTATCATAATATGCCCTTAAGGGGTCCCCTGGAGCAGCTGCAGCATGAAGTATCAATAACCTGCTCATCAAAGGGTGCTCAAGATTTCCTTGACACTGCAGAGTACGGTAGCTGACGGTTGTGCCAATAATCCACACAGCACATTATCTAAAGAGGCCCAAATAAGTCTTGACACCACCAACCTTAATGCTATTTATTGCACATGTCAACAATCTATATGTTGTATTCCATGTCCCAAGTAGGAACTGACATGATTGCTCTGCACTGTTACTATCCCTTTCACTCCAATTTGTAACAGACCTGAAGGTTAAAGTCTCTCCCATAGGTGACTGTGGTGAAACTGCCTTCATGAGTGGAACTATTGAAAGAAAACTCCTCCTCTTGCCAAATGTTACCACCGTTTTCCCCTTAGTCAGAACCACACAGAGAAAAACAAGGAAGCACTACTAATTTCTTCTAATTATGATGCTTTAAACATACAGTGAGAGTGAAGCATCCTAGTCTTCCCTGCTTCAATTGTGGTATTTTTCTTCTTTCTGCTCCATTAAAAAGTCACATGCATCTGCAATTGTCTTCTGCCTTGAGCAATGTCTTCTTCTAGAGCCTAAGCAATACCATAGATGTTTGCTTGGCTGTCTAAACCGCAGGCAGTTGTCAATTACCTGGGCATTGTTACTGTCCAGTTCTGAACTCCTGCTCCTGCTACCTGGATGTCCTGTAATGTTGGGTTTTGACATCATCTCTTCTCTCTGATGCATCACTGTACTTCCAGGTCTTACTTATGCCACATCAATGAAAGAACTTCTAATGCAAGTTTAACTTCAACATTTTTGTAAAAAATGAAATACAAACCAGAATTTCCTCAAACAACCTTTTATTTGTCCCAGTAGCTTTTACTTTTCTGCATTTCATTCCCTTTCCTTAAATCACTGGAAAACTAGCTTGAGCCAGAATCAAATATAATCACAGAATTGAAGAACAGTTTGGGTTGGCAGGGACTTTTAAACATCATCTAGTCCAACCCCCCTGCAATGAGCAGGGACATCTTCAACTCGATTGGGCTGCTCAGAGCCCCGTCCAAAGTGACCTGCATGTTTCCAGGGATGGGGCATCTACCACCTCTCTGGGCAACCTGTTACAGGGTTTCACCACTCTCATCATAAATTTTTTCCCCCCTTATGTCTAGTCTAAATCTACCCTCTTTTATTATAAAACCACTACCCATTGCCCTATCAAATAGGCAGCTAGATGCCATCAGTGCTTTTTACGCTGCTGTGTGAATGAATGTTTTTCCAGTTCAGATTCTGTTCCGTTACCATGCCCAAGTGAACATGCTGCCTGACACACAACACAGAAAGCAGCACAGATAGACTTCTGCATGTAAATTTGCCATTTTAATTGGCAGAAACCCTTCCAACTTAAAATAAATAAATTTAAGTGGTCATGCTTTAACGAGTTCCGACATTTATCTGAATTTCTTCAATCTGTTTTCAGTCACTATAGTGAAAAAGAAATAGTGTCTTATCAGTCTTTCCCTGATTCTGGTTTGAAACCAGATGGGAAAGAGCAGAAGCACACACACACACAAAATAACTGCAACAGAAATATAACCAAATGTTTTCCACATCTGAGAAGACTGTTTGAATTCTGGCTAGGGTTTAAAATCTAAACAGTATTTTCAGCCTAGTACTATCCTTATAAGGATTATAATTCAACTTGCTAGAGGTGATTTCCTATGGTACTTAAGACTGGTTTTATTTCTAAATTATGTGTTCAACAGAAAATAAAAAACACACTGGAGTGCTTTGAAATTCAGAATGCTTTTTGGCCCTAAAAGATGGGCATTCATGGTGTATGAAACTTTAAAGCATCCTTGTTTGAAACTGTAATATGTCCTGCCATATATTCCTAGCTAAAGATTGCTGGAAAAAAATTCTCCCTTAAAAGCTTCCTGTGCCATTTCCCAATCCTGCAATGAAGTCATTCTGCCACCCGCTGATATCACAAAATTGTATTAAAAATATTTATGAAAAAACATACACTACAAGAAATGTAGAACTAGAATTTCCAATTAGGAATATACAAGAAAAAGGAAAAAGCCTGAAAAAAACCCAGTTTTGAAAAGTAAATAGGGAGTATATACATACTTACGTGCATACTACAGCTATTTGAAATTAGTGTCTCAAATTTAAATATCAAATTCTTCCTACAGCCATCTCCTAAAGCTCTTACTGATGCCAAAACTATTTCCTTCTGAGGAATCTAACCCCTTTGACACCAAAACTTAATTCAGTGCAGAAGTAATTTTCCCTAAACCACTCTCTTATAGTAAGAGAAACCAAACCTACCCAAAAATCCTGATATCGGGTAATTTGCTTGTTGCCTTTTTTCCAAATAAAAGAGGCTCTGGATACCTTTGCAATTATGCTCATTAACATGTGCAGATCTCCAGATGGTCTACAGACCCCAAAGTTAACAAAGACAAGATAAAAGCACAGAGTATTGGTTAAAATTACTGTGGATGGTAGATCCATTGGACATAGAATGGCAAGAATTCCTAGAAACTCTGAAGGAAAACCAAAATATTTTTGTTTTTTCTAAGAAAGAGAGAAATTTAAGCTGCATAAACATTGCAAAAGTAATTATTTGATTCAGAAAGCTACAGACAAGAATTTAAATGCACGGAACAAAATTAAATCTCAGAATTTAGGCTGAAACTTTATAATGAACAGGGAATTTCCAGAGAATAACTACTGATACATGCTACAAATTTGCTGGATTTGGAGCAAATCCATACAAATCTATCAATATTTTGCAGTTCACATAGAAACTTATACTACCGTCTGTGACCTACAATAATTATAGTCTACACATTACAAGTAGTAATATTTCAAAAATCACAATTATCCAACTACTTAAATGCTCTTTCCTATGGCACACTAAAATGTTACTCTTTTCAGTCAAATGATATCACAGTATAAACTGCTCCTGCAAATATTACATCTTTAAATAGCATTTACTATTTGTAAATGCTTGTTGAACACAGCAGGTGGCAAAATGATTTAGCATCATGAACAAATACATATGGTTGCTTGAGCCCAAATTTTAGAGCAGATAAACTTATCTTCTGGTCCTTCGTTTAATGGACTAGAAACTAGCAAAAAAGACAGCTAAACCATTGTACCTATTCTGGCAACTCACTGCTTCAAGTGAACTTTCTCATATGAAGTACTGAGCTTAAAACAACATAAAAGCAAATCACAGGTCTCACATATTCAATGAATGGCTCATCTGCAATATCTCCTCTTACAGTTTTCAGGTAGGATTGCGCACAATAGAAAAAAAATGCAAAGGTAAAAGCAAGAGGACAGTGTTATGTAGTCTAAAATCAATAGACAGAGAGAGGACATTAACCAAGAGGCTAATAAAAAGATGCTGCCCTAGACAGTAACATAAAGAGCCCTGATATATTTTTCTCTTCAAAAATGCTATCCCTTATGCCAATTTTCCCTTAGCACTGCAGTAGTTTCTCTGTGTATATACACGTCATCTTACTTTTTTTGTCTTGTTCCAATTTTATGTTTGCATTTTATTTTCTCATTTCCTTCCTGCTACTCCCCTGTTTCTCTTTACTAGCTTGATGTTTACACAGACCTTTACAAGAATTGCAGGGTTTGGAGAGATCCCATTTTTTTTCTTTGTTGTAATGCCCACATTTTTTTTTCCCTGAGAGAAGATAAGTTTGCCCAGAAAATAAAAAGCTAATACAACCTTTTGCTCATCAACATAGTATGTCTTGTTGTAGCCAGGAATAAGTTAATAAAACAGGGAAAAAGCTTAGTGGCTTAAAGAAAAAAAAAACCCACCACCTCCTTGGGGTTATGAACGAACAATGTTGTTTTTTCTTCCCAGCGTGCAAGGATTTAATTAAGTGATAACAGTCACCTTGGGGTGGCTGCACAAGGCAATAATATCTAGGTGAAGAAAAATGTTGAAGAGAGTTGAGTACAGTCAATTTATCTTCAGAGAAGGCAATAAATGAACAAAGCATAGGTATTTGGCTGATTGTTTTGGAATGTTTCCATTACTGATAAACATCAAAATAAAGGGACAAAGATTTGGTATTTTCAGTATCTGAAATGTATTAAATACAGAAAGAAACGAAGGAATAAATCAGCGTGAGGTCATATCCTAGAGTTCTAATTGCAAATGGTTTGGTAATTATTCAAGCTAAACATAGAACAAGGGAATTTTAATGTTGACACAAAGGATAGAAATACAGCTAAGATATATATTTATAGCAAACACAAAACACTGGATGAATTTCACTCTAGAGAAAAAAATTGGTAAGTTTAGACGGAAAGAACATATATTACACGAATATATGCAACTTCATGGTCAGCGACCCAAATTCAAGGATTTAAAAACATGTTTGTGGGAGCTCTTCAGGAAACAAGCAGCAAGCTCAATTATCTGAAAGCCTACATTCCTCCACACTCATATGCAGAGTCAGAGACATGTGAGCAAGAGCACCATGAAGCAGCGAGGAAAGACTACCAGGAAGAAACATTCTCCTTTACCACAAAGCTGCTAACAATTTGCATTGCATTATTTGCAACATGAGATTTGAAAGGAAAACATGGGCTGTCCTTAGAGAATGCGATGTGTACAAAGGGGTCTGAAAGCATGTACCCATTTCAAGTAACATCCCTCAGTCTTCCGAAATATAACACAACTCAGAATCAAGCTACAAGAGTTGCTAGCAAGTGGTATGATGGGCCAAAGTCTCTGCCAAACAGATGCAAATAATGCTTAATATGGAAGATCGGAGAAACAGCACAAATACCCTAATAATCTTGGGAATTCACCACATTCCTTTGTTCCTCTCAAGTTAGAAACTCTCATTTTCCCTTTGATACTTTTCCTAAATCCGTCTCCAGCAGTAAGGGAATTGGTAGCTATTTTCTAGAGTTTACAACCCAGTTAAGTACTCCTCACCCACACACTTCTGCATGAAGAGGATGAAGTCTACAGACAGTTGTTTTTTAACTCTGTGGGCAGATATTTTTTCAAAGAAAAAGAACAAGTCAATAATGAATGGCTCATACAGCATCCTGAGAAAAAAATATGAAATACATGTGTGCATGAGTGTGACAGCAGGCAAAAGTAATTAGAGTTTAAAGAGAAACATCAATTTCTGAAAAACCTACAACATTTTGAATTTGAAAAAAACTCTTAAATTCCACTAAGTTGCCTCGTTATGACTTCTAATGTATGTCCAGCTACAGTATTAATATAAATGCTGCTTTTCAGGCTCTGTGAATGTGTTAGGTTGGAAGGGACCTTTAAAGGTCATCTAGTCTAACCCCGCTGCAGTAAGCAGGGACATCTTCACTAGATCAGGTTACTCAGAGATTCGTCAAGCCTGACCTTTGATACCTCCAGGGATGGGGCCTCCACCACCTTTCTGGACAACCTCTTCCAGTGATCTATCACTCTCATATCTACACCAACAGTTGGTCCCACTGCAGTTACTTTCCTCTTAGAAGCAATATGCCCTTTAAAAATACTTTATCAACTACACACAGACATTCATTTCTCCCTAAGGAGGCTGAAGATTTGTCCCCTGTCTGTACCTTCTGTTTGGCCTTGGTAACGTGGTTCCTGCAAAAACCTATCCCAATTACATCTGAAACCTTATTGGTTATCTCCATCAAGGAGAAAAACTTGAATGAAGCTTATCCTTTTCTTTAGGTCAAGATTGGGATACATGACACTAAGACTTCTTTTCCACATGGTTCACATGGTAATGGACCATCTTTTATAGGCTGCCAATCTAGCACCTTCTCTGAGCTCCACAGGGAACAAAAAGGGGTGTGAGTTTGGTTTGCCATAGCATTTAGTTGAGTGACTACCCAATTCATCTCAAAAAATTTCCGTGCAAAAGTATAGTTTTTAAAACTATTTAAATCTGATCAGCGAGATTGATCTTTCATTTTGTCTAATCTGCAGGGCTTGTGAAAATGCATATGACAAAATGGGATTATACTATCTTGAACTCCTTATGCTCTTTTAAGTACTTTTATTTTGAACCAACTACATCTATCTCTAAAAATGCTACCTAAAAACCCAGTGTAAGGAGGCACTGGTCACTGTAGTCTTCTGAAAGGCTCAAAGTCTAATGTCAGAGGACTTAGAAGACTTCTTCATTAGCTTGTTCACTGAGAGAGCTGCTACTTGAAATACTTAAGTCCATAAGTTTCCTTCATATATAACAGTAAGCGACTACACGAACACCAACCCTACTAAATTATCCTGAAATCACTGCGTTTTAGAGTCTGCAAGCATATATAACCAAATACATAAAGTAAGGGTTTGGGGGATTTTTTTACCAAGAGAAAAAAAAAAAAGATACAAAAATTCTTTTAGACTGAGGCACAAACAATTCCTGCTAATGTTGGTGGGAGATTTAAAGCTGATGTCTGAAGGATCATATCAGAGTATAACCTGAAATTATAAAAGATGTAT
Source organism: Laterallus jamaicensis coturniculus (assembly GCA_022605575.1). NCBI lineage: Eukaryota > Metazoa > Chordata > Aves > Gruiformes > Rallidae > Laterallus > Laterallus jamaicensis. The sequence continues at coordinate 4,828,537 of JAKCOX010000045.1, read as the reverse complement.
CTGTTCACATATCATGAGAAAATCCTGATTTGTTTGCTGTCTTCAAAAAAGAAAGAAACAACCCCTTTGTAGCAACACGTATTTAGAAGCCATAAAAAATTAATCTGCTTGGTTTTTCATTAGTCAGTTGACACATACTCTCACCTGTCAGAGCCTGACTTCATGCATGCACACACATCTATGTACAGATGGATATAAAAATGTCACAATTGAGAGCAATACACCTGCTAGCACCAGAGGCAGACTGTATTTGAGAGCACCATCAAAGTTGGTAGATGCTTTGGTATTTGGCCAACTGAGAAGACGAGGGGAGTTCTGCTAGGCTGCGATTCTCGATCCATTCTTTCTACTATCTCCAGATAAGATGATGAATCTCCCTTATCTGATTGACAAGTTTCACAGTACTAGTTTCTCTTTGTCTGTACAACCATACAATACTCATTCACACTCAAGTGATCAGAAGAGAAGAAAAAATGTGTACAACTCATCTGGAACATATATGTTTATCTGCTCTGGCTTTTCTTGAAAGTTGCTCCAGTACCTGCCTTTGCATTAATTTTAGAGTATTACTGATGTTCCTTTACAGGTCACCCTTATAAGGAGAGCAACGAACAGGCCCATAACTTTCACTACACAGATACTAGGAATATCTAAGTGTGGAGACATGAAAATTGCCTGCCTGCAGATCCAGGAAAGGCACATTATTTCAGTTTACATTCAAGAGATTTTATTGATAAATAAATAGCAACTTATATTAAAAAAAGTGGGACGATTAAGTCTTGCATAGTACAGTGGCCAAGGTTCCCCTTTCCAGTTACCATGAAAGTTCTGCAGTCACAGAGATGGGACATACAGGTTTTCAAAGTCCAGCACACTGAACTGAGATACAATGTTATTTTGCCAACTATGATCCTGAATAGTATGCAAATTCTAAAATCAGTGCTGTATTGCAATGACCAGAAAATAAGAAAATGTGATTACCTGGGTAGTACTTTTATTTAGTTTTTAAAGTTCTTTTGTGAGAGTTTTGAGGTTGTTTTAATTCCTCAAAGAAAAGGAACTGTGCTTAAACATGTACTAAAATTTGACCTAACAGAACTAAAATTGCTCCACAAATGTATCAAATTAAGGTATAACATTAGGTATCTGATCAGAGTTTAAGTCTTAGAATTAAAATACAATATCCATATTAAGTCTGAGACCACACACTAACAGTTCTGTATGTTTTGCCATCTCTCCTTTTTTTTTCTTTTCATTTTTCCTTTTAAATGATTGTTGGAAATTAATGGGATCTTAACACATGAAAATCAGATTAGGTTGTTTTCCTGAATTGACTGTAGGTTCAGCATCTTCTCAGAATATTCACGTGTTCTGAGGTACTGCATTGCCAGATCTAGATCACATCTCTGGGTCTTCCTTGCTACCTTCAGGATACAGAGCATTTCTCATGAATCTAAAGGAATAAAGCCTTGGAATGGGTTCCAGAGTGTGCCAGGAGATTAATTGGATGGATTTGAGGGATAGAAAGGAGTGAGATTTGAAGATCTAACTCAAAAAAAAAGCACAAAAAACCCCAAAACAAAACAGTGGAGACCATAGCAGGAGGAACAAGCTAAAGCTCTTTTGAAGATACTGACAGCATGATGAAAAATAGGTAAATAAAATTAAAATAATGTAAGGAATGGAGAAAAAAGGGGACAGAAAGAAAAAGCACTGAAATAAAAAAGACCAAAAATGTGCAAGAGAAAACAGAATGACTTTAAGAGGAGAAGGCTGAAGAAAAAGCAGGGGAAAACCACTAAGTTATACTTCTAGTAAATCAACCCATAGAATGAATGTCAACCAATAGCAAACTACTGTGAATACGGTGATATGCCACCCAGAAGTTATTTGGTGCTCCAAATAGTGCCAGAAAAATAACAGAGAGCAGCTTACATAGCAAAGGCACAAGCAAGGACATATATCACTTCATCAACGTCTGAACTGAAGCAGAGATGAAGAAGGAGGATTTCTTTTTCTCTGAAGGAACTTTTCCCCAACTTTTTACATTACTAACCTATTCCTGCAAGTGATAACTTTTATCCTTTGCTTACAAAGACCAATACTGCCTCTGGAAAATGCTGGAGTGCAAAAAGTGATACATTTTCCCACAGTATCTTCCCATAGGAGAATACTCTGGACATACCTACAGAACATTTTGTTCTTCCCCTCAGAAACTGCTTCAGACTTTCTGCAGTACTTTAAAAACATATTGCTCTAACGTTTTAGCTGTGTGAATCTGTCAAGAGTTATCAGTCCAAGGTACAGCCTTGAAAAAGACTTTTGTATGCAAAGCAAGAAATAAACCAACTTAAAGTACTCTGCTTTTACAGTGGTCAACACTGGACAGCTGTCAGCAGAAAATACAAAGTCATTCAGTATAAAAACCTTCTGTGACAGGACAAGGCCTTTCCCCTTACAAGCATCTCAAGGAATACTTCTGTAGGAAGCACTTAGCAGTAACAAGGAAGATAGAAGTGTACTATTGTCTCAGGTATTACAAGTGCTTTCCCATTTACGTTAATATTAAGGACATTTGGCACAATGCATATATGTCATCAGTGTGGAAATTTATTGGTGAGTGTCAACATTAGCTGAAGACTTTCAGCTACTATACTAGCTCTGTACATGACCCATGCTCATTCTTAAGGATGCAATGCCTGAAAAGCCGTATGATGTAAAAATGTCAGTGCATCTTAGGTGTACATTGTTATACTTGACATATTAGCTGAGTACCTCATATCTAATTTAGAATTTTCAAAATTTACACCAGAATATCCAGAATATATATATCTCCAGACTATATATATATATATATATATATATATATATATATAGTCTTCTTGAAATGTCTTTGTAGTTATAAAGGCCAAAACCCATGTGTCTACAATTGTCTGTACCTACATCTGCCTCTATGTGGAATCTAGACCACTGTAGATCCATAAGCTTGTCCAGCAGTACAAAATAAACATCTCAATGGCTGTATTTATATACTTCCTTGTTTCTACCACTCATCCAGTATGTAATGTTTAATATTTGTTATTATTTGTGAGCTTTACATTCCACCTTAATCAGAAGCTTAGTGCATGCTGTGAAAATTTACCACTACTAAAATCTGCTTTAGTCATGAACGTTATTTCAGACTGTCACATAGGTATATAAACATTCCACAGAAATAAATATATGCTGGACTCCTGGGTTTTACCCAGTTACTCCAGCGGATGTCAGGAGTGACAACAATACAATGAACTTAGTTAATCAGAGCAAAACTGGTGCAATTTGAAAAGGAATTAGTACTGAGAAGCCCTATCACCTTCTGATGTTATTGTAAAATTTGTCAGCCAACATGTTCCCAACTAACATATATGATGAGGGCTACATGTTTCCCTAAAATAGATTCAACCTCCTCACCTGGCTTATAATAAGAATGAAATGGGAACAGTAGTCATTGATCTGCTAATATAATGAAATATATTTAATGTGATTTTGGAAGGACATCCGGTCATTGCACACAAGATGTATACACTACTGAACCTCTAAACACACTATCAGGAAACTTAGGAAACTAACACAAATCTCTGCATCGATTGCAAGGAAACAATCCTCACCTAATGTCCAGAACATGAGCCGCAGGGAAGATTTTCCTTTTCCCCAGCTTGCTCTATTGGTGTTGCTAACGGACATAGTACCAACTTACTAAGTACAAAGATTAACTAGAAAAATATTGACCAACACAGAAGGAAATTAATTTTGGAATATATTACCACAATGTACAACATAGACTAAAAGTACATATTCAGTGAATGATATATTTATTTTTTTTTCTTTTTACTCTCACAAATTTTAAATTCTTTTTATTTACTGAGCAGCATACATTCCATACTGCAGATTTGTTACTTCCATGGTATCAGTCGCAGGCTGAATTCAGGGACATTTCAATCAAACTGGTTTAGCTGTTTTCAAAAGTGTGGTAGGGAAAATTTTACATTGCCCATGTGAAAACATTCCTACCACCTTTTCTTTAGACTGTTCTTTTCAAACCTGCTCTCATTTAACCAAGTTATGAATCCTCAAATAAAACTCCAATTTACACATGCCTCGTAGAAATTCACTATAGAACAGCTACCAAAAAACTGTTAATGATTCCATTTAAGCCACACAGAAGTACTGCTAGAGATTGCTGGCACCTGACCAGAGCTTGCATTTGCACCTCTAATTTGCATTAGATCAGTGGTATGACAGAACCAGAACTAAAAACTGGCACTCGCCTGATCACATGCCTTCCAGTGATCTCCCTAGTAGCCTGGAGGAGGAGGATGCCTTGTCTGAATAAGGATACATGAAGCAGGCTTTGTGTAGGAGAAACAGAATGAGGCAAAGAATTGCAGAGGACTGAGGGGGAAATGGGGTCACTTTACTGAAAGAAAGACACTGGGATTAAGTACAGGGATGACTCTAGGATTTATTAGTCTAGGAGACTAGCCAAGAAGGCTTGGGCTACTCTCATAATCTGAGAAAAGAACTTCAAAATACCTTGTGCAAATTTAGAGGGATCTGAGCCCGTTTTCATGGGAACCAAAATGGTAAGGAAGGAGTTAAGAAAGTTGAGCTGTTAAGTAGTTAGGATACATATAGAGGATTAGAGCTGGTAAAGAGATTGAAAATGGAGCTGGTGGGAACTATGACAGGTTGAGCAAGCAGGTGGGAGGCACTGAGAAGACAAGTATTGGAAATGGGAGAAAACACCAGAGGGGACAGGCTAGACTATTTAGACACCGTGAAATAGAACTGAAAGTGATTTTCCCACTATAGAAAATTTTCTTCCAAAAATTGGAATGGCTCCCACAAATTCTGATTCCCATCGCTCTTCTGCTATCAGCAAACCTGGGAAGGAAGGTTGTTGGCAAATTGTAGGATCATAGAATATCCTGAGCTGGAAGGGACCCATGAAGATCATTGAGTCCATCTCCTGACTCCACTCAGGGCAACCTAAAAGTTAGGCCATATAGCTGAAAGAGTTATTAAAATGCTTCTTGAACACAGACAAGCTTGAAGTCATGACCCGGGGAGCCTGTTCCAGTGTTTTACCACCCTGTTAGTGAAGAAATTTTTCATAATATCTAGGCCTTTCCCTGCCTCATGCAGGAGCACATTGAGGAAATAGTCATTTCTTTTAGTTACTCTCTTAGTTCCAATGACAAAAATATATGGAATTAACCTAAAACTATATGTCTTCCAATGAATTAAAGTGGTTTCAACAAGACACCATCTTTCTGACATTTTCATTAGTAGATCATAAGAAATTACATCCAGAACAATGCAAAAAGAAAAGCATTAAGATTGCACAGTTGAACACTGTAAAGGAAAAAAACATTTCACTGGAATTCCTGCCTCATCCGTGGCATGTGATAGATAATGCTGCCTTAATGAACAGCTATTTGATATTTTGTTTCCTCCTCAGTGTCCAAGGCCTTATTTACTCCATTCTATGCAAACCATGCTCTGAAGACAGAATTATAAGCTTCCTTGTGGGTTTTTCTATGATGCTCATCACTACAGCATCTGAGTGCTTCAGAAACATTAAGTTATTTCCAAAATAACCTTGTGAGGTTGTAGAATGAAAGGGAAGATGTAGCCCCTAACAGTGCCCACATCATTATTTTCACTGATCGATGTTGAATACAACAATTAGCTTTACTAGATAAGGATCCTAATTTTGCAGGTATAATTGGATACCCGAAGAAAGAAAAGTACAAACCAGGGTAGGTAACACTGAAGGGCAGGCTGAAGTTCTGTAACAACAAAACTATTAGATGTCCAGAAACCCAACAATGACAGTAAAAATAATTTAAGGGTACATATACACCCATGTTTTCATTTCAACTGCCTGATGTTCGGTAAATAATCAATTCCCATTACTTGCAGTGTGGCTAACACCATAAAAAAAAGAAAAAAAAGAAGTTCTAGCAGATCAGTGCTGCTTTACACTGAGCTTTAAATCTATTCTCTTAAGCAACTGGATGTTGCAGAGACACATGGTCTCAACCTAGGAATTTCAGACAAAAAAGCAGATATTCAACACCTAAACAGGTTAGGTCCATTATAGCATGTAGGTACATAGTTAACATTTCTGGCATCTTAAGTCCTGATCTACTAAAAAAACTTTATACTCTTTGTTTTGCATCCTGGGACTTTCCACTACACACTGAATACTGAAAGCAATGCTGAGAGGCCTTGACACGGATCCTAATCAAAAACTGTTATCCTTCTTCATAAAATAAGTCAGATATTCCTGACTGTAAGGGTGGAAAACTTTCCAGATAGACCAACTCAGGTTAACCTGGAAGAAGAAAACACATGTATGTTATGATTACAGAGTAAAGAGAGAGCAAGTTCCTTACCTTAGGGAATAAAGAGTAAAACCACAATTCACCTGCCAAAGTAATGTGTGAGTGATGATGGATTCCCTACAAGGCAAATGGTGTCACAGCCTGAATACCCGAAAGGATGAGGGTCGAGCAGGAGGTCTCAGATGCAGCCAGAGTCTACACTATTAAGGGATTTAAAAGCAGCAGGGCCAAGTTAAAATCAATCTTCCACTTTTAGGGATCAAATGTAGATAATGGATAGTGGGCATAGTATGACCATGTTAACTTAATCCCAAGAGAAAACGTGCTGCTAAATACTATACAAAGTGTTTGAAACTGAGGAGCGATGCTGCAGACTCATCTAAGCGAGAATTATGACATGACTGCTGTTATTACTTTAAGACATGGGGCAATAAATAAGAAAACAACCTGCACTAGTTATGCACTGAACAAGAACTAGTGAACTGAAGCTTTCTGTAGGAAGGGGATGGTCAAAATCAACTTTTCAGCTTGGTATCTATGTAATTTTCTGGGCTTTAAGCAGCCACCAGGAGACTGCTAAACCCTCCAGAGCGATCTCCCTTCTATGTTACAGCCACGTCTTTACATTTCCTGCCAATATAGTATTCTGCCACAAGGGCAGAATATTGGACAAATTAAACACTGGTGACAACAAACAATATAATCTGAAATAGGGATATTCAGAAGTGCTAACCACACAATCCAAACCTCCCAAAACTTCTTTATTTGGAGCTATGCGTTCACACAGACTAAATATGAAGGAATGAATGCCTTTAGGGGTAAGCATGACAGCCAGTTTTTGTAAGAAATGTTAACGTTGTGTTCCTGGATTTACAATAACATTTTAATATAAAGATTTTGGGAAAAAATTAGCATGGGTTATATTAACTTATCTCTACCTAATGTGTAGTTTCCTGCACTTCCTACTGGCTTTTTGAAAGACATCAGACTAGCTAGTCTGCAAATCTGACTCAGTGTATAAACCTATGCTATACATGATAAAACCCCCATGAAACAAGATTTACAAAAACGCCAAAGGAAAAGACATCAAAAATCAGAATCCACTCAAAACACGCCAACAAAGGACTTGCACTTTAAGAGCATCCACAGCTTGTGTTGGCTTGCTGCAGAGGGGAGAATTTCACCTTTTCACTACAGTAGTTTGCAATAAAAAAAGACAAATGCTGAAAAGTAGATGGAAGAAAACTTACTATTCCCAAACTTGTAACCCATTTATCTGTTCCCTTACTTTTATATATGCACACAATACAGATATATATATGTATATGGAATAAAAAGAGAGAAATCAAAGAAAACTCACTCATAAAGACTCACTGTCTTTGACAGATTAAAAAAAAAACATTTAAGGTACTGCTTCTGCATTCAAAGAGCTATTAACGCTGTGCAAATTACTGGGAAGAAAGAATACTAATCTAGCAGCCTGGTTTAAAGAAGTCATGCAGCTTTATCCCTATCATTAAAAGACTATTTCAGTGTCTTTAAGTATTATCTTCTTTTCAGTGTCCCCATATTGCCCCTCGACTCATATGCAGACTTCCCTATGTTATTTTTGGGGGGTGTTTGTGTGTATGTTATTGCTTCTGATACTGCCTGCCTGGAGGGCTTCCAATATTCTACAGTAAACTGTTGCTAGGTTTTCCATTTATCACTAATCAGCAAGATAAGTGCAGTCAGAAGGACAGACCATTTCTGCAGTTAAACCTTTTTCTTTTCAAAAACTATAGGATTGGTAGCTATTCAAATTATCTGTATTGGCATTAACATTGGCATTAATTTACTGGGATTATTACCTGCAATAATGTTTTGGCCTGGATAAATTAATTGGCAATTTTCTTTTCTTTTTGGATCCTTTAAGAGAAAGAATAACAAACATGTAAACCTGCACTGGATTTTAAACTGTGTAGGATACACTTGAACGGAAGGGGCGTGAAAAGACAGGGACAGGAGGGACACTTTCATCCTGAAAGGTTCAGAGATACTGCAATTAAAGCACTTCCATGACTCATGAAGGCTTCTTTGGAATGATCACATTGTTCCTTACCTTGGCCCCTGTAATTCTTCATTTAACAACATTCTTTAAAAATAGATCAGATTACTCTAAATATCTTGGTCCTACAATCAATGGCTTATGCTCTGATTCTGCCTTTTAGGTTCCTCCTTTTTGTACCTCTGACACCATGTGCTAATAGGGAGAGGAATGTGATAAATGAGGTCAGAAGTTCCCCTGCATAAGAGGCAGACATTTCAAAGCACTGACAAAGACAATTTAAAAATTATAGGACACATAATTCAATAATCAAAATCTCTTCAACAGTTAACAATTAATTGCATGGTATATATGCTGCCTGTAGCCATCCCATGCTCTTGAAGTCCAGTGTCACAGTTTGGCCCTGAAATCCCTTATATCCTACTGGAAACTTTCATAATGATGAAAGACACTATAATTTCTACATCTTTTGTTATCTCTTTATTGAAATGTTCATTAATGATGGAAAATGGGAAGAAAAAACCCCCTAGAAGATTATAGTCTTTCTCTTTTCCTATCCACATTCACTTTGTTCCCATGGTCGCAACTGACCTCAGTAGTTGCAAATGGTACACAAGTACTTTACACCTACCACCCAGCTATTCTGGTAGAGGACATAGTTCATGTCTCCTAATTAAAAAAAAAACAAGTTTTCCACATTTTCCCTATCCTGTACTAAACCTACAAATGTCCTACAATGGTCTAATAGTAGTCCAGCTCTCTGAATGCCATCGTTACAGTAGAAGCACTGGTGAAAAGTTGGTTCTAGGTGCTGAGAAAGTAAAAATGCCTGTGCCCACACGAACTCTTCCACTGTTGCTACGGAGGTAAGCCAATACAAGATTGGAGAAAAGTGCCATGGGAAAGCTGGAAATTCTCTTTATAAGTGTAACCCCTGAAGTAGCATAAATGTCACACCTTTTGGGGAAACAGGATGTTTTTAACCCTTAGATCTGCTGGGTGCACCTGAAATAATTAAACCTGACATTTCTAGGGTTAAAACGTCAAGTAGGAGAAAGAGCTGAAAAAGGAAATTCCCCAGCTTCTTAGTAATGAAAAGCTAAGGGTATACCTTCTGTGGTTGTCTGTGAGATGCTTTCACATCCATGTGTCAAGGGTTTTTCAAACTGACAACTTGCAAATTTGAAATACAAAAATGCCCAAAGCGATATTTTAGTGGCTCAGGGAAACTCTTGTACGGGAAAAAGAATTCTAAAGTGAAACGTCTCTAGAAATCACACAGGGCCTGACCACGATACTCTAATTATGCTAATTGCTTCAATGCCCTTGCTTTATTTATGCTGAGCAGCTAAGATAAATAAAGGAAAATTGCTTTGGATCTAACTGTATTCATATCAGAATGCAAACTAGCCTGTGTTTGTTATGTGATTGCTGATCTGTTTACACTAAATTCTGCAGGTAATTGCAGTTTTGATTGCACATTTATTTCTAGCTGCACAGGTCCCAGGACTAGGTCTGTCTGTTTTTATAATTAAACCATTTTGTAATATCTAAACTCACTAAAGAGCAAAATGATGCTTTAAGAATTTACATATTTTATGCATTAAAGATAATACTTTGGTGCTTGGTGACAAAGAGGAAAAATTCTGTTTATTACTGAAAAATGGACAGCATGTTCTGGATTTGAAGAAATGTGAGACATCTGTTCCAAGGCCTGTTCGCTGAGTGGGACAGATGTCCTCTGCATCCCCGTAATCTGTTATACAACACCTACTTTTTGAACTTTCAGTTGTAACTTTCAGATGAGTAAAATATGTTAACAGAACCAGGCTGGGGCTTTGGTGATTAACCACAGACCCTAAGCAAGACTGCAGTTTTAGAAGTGGAAGTCTTTCCCTGGGAAAAGTGGGGGGCAAATGCAATGCTCTGCAGATGGGGTATCTTTAGCTCAGCCTCACAATAAAGTGATGATACTGGTTCAGTCTCTCAACATCCCTCAAAAAGAAACAGTATTATTCCCATCTTGCAGCAAAGAAAAGTGAGGAACAGAAATTTGACTTGTCCACAGGCTGCCCAAGGAATTTGTGTCAAAGATGGGTATGAAAAGGATTGTCTAAATCCATAACTTTTGCCTCAAGCACAAAATTATTATTATTACTTATACATCACTATAAATGTGTATGGCATATTGCAGACAGATAAAGTGACAGGTACTGCAGAGTTGACACTCTCAATTATAAAACCATCCTTCTGTCCTTGGTGATGAATTTGAGGTGAAAAAGCTTTCTATTTTTGTTCCAACGTATTTAGCACCTTCTGAAACCTTAATTTGAACTTCAGCTGTGCTTATTTCTTTCTTTTTACCTCCCTCAACACATAGGCACCAAATCTAATCTTTTTTTTCCTCTGTCTTTGAGAAATGCCCATTACTATAACATTACAGAGAAAAATTCCCTAATCTCAGTATTACAAATTTAGAGCGATGTCATCTCAGTATGGCTTCTTCATCCATCATCAATTCCAAAATCAGTAATCCAGTCTGTCTCACTTAATGGAAGACTTAATATCAGCCCATGCAGACTAGTCTGGCAAGCCTCTTAGCTAGTTTACACTGTAGCAGCACAACACGATAAGGTGTGCATCAATAGTCTGCTTGCACCTGGTGTGCAGGAAGTATAAAACATAAGGCCAAAGGAGTTAAACCTCCAAAGAAGGGCTCGGTAGCATGTAAAACTTGGTAGCACCACAGCATCATAAGACATTTCTGTCACAATAAAGCTTGCCATTTTAACAAAACAAAATATGATTGCCAGTAAAACTAGTATGAAGATAACGAGGTAGGGTTTATAAAAGCTTTTCATCAAGCATTGGTCAGTGGGTGGCTTCTGATTCTCTGTTTTGAAGCTCCTGAGCATGAACTGCATCCACTTTCCCCACTCCTCCTTATTCCTATTAATTATTCCAAGAAGGTAGGTTATTCTTTCCACAGTACTTTGCCAATTCTAACTACCGTTCATGAAGGTAAAGTACTAAAACTTGTCAAATGTCCAGCCCAACTTGTACACCAGAAAAAGAATCCTAAGTTGCTGTTAAGAGTTCAGCAACATTCAAACATTTTGGGGGTACAAGCAATTTTTAATTCACTTTTTCCTCAGCACTTCACTCTTCTATCTGGCACCACAGAACACCTTCACCTGCCTGTGTTTATTATTTCCTTCCCTATAAAACATATCAGACAGTTTGTTGAATTAACAGAGTGCTTGACTGGTACCACACATAACTTGAAAACTCTTTAGTGTTTTCTCTGTTAAAATGATGAGAACTGGAAGGTTATTAATTCTCTGTGGCCTGTTGTCTGTGATTTGGGGTCTTTTTCTTTAAAACTTGGAGAGATTTTTTTATTGCTTGGTTGGCAAGAAGGTGAAGCAGCCCAGTTCTACTGGATGCTGCTCTGGTGACAGAACAGGGAAATAGATTTACAAAAAGAAAACCAGAAAATGGGGAGGAATAGACTGGTTTTGACTAAAAGGAATCTCTACTATTAAAATAAATGGACTTTATTTTTTTCCAATTTTAAGCAAAACACTTTTTTTCCCACTTGCAATTGGGCAGCCACTGAGCTCCTCCGCCATTTCTTGCTTCCACAAGCAGCAATGCCTACTTCAATCACAATGTGAATGAAAGTTCACGGCAACAGGCAACTCTCAGCAGCACATGGCAACTGGCAAGCTCAGGTCCCTGGTTACAAGGAACTGACATGCCATTTAAAACTAATTTCACTCAAAATATTCTAGTTCTAGAAACTTCTAAAAGAAAAAAATATTACATGGAGGATTTACTAAATTTTATTTCAAATTCAGCTTCTAATACTTACAAAGGACATTCATCCAAGATTCCAGAAATGGTTGGCAAATTATTTTAAAAAAACCCCCCACTTTAAAAGAACACCCCAATGTTTTCTGTTCATAAGAAGTTTGTATACAGACCTTGCCACACAAAAATGAAAACTTTTCAGCTCACAGATATAAATCCACAGAAACAATAATTACATCCTTGCACCCTCACAGCCTATATTCATAATGTAAAGGAGAAAAGGCAATATTTTTGTTTCAGAAGAAATTTATAGCTGAGTCTAATATTTTATTTTTAAATCACCTGAAGCATCATGTCTTTCAACAGACCCTTAACAGACAAAGCTCTTCAGGAACTTTCTCCAGCTGGGGTGAAGTGGAACTGAAACATTGAAATGATCTCTTCATTTGGTATTTCCAGATAGATTATCTATTTTCTTAACTCTAAGATACAAGAAGCTGTCACAATTTAATGAGTCGCTTCTGTACATCTTAATTATACCACCTACACTGAGTAGTGCTGTAACAGAGAAGGATCCAAACACTGTCTGCAGATATCACAGTTCTTCCTTATGGTCATCTCCAACTTTTCTGCAGCCCCTAGCATAATGTAAAGCTCCTACAGGACCTAAATAATCTTTAAACTTCAAGTTTAGATACCTGAGGATTTATTCAGGTTCTCATCTATGTAAAGATAATGTTTCAATCCTATTTTTACAATACCATTTTTGCTTAATGAACAAATTGTTCATTTCATTTTCAGCTACCAATTCTACTGCCCTCTTCTGCATAGAACAAATTTGTACATCTGCATAATTAATTATTGCTCTGGTTTATGTGGCATATTAGCCTTAATAGTATTACACAGTGGCAGATAATATCATCTAGCTCAGATGGAGGAGGCCAGTATTTCTGGATTCCATCCCACATGCTCTGTATGGACAACCTTTTTCCATGTTAGACTGATATTTAACAATCACCTAAACACAGACCTGACAGGAGCATCCCTCTGAACATACAAAGATGAGCTGGGAAGAGAATAATTTCCTAAAGACTCGGATGGATGAGGGAAATCTCTGAGATTCCATATTGTCTTTAATTTTATTACCACTGCCAACACTGGAATAGCTTTAAAATGGTAACTGAGGTTAGACTGTGAGAAAATTCACTGTACCAGACCAGGATTATCTGAAGAGAGCGGTATTTTAGATACGCTTTTATATCTGTATGTGACGCAAAAGAATTATTTGTATCAGACAGCCACATCCTATTCTCCCATAGCCAGAGTGAAAGGCTCTGGCCAGATGAATTACACAGATGTTACAAAAGAGAAAGAAACATTTCCTTGTCTACATATATGCAAAGAGAATTTTTACAGCCTGCCTGCGGACAACACTGCACTCTCCCCTTCAAACCAGAAAGGCATAATGTGGGCTGCACTTTGACTCTTCCCAGACAGCTTAAAGACCCAGGACTCATTGCTTCCCTATACGATATTTTTACCTCTATTACAAAGGTTAAACAAGGTAGAGGTGACTTGAATCATGCAAAACTGTACTTACATTCTTAACACACTACCTCAATATTGAAAAATGTGGGCAGTCTTAAGACAGAGTCTGCACCAGTGGAAACAACGCTTTTATTCATGTTTGGTAGGGATTGAAGACTGGCCTTTAAAGATGGTACTTCACTTCCAGGTACTTCACTTCCAGGTACTTCACTTGCATTCTGAGATGCTAACACTGTTGATTCAATTATCACAGAATCACAGAATGGTTTGGGTTGCAAGGGACTTCAAAGGTCATTTCGTTCCAACTTTCTTGCCATGGGGCGTTGCCCAAATCCCATCCAACCTGGCCCTGAACACTACTAGGGAGGGGGCTTCTGTAACCTCTCTGGGGAGCATGTACCAGTGCCTCACCACTCTTATAGTAAAGAATTTCTTCCTTACACGTAATCTAAACCCACCCTCTTTTAGCGTACTCCTTGCCCTATCACTACACTCCCTTGTAAACCGCCCCTCTGCAGCTTTCTTGTAGGCTCCTTTAGTTACTGGAAGACTGCCATTAGGTGTCCCCAGAGCCTTCTCTTCTCCAGGCTGAACAGGCCCAACTCTCAGCCGGTCTTCATAGGAGAGGTGCTCCAGCCCTCTGATCAACTTTGTGACCTTCTTCCTGACTCTCTCCAACAGCTCCATCTATATTGGAGACCCCAGAGCTGGACACAGCAGGTATGGTATCAGGAGAGCAGAGGGGCAGAATCCCCTCCCTTGACCTGCTGGCTACTTTGGTTTTGATGCAGCCCAGGACACAGTTTGCTTTCTGAGCTGCTAGTACAAAGCTCATGTTGACCCTGTCATCAATCAGCAACCCCAAATACTGCTTCTCAGGGCTGCTCTTGATCCATTCTCCACCTAGCCTGCAGTCATGCTTGGGATAGCGCCTACCCATGAGAAGGACCTTGCACTTGACCCTTGTTGAACTTCATGCAATTCAGATGGGAACTGCATGAAGTTCTTTGGATTCAGCGACAGACAAATATGAGCTTGAGGAAGAAAATTTTCATAAAATCCCACAGAGTTTCCTCAGTTTTGCTATCTGGCTTTCAATTCACATGCTATAAGATGTCTCTGATACTACTGAGGACAAGGTGTATCAGCCTTGAGATTTCCTACCACCCTTAATTGGAGGAGGAGAATATTTTGGTTCCTGCTCAGTCATGAAGCTTCTGAGTGAAGACTGACTATGTGGTAATTGTACCTGTCACAATTATCTCACAGACACATATACCTGTCTTCTCTCATATTAAAAGATGTTTCATTTTGTCACATTTTGATTTTCATTCTTTTAAGTTAAAAGATGGCTAATAAAGAAATGTTACACGATTTCCTGATAAGACTCTGCCTAAGCACATTAGTCTTTAAGCATTTTCCAAATCCTTTCGAAGTACTTTAGACAGTATACACAACATGAATACTTTTCCAACAGACTTGGGTGAATGCTGTTACTAGTAAAGAAGAAAATTTTGTCAGCTACTAAGCATCACATGATGAAAATTCTGAATGCACAGAATTCTTTTAATGCAACTTCCTTAATGCAGTAATTCCAAAGCGTGTATTAAGAAAACCTGATAGAGAGGTAACGAGACTATGTCTGTAAAATGAGTTCTGAGGTAGGAAGATGAGCCAGGTAGGAAGGGGAAGTCACCCATGACTGGCGGAGCTCAGTGAAGTGTTTCATCTTCAAACTGTGGTATTAGGAGAAAGCAAAGAAAATCAAAAATGGAAGAGGTGTGGGCACACAGGATACGGATAAGATGGAGTACAAGTAAAGTTTCTTTAAAAGCCTGATAAAAACTACGAAGGAGGGAGATTTGGCACTAGTCCTTGAACTAAAAAATTAGCCTCGGCTTTACTCTCTCTACTCTCTTTGATTCAAGAACACTGAAAATATGATTGAGAGCCAAAATTCAAATGCTCATTAAGTTATCTTTGCTTTATAGCTGGAAGGTGTAGGATATAGCTCATAACAAGAAACTGTACTGAGTAGCACAAGACTATCTTAAGTGTCTTATTTGGTGTGATATTGTAGTATCCATTATAACTAATTGTCCAGAACACTTTGCTTAATTCATTTAAGCTAAATTCTGACCAGGAACCCAGACATACAAGTTACTAAATTACCAAGGTACTACCATGAATCTGTTTCCTATACTACATTTGTAGAATGCCTTAATATATATTCAGAATCCAGTGACTTGATTTTTCTTGATCTCATTGCCACTATGCTGTACTTTAAAATCTCTGGAGAATTCAATCCAATGATCCTCCATGACTAACAAGCTGTTTAATTCACCAATGGTTTCCTTCATTATTTTACAGTTGCAGCCTGGGAAAAGTGAGCGTATGTACTGACAAGACTATTATAAGAACTTCTGTAATAATACTGTTAGCAATTCCTTACTCTGAAGGAATTAAACAATCCTTAAAAGAATGCATGCTTTGCATTTGGAAAAAAAAGAAAATGCTGCAAAGGTTGTGCAAATGAAAAGTTGTTTGTAAGGAAGAAGGAGGTTTTCACTTGAAAAAATAGATTGCACAGATAATTTTATTTTTTTCTTTATTGTGTATAAATGACTTAGAAATAGTGCAGGTTTATCTACTGATAATTCTTGTTGGAGACCTATAGCACCTTCAAATGTAGCCTGGGCAAAAGTGAAAGAAAATCATTCATACCTGATAGTTATGAAAGGTCATGAGTGAAGAAGTAAATTCTAGATCTCCCAGGTCTAGCCGTTGGAAAGGAAGGGAATGGGTGTATTAGTGTTATGATCTGTGTAGGCTTCTTTATGTGAATGTAAGTATGCATGTATGCAAAAATGTATGCAGTAAGAATTCACATTTTTATTTCTTTTCTCATGTATTTATCTTTCCTTTTCTCTACCCACCTAATCTCCTTTGGTCCGTAATGTCCCGAATTGTCCCAATTCACTTGTATTAGACTCCTTATTTCAACAGCTTCAAAGGCAGCCTGTCAAATAGCAAACTGTTTCCTACATTCTAACCTGAGAAGTAAAATAATTCTTAAATTATTTTAAGAATCTAACAGCATGCTAAGGAAACCAATACTTCAGACCAAGAAATGCACCTGCAAACCCTCCTGCACAGTAGGTCATAAGTAAAATGAATTTAATGGTCTGATTCCCCACCTCATTTGTGAGCAGCAGGATGGAGCCTATTATGCTCTTATGACACTTCTATTGAACTAGTGTGGGGATTCTTGGACAATTCAAACCAGTTATTCCTTTGCATCAATGAGTACCCATCATGTCACATTTCTTGACAAAAGAAGAAACAATATATGAGGATGCAGTACAGAAGAAGAATCCCATGCCTGCAGCCCTTATACTTGCCTAAATAGCAAACACTTCTGCATCCTAATCAGTTTCAGAATAACAACATTCAGTTCGGTACTCTGTTCTAAGTAACTACCTTGACACTCAGCTACAGTCACTCACGGGGATGCTGCCAGTTGACTGCAGCAAAACCAACTATGAACTTCACCTGCACACTTTCAAATAAGGGACTCTGCGAGGAAAACTAGTAAAAAGTACAGGAAAATGATCCTAGGGCTAACTGATTTTTAACAATATTTAACAATAGCTGAACAACAACTAATCGCACACCATACTAATTTCTGTTGAAAACCTCCTTTAGAAACTATCAAAAGCCCTTTACAGATTTATCACAGGACTGAGACACTGGATGCTCGATTTTGGGCACAGTGTTCAGGCAGCACTGCTTGTGGTTTTGTACAGATTTAGCACGAAATTATTTACTTTGTTTCCATCTATGACAAAAACCTTCTTTGCTAAACAGCTGAAAACGTCTAAGGATTCTGGAAAGGCTGTGTTTACTATAAAGTAATCCACTAAGAAAGTTAGGCAGGACAGACTATTTTAGGAAATGTAAACTTAAAGAAAAATAACAGCAGCAAGTCAAGAGCCAACTGTTTCTGTTTTGATTTATTCAGTATTTCAGAGCTGCTGCTTCTACAGGGAACAATATGCAAGGCATTGGAAATTCAGAAGGCACCTCTTTTGTGTACCATAAAAATGTGCTGCTAACCTACAATACCCTCATAGAAATACAATTCAATAAGGAACTCAGTTGGGAAGATGCCTCAATAGAACAACATGAAAAAATGGTCAATACAAGAATGATTTAGTTTACCTTACAAGGGATTTTGATGCTGGAAATAAATAGGGCTTTCAAACTTGTAAAATAAAAATCAAGATAAACACAGACCCATATTTTTAATTCTCACACATATTTAATGTGACTTTTTAGCAGATCATTGCCTCTGAATCATCACTTCTATCAAGCCTATCACTTGAGAAGTGTTACAGCACTTAGCCCTCAGGGCAAAGATAAGTCTTCGCCATTGTCACATATAGTACACATATTGAGCCATATTATGCTGAATGGGAATACAGTACACTGTAGAAACAGTACTGATTCTCACAGAATATCCTGAGATACTTATCAAGCTGTTAAAGGAGACATCAGTCTTTTGACTGTATTGCCCTTGACACATCCTGAAGGAAAGTATCTGGAAATTCTTTGTTTGTTGAAGAACCCTCAGACCCCTTAGGTCTAATGTAGGTTAAGTGCCACATAGTTCTCTCAAGAATGGAAAAGCACCTTGAAAACCACTACCTGAACTCAACAGAAACAAATAAAACCCACCACTAAATAATTAAGATTTAACACTTGTAATGAAATGTAAACCTGAAAATCCACACACATTTTAAACCGGGAACAATTAAATGTGGACATCCAGCGTATCAAACCAGTCATCTCAACATAACAAAACCAGAATCAAGCTCCAAAAATCTTCCTCAAACAACTGCTACCACCAGGGGTTAAATAAATGAGGGGAAACTTTGCCACATTAGCATCTGATTATCATTGCATGCATTTTCAAGGATAAATAATTAAATGCCAGCATTTAGGATTTGCTTATTGATTAACACAAAGACCACACAGTAAACCTCCTGTATGACATTTTATTCGGTTTTTTCTTTCGCTTTTTGCTTGCATTAATACCTGTGATTTACTTACTGTGCAACAGTTGTACAATTATCCTTGCAATATTTTGGAGGGACAAGTTGCGCAAAGAAAACAGAAATTTATCAAGTGCCTCAAAGTTGAGGGTTTTAAATTTTATTGTGCATATTCTTCTTTTGTATCAGAACAGCATTATGCATTTAATTTTAATAAGCATGAGAGCAAAAAATGTCTTTTCTGTTGCTTTTGTTTTCTACCTCATAAATGCCACAGCAGCCAACAAAGTTTTCACAACATATCATGAAAAAATATTTTTCTGTTCAGATTTTTCCACAAGCAAGTCACAGAAAAAATCTTGTCTCAACAGAAACTTTTAGAATAAAGAAAATTAAAAATAAACTTTTTTTTTTAGATTATACAAAATAAAACCAGGACAAAACATGAAACTGACTTCTGGTCTTCAAAATGCATTTGTGCTTTCTGTTAGAAATCTATTCAATCAGATCTTAAAGAGCTTAGAAATACATTGTCACATGCATCTGCTATGTCTATTGTATTGGAATGAGTAGCAGACGAGATGCCAGCACAGAAGGACAGGAGGCTGCCAAGAGCCATGTCCTTCTACCTGTTGCCAGCCTGGCCAGGAAGATGGAGATCAGCCAGCCTGGAAGCAGTGTCTTTCATCACTGGCCATCTCCCTGGCACCGCAGCCTGTTTTGGGATCTGTGGACAGGGTTAGGGTTGTGAGAGGTGCTTAACATTGCACCACTGTCCTGTGGCAACACATGGACACATGTGGATCACATTCCATGAGTGCCATGCCTGGTGATTTTGTCCACCAGATACACTCTGTGTGTCTTAGTTTTTGAATTATCTATGTCACTTGAATTTCAAAGGCAGTTCAATTTCCATATATGACTGCCAATGCAGATTATGAAAAAATGTATATGTGTTTTCATGGTATTTCAGTTCTCAGCTTCCCAGGGGTAATGTGAACAATACACTGTTAGAAGAGTGAAGAGAACCAGACCACAGACAAATCACAAGGGAAAAAGCTGGTATAGCTGGCCAAAGAAAAAGGCTTCATGTTAAAAAAAACAAACTGAAAAGATACTTCGGAAGAATACAATGCACATAGCACCTGCTCCCTAAGCATATCTAATTTGCACAATGGCAACTTAGAAGTAAGGCCAGAAATCTTGGAAAAAGTATTTATTTTATACAAAGGGGAATTTAGGACGCCCAAAAATTATTTTTGTAACACTGAGAGAAAGGCATTGTGTGAATGTTCTCACAATCAGCCTGAAGCATTAGTATTGGAAAAGACCTCCAAGATCATCAAACCATCCACCCAACACCACCATGCTTACTCAGCTCCGAGATGAAACAACCTGTAATTTCACTCCTAAGACTCTACTGACTGGAGTCCAACAGTAATTCTGAATTGTATCAAATTGCACAGGGAAACTGTAATGTGGATAAATACCCAAAGGGATTAGCTAAGACCACCAAACTCATTTCACTTGTGACCGATTCAGATTTTAGGTCCATCTCTTATCATTACCATTTTATTAGAATGAACCATTCTTAAACAATTTATCTAGAGTGTTCCCTGAAGCACGCATTTAATCAATTCCAGACATGCACTTTTTTTCTAGACATTTTCTTCCCTTCTTACAAACCCATTTTGCTCTATCAGTACAGGAAAATAGATTTTCATATTAGGGCATCTGAAAATCCAAAATATGCCTTCCATGTGTTGACAGCTGTTAGGAGATATTGTAGTAAAATTCATTGTCACTTTAGAAACAACTTATGAGGCAACTTCATGTTAACTGACTGTATCTAAACACTTTCATGTTTTAAAAGCTTTCTCTAAACTTGCTTCCAGGTTCCAGTCATTGTCCCTCCCTTTTCAGGGAGCTGAGAGCAGGTAATGACTGCTACCAGCCTTTTCTTTGCTGGGTGATTTCAGTGCCCTCTAGGCACGGATAAATAACATTATACTGCACGTAAAAATTCCATCCCAAATTTAAATTTTGGTAAATCAAACACTGTGGAAAACCACTTCACTATGCACAGTGCAGAGTCTCAGAATGCTATATGATCACTGAGGAAAAAGCAAGGCCAAGGTCATGGGCATCAACTTGTGTTTTGACAAAATAATGCTGAGAATTCGCTGATGTCCATCTAAAGGGATCAGCCAGTTCACTCAAGTAAAACAGAAGGTACAGAGAAATTAGTAGTCCATTTACAGTCTGTTCATCCATGTATTATAAATCAAAAGCTGAAAGCATCAACTCTCCCCAAAGTACGTGCTAGAGAGAGCACTATTTGACATTCTATAGTATAAACTGCCCAAATTACCTGCTTTCTATAAGCATGATTGTAAAGATAGCATTTTTGCACAGTTGGGCAACCTCTACTGAGCAGAAGGAATGACTGGCATGCAGAACTTAATCTAAAATGTTCATTCCCTGTTCATTGTGGCAGGTAAATTGCACTAGGTTGGCAACTATTGAAGAACACTTCTAGAAACAAGCTCCCTATATGGCCAACAGGAGATGTATCATAGGGTTCATAGTGCCCTGTTGCATGTAAAGTACCTAAAAGAGAATGTTACCAATATTTTATTACCAAGGATCTTTTCTCATCAATCTCATTCAGTATTTCAGCTTCCCTATTGATTATATGGCAGTTTTTAAATGGCCAGAGACCGAATCCAATCAAACCTGTTGAAAGAAGCAAAAGCGATCAAACTAATGAGCGCATATTATGTTATTTACACCACAAATAATTTGGTTCCTGGGGCTTTCCTTGAATAAAGCAGTGGGCTGAAATAACCAATGATTAAATTATGTGGAAAGCAGCACACTGAATCTGAAGGCCTGGATTCACAATATAAAGATTTGGAACAAGAAGTATTCTAAGTCAAAAGAGTATTTTTCTCATTTCTGTACACAGACATGAACAGACAAGAGTTATATCTCTCTATCAATAAGTATAAATAAATATTTCTATTTATATGCCTACTACTATGCCTGGAAAATAACTGTTTTATCCATCGCATCTGTTTGAATATCCTTAGATCTTCTGTAGCCAGAAGTGTCATATAAAATCTTTGCTCATGGCTTAAAAAAATACTCTGGAAAAGCTGAGAGGGTCAACAGTTTGGTGCTACTCCACTTCTTACACACTTAGGTGATTTCACCAACATCACCAAGTCCTTCATATTGAATGAAGCACCTCCCACTCTAATCCCACTCTCAACATGAAGAGACAATCACAACACTCACAGCACTCAGATCCTCCATTTAAAATACAGAGTATACGGAATTGAAAAGGATGCAGAGCATTTTCAAAAGAAAAGCTTCTTGTTAGTTTCAAAAGGATATGGAAAGATTTATTTCATTAAAAAGACAAAAAAGCAAGCAACCAAAAAATATCCAAACGCATAAGTGAAACCTACAGAAACACAAGCCCTACCTTCTCAAGCCTGACTACTAGAAGTAAGAGGTATCTACTCACCTACTAAACACAAGAAAATTCATTGTGAAGTTAGTCCCAAGTCCAAGCTGTCCTAGCTCTGGCCTGTTAGGATAAGAAAAAAGACCAACAGACATGCTGGGAGTAGGTGGATGTAAAAGATGAGTTGAGATGTATATCTTTGAAAGTTCAGGTAAACATCTAAATTGAAATCCTGATTCAATGGCCTTAGCAACAGTTTTGGCGCTGACTTCATTAGGATTTTGTGCCTGGAATAGAAAGTGTATTTAATTTCAACTTTTGAACACAACAGCAGTGAAACCAGCAAACAGAGCTTCTTCTGAGGAAAGTTCAGGCTCTTTTATTTTTCTATACTCATACATCTTCATATTTCGTCTTGGGGCTTCATAGGTGCTGAGAAAGTTATATTGTAGGAAGGTTGGTATCCTTCATTTTTCTCCTAAAATACTGATGTGCTTGAACACTATCACAATCCAGCAAGATCCTCTGAGAGTAACAGAATTAGATCATGAACAAAATTCCCATTCAATAGGCTTGGTCTTATCCTGACCTCCTTGGAACAATAAGCCTACTCCAAAATTATTTGCACTTTTCGGGAGAACAAGATAGCCTGTGTAAAAGTTCTGGGATTAAATATTCCCCAGCCCTTCAGGCCTTACACAGTCTCATTCTATCTCATCTCCATCTCTCTCTTGTATTCAGGAAGAGGGTGCTGGGTCATTATTTCAGCCTTAGCTATCAAGCAAAGAAGCTCAGGCTCTAGCCTTTTAGTAGTTTCTTACAACCAGATACATGAGGAGTCATCTAATATCTCATGACCATAAAACCAGAACTTATTTTATTTAGCAAATAAGGCCAACTAGGTTATTTAATGAAGCAAGCTTGTTGCAAATGTTAACATAGTTTGGCAGGATTTTCTTGCCTGGTGTTGCCATGCCGTTTAAAACAGATGGCAAAGCTGAGCATAAAAATCTCCCTTTTACAGCAGAACCAATAACAATACTGTTTGTATTATAGGCCAGAAGGCTTAATGGAAACCTCAGTAAAATTTTCCACGATAAACCAAGTGCTGAAATGGAAAATCAGTTCAGCCTCATTTTTCTGCCCCATGGGAAGAAACATTTGTTGTTACTCAAGAAAGGAGAAAGGTGTATGAGAAAATGGGCAGCAGGCTTAGTGCAATTAGTTTTTTCTAATACTTGATACACAATGGTTGCTTCAAATTTGACCTGAAGATATTTTTCAAAGTTGCCACTGCCCTCAAATCTGACTATTTTTGACCATTGAGACACTTTTTTGACTCATTTTGTTGACCTATTGTCCTCTCATCCTGAACAAGAGAAGCTTTACAGGACATCTGAGAAAGAACAGGTGAATTGATGGCGTCCTTTATAGCAATACTACACTAGAAACATAAAGAATAAGTCTAGTAGGGCTAAAGTGTAATGCTGGTTCTATAGCCAAAGGCATTTTGGTTTTGTTCTTATTAGTGGGGACTATAAGTCTGAGTGCTGTCTGACTTTAGGCTGATCTAAACCCTCTGTAGCTGCCAGGCTGATGATCTTCTGGTGGCTTCATCTCAACCACAGCAAACTGTAGAGCCATGCTATAAGGAGAAAGTACAAAGACACCTCAGCCCACAGTAGAGTGGTTCCCAGATACTGGGACTGGAGTGTGAGGAATATTTGTTCTTTTCACTGAGAAAAGTATTTGATGCTAAACCTGAATATTAAACAATGTGTATTTTTGCAATTAATTCATATATGACCACAAATGCGCTGACTCATGCATAGGATTGGGATACTGTCAGTATACAATTAGGATACAATTTAGCAGTTCTGTCTAATTGGTGATTACTCTCAAAGGATGAAATAGATATGGGAAAGATGAGGATCATGTGCAAGATGAAAACTGTGCATAGATAGAAGGAGCTGGAAAAAGGGAGAAGCCAACTAAGGAAATTGGTAGGAAATTTTGGTGGAGAAAGTCCAGAGTATAGCTGGAAGTTCGCGGCTTTAGTAGCAGTTGGGTGGTATCGAGGGTCCACTAGAATATTTCCGGGGTAACAAGTGCTAATACTGAAAGTTGTAATTTGAAACTGTCTGAAATCATCTGCTTGCTGTTGGTTTGCCCATGCTAAGATCCACGAGTAGTGGCACGAGAGATGCTCTTGTGATAACCAGCAAAGCCTTTAGTAATATTTCTGTGTCACCCATCTGAACATGCCATGTGCATCTTGGGCAGTGGAAATAGAGGAAAGTCAGCAGGTGTGAACATTACAAACAAATGGGATGCAACTCAATTACATACTGTAGGATTAAGTAGTCAGATTCATACATTATTATTTCTAGTGCCTGAGCTTGTGTTCAGGAGGGAAAGATTTTATCAGTATAATAAAACAAAACAGCTTGGGTGACAGGGGCCGAATGTCTAAAAGAAGAGGTGTTACTGGTGTTTGCTGAACACAGAAGGTCGTTGATAGGGAAGGAGTTTGCAAAACTGAACTGGACAATTGCAGGCTTGTAAAATTGTGAAGAAACAACATTTAATATGGTTCAAGCACGTCCATCAGCATGGGAAAAGTAGCCTGGTACAAAACGAACTGAAATAGAAACTCAGATGAAGAAGAAAGCTTAAAAGGCCCTGTTACCACCTGGAATGCTATGAAAAGGTATAGAAATGACTGGTTGACATGAAATAGAACTGCAATGTAATGACAGGAGAAAATGGGAGGGTCCACAGACACCTTATACCATCAAAGGACTGAAAATGTTAAGGAAGTTTGTGTGCCTCATCAGCTGCAAAAGAACAGACATCAAATCCTCAAGCTCTATTTGCCTTCTCTTCAACCCACTGTCATTTTAATCCTCATGAAAGATAGCAATCTCAACATCTTTCTCTGTTTGCTGTTGCACGAGTATTTATTTACTAGGGCCACTGGGGAAAAACAAATCACAGGGAACAAATGGCTTGATGCTCTCTCACATCCTGACCGACACGATGTTTGAAAATATTGGCTTGTGAACCACAGTCCTACAATTTTGAGTAAACTGTTCTGTTATTACAGTAGAATGGTGTCCCATGAAATAACATAGGGCCTAATGGAGTCCTTCAAAGTCTCCAATGCTTCAGAAAGATGTACAAGTTAGCTCCTTTTCAAGGAGTTGGTGGTAATTCTTGCTTTTAGGAAAATTAATAAGCTATGTAAATAAAAACAATACCTGAAGAAGAAAGGGGATGTTTGCATTAGCACAGCACATTCCAGATACTGTAGAATGCATATATAGTTATGAATAGATGGTCCCAAAATTACATGAAAGATGTAAATACAAAAGGATTTAAACAAATCCCTGTACTGCCATTGTCAAAATATAGTTAGAATGAGAGTAGCCTTTCACACTCCTCTTCTGTAATTAACAATGAATGAAAAACTCACCACAGTAAGATATTTTCTACAGAAAATGCAAATTTCTGCTGAGCTTTTTCCTTGGTTATTTAAATGGGAAAAATTCAGGTGCAGACCACTATTGGAGGTCAAGACTGAATCAGAATTTATTTTGATGCGTGTACAGCTATTGATGTTCAGTACAAAAATGTATTAAATACTATTTTAAGATTAAAAGCAGACTCCAGATATTGCTTTGACTTTGCTGGGGACTGTATTCTTTTAAAGTGTGTTGGCTAGCTCTCCTGAACTATAGCCCAAGTATTTTTAAATTTAATTTTATTAACTAATTTTTAACCCACCCACCAAAACGCAATTTGTGTGATAACAGCATGTGCAGGGATTCCTAAGGGATATGGAAATTAATCCCACTTCTGTGAAAAGACCTTTTAATAACTCATATGTTATTTTACCTTCTGAGTTATCAGTGGGCTTTCCTCCAGCATTTTCTAAGGAAACGTCCTTGGAGTTTGAAAAGGAAGAAAAAAACCCCAACCCAACAAAAACCCAGGGAAAAAAAGGAGTAAGAATCAAAGTTTGCTTGTATTATGCAGTTTTGACTGATCTGATTTTTACACATCCCTTAAAACTGTGGTCCAAGAAGTGGCTTCAGACCCCTTAAAACATTCTGCAGTGTGTGTGTGTGTGCCCGCCCATACACAGGGTTTGTTGTAGCCATCAGCATTTCGTTTGCACTTCTGAATACAGGTTGCCAGCACAGTAAAATTCTGACTGCTGCAAATTCTCACATTTTCACTTTCCTCCCTTGCTCTTTTCATATGCACATATGTCGCTGACAATTTCTCCTCTTTCCCTCCTTCCTCACATTCTTTTTTCAATAGCGCTCATGGATCAATAAGACATCATGGCACTGTATGGAGCCTGAGTGATTTCTCATACAATGGCTGCTGTGACCATGTTTCAGTGGGAATTGCAAATCCCCTTGTAAGAAGGAGCTGAAGATATTTTCAGTCACTGAGCCATCGCTACAAGGGCACTGAACCTCAGAAAAGGCCCAGAAACCTGAGCTGCTGTGGAGCTTGAAAGGAACTGCTGCAGCCACGACACTTGATGGATCTCAGCCTTGATTACAAGAGCAGACTACTACCACCATGATTGATGAAATCCCGCCTCAGAGAGGAGATGAGGAAACAATGAAAGCCCTGACTACTGTGCTGGGGGCAGGAGGGATGGAGGGAACCAAGGCAGAAGGGAAGTAGTCAGGAACCTGATCTAACAGCAGGGAAGAGCACAGGTTTACGGGAGGTGAGAAGAAAGAATTTTTTTTCTCTGTCAATTTTCTAATGGATATAAAATAAAAATTATATGAACTACAGTCATCAGTTTATAGAGAAATCTATTAGTCTTTGGGATCTAAAAGTGAGCACCAATTGTGAATAATGGTTTCAGCCTGTGGCTTTGAGCATTAAATCCCATTTTTCAACCAGCAGGGCAGTAGTTTTCCACTATCACCTCAACTACAGTTTGTGTTCTGTGTGCCAGTGACTCTCTCTTGCTCCATCTATGCCATCTTCTTTTTTATCTAGCTACATACAACCTTATAATTTAAAATTTCAAAGATGTTACTGTCTGCACTCACTTTTGTTGTGCCCCTTAAAAATAATATTTTTAACCAATGTCTTCTCCACAAGCTCAGCCAAGATTAGACTCTGAAGCCAATGAAGATTGTTTCCATTACTATAAACCAAATAGAGAGATAACTGTTTAATCCTTCAATTTTTAAATACAAATTTTCTTATTCTTGATTCAGTCTTCCTATGTTGTCCCTAATCAGCAGGGTGCGTGTTCTGGTCCATATAAGATTGAGATTTAGTTTTAGTTTAATTTTCTATGAACACAAAGGGTATAGGTGGCTAATGCAGTAACCTCTCACTTCTGGAGGCTTAGACTGGAATTTGATTTAGATTACAAGTGAAATGAGTTTAGTGGTCTCATCTTCACTTTTAGCCACAGCTGCTCTCATTATAAAACCTCTTCGCACCAACTTCTCAAGCATCACAGTTTTCTTCTACAGGAGAAGCAGTGCTGGATCAGAAATTCTGGGTGTCAGAAGTCAGTTGTGTTTGCAGGGCTGTGTAAAGAAGCAGTAAAAGGACTGGGCACCTGGTTGAATGATGTTTAACTATAATGAATGGCAAACATCTCTCATATCAGCTGCAAAATTCAAAGTAACTTAAAAACTATACTGCAAACACAAAGTCTTTTACAACAAAATAATGCAAACAGAAGCATTGCACATGACACGTGAATACCCAAAAAAACCAACAGAATTTATAAACTTCTTGCACTTCTCTAAGAATTACATGGACTGCTTTATACTACCCTTCCCCACAACTGCCAAATCACACCACCACCCACAAACAGCTCATGCATGATCCTCATGGCATCTTTTAGGCCTACTGAAAGGACAACGTGCAAAACATATCAATATACAGTCACTATCTAAAAGAGGAATTGTTCTAGCTTGCATTACCTCCCATGCTAGCTAGCATCCTGCATGGTAAAGAATCCAGACCAATATAAACCCTTCGGTTTACATACTCTCCAGTTGATTTTGTACAGTGTGATTGCTATGCACTAACCGGAGCAAAACAACCTCTTTGATGTGGGACCCAGTCACTACTCAAAGCTGGGCTGTAGCTTAGTATGAATGCTGAGCATTTGTACTACAACACAGATAGTCTTTGGCTAAACATAATGATGGAGCAAATATTGCTCAGGCAAAATCATTGCTTTTACTACTTAAAGTCATCTGAGATCTGTTTCTTGAAATAAATACAACACAAAACAGCAATCTCAGTTAAATACTATATGCTGAGATCATTTCAATTTCCAAATGGAAGATTTCTTTTTCTAGCAACAGAACAGCCCAACTTGCCTGCTCAAATTTGCTTCAGGCTGGTATAGCATGAAAGACCCCCATCTTCTGAACATATTATCAATTTTACAAAATGTAATTGAAATTAGATTTCCTCAGTGCTAGTCACCCTCATGAAAACAGGAATTACCTTCCCTGTTATCAACTGTTTTTTACATAAAGGGAAAACTTTAACCATAGAATGTCCCACACTACATAATGTGTGGGAAAGTCCCCTTCTACATAACTGAATTACATACATGCACGTATTTTCAGAAAAACAGGGAGTAAAACCAAGGTAGATGGCTTTGTATTCTCCCTTCAGATAAGCTGAACACTAAATTAACACATCCAGTCACAAAGTGGTGCCCTCAAATTGTCCACTGAGGGGAAAACAGGACAATTTTGGGAGAAGGAGAAGGAGAAAGGGAAGAGAGGGCTTGACATTCAAATGCACAGAGGTGTTGCAAATATCTCAACAAAAGGAAACAGCACCTTTTATCCTCTGTGCTCTGTGAGAAAGTTAATATGCTACAGATTTTGCACAGTGACAGAGTTGCACGCTACTGCAAGCAGAAAACTGTATTTATCTCCAAAACTGCACTTTGAAGCTGGACTACATAACATGACACATAATAAACATGACATGACTATATTTTGTTCTTGAAGACTATACCCAGAATGCTGACAGAATAGCAGTCTTCTACTTTATGCAGCATTAAGGCTCCAGGTATGAAAACTTAGTGTAAAACGTGATTTGTAGAAAACCTGATGATCTATGTAAGCTCCAGGTACATTTACACATACCTGGAGATGGAAAGAATGTTATCAAGGGATAGTGAAAGCAGTTGCTGCTTGTCTTCAGCTCGGTTGCAAAATTTTCTTTGTCGTCCTAGCACAGCTCTTACTTAATAGGGTAGCTGAACAACCGGTGTTCAGTTTACCAATCTCCAAGAGATGGGGACAAAAAATTCCTCTAATTTCAGCAGTCACTGAAAGGGAAGGTAGTTGTTAGCGACCAACCCACTGTGCAGGGAGAACTACACAGATGTCTGGAAGGAAAACAGAAGTAAAAACTTTCTAAACACTACGTTTTCTTAACAGAAAGCTAATTTTTAATTATGAAAGTGTTATTTTTTGACTGACATAACATATTTAATAATATTTCCACACAAACTGCATATCCTGAATGTTACAAATACAATAGATCAAGGTTAAGGGACAGTGTAATTCTAACAAATTTAGTGACAGGTTAAGATCAAGGGATGTCTTGACATTCTCCTCAGAAAGGTCAATCTAGCAGGTCTGCGATGTAAAAATGAAGACTCTGCCATCATTGCCATGGCAAAAGGTCAGACACAAGCTGATTGGTGATAGAATTATCAAATTAACCAATCGATGTGTGTGAGTAATAGATGTAAGCAATCCTGAGGGAGAGCCACAGGGCAAATGCCAGCTCATCAATAACACATTGCCTAGGAAAAGAAGATCCTCTCTTCAATCCATGTCCTTTACATTAGCAGTTGTATCAAGGAATTAAAAGAAAAATCGAATGCAACAGCTTTAAATATGCTTCCAGTCTGTATACAGCATTCAAATACCTTTCCAAAACAACTTCCATCACATGCTGTGGTAAATAAGAGCACACTAACAATGTATAAGGAAGGAGGCACCAAGAAATCCTATTCTAAACAGGTATATTCAAAGACTTAAGGATTTTTATACATGTCTGATACTAGTATAGATTTTATTAGAAATGCTATTTCACCTGTGGCAGTTACAGATACATAAATCTCAGGTTTGATTGCATGGCAACTCCTGCATGTTAAAATGCAAAACAGATCACACATACTCTTGTACTGAGGATTTTACACACAGATGTAGCACGTGTATGCAGAATGTTTTGGCTGCAAGTAATATTTTAATGCACATTATATATCCCTTTGTGTATCTGATTGTTATTATGCCAGTTTCTACACGGTTCAAGGGGTTAAACCCTTCAGGAGCTCCCTGCAAGACCACAGAAAGGCAGACAATGCCTTTACACAGGGGAAGGGGGCTTCAGGGAGGCAAAACTGAAACAAAGAAACAACCCAGTATATAAAAGTCTGAGTTCTTGAGCTCAAGAGAGGTGAACCCACTGCCAGAAAGCAGACTGAACCCCATCCCTAGATATATGGTTATCTAAGATCAGTGGGACTGTCTAAGCTTGGATGAAAACATTAAGAATCAGGGTGGGTTAAGTGCATAAATGCTGCTTGTGGGTTTTTTGGTTTGGTTTGTGTTTGTTTTTTTTTTCTTTAATCACTGTGTTTCTAAGGATAATGAACTAGGATGATTTCAAGACCCTCACCTGCTAGTGATATTTCCCAAAGGAAGATGCACACGTGGAGTTGTAAAAACCTCTGGAGCCCTGCTATGGAATCACAGGAGAGCAGTTCATGGCATGCACCTGAAACTCTGTGCTGTGTGAGGGCTTCTCTTCAGAATGAAAACAGGGCAGCAACCTGATCCCTGCCCTGTGTGCTCCACTGAGATACAGGAAAGGTCAAAGGTACACCGTATCCTGCACATGGATGGGCCAGAGTCAGGATGTTGAAGGTGACAAAGTCCCTGTCTGTGTCGCAACAACAACTGCATAGGAAGCAAACATAATGCATGTTGCCTGTCTCAGGATTTCTCATTCTTTCCAGTGTCATCCATGCTTCAGAGAAAGGCAAGCACAGTGAGCCAGAGCTGGGTTTACCATACACTACTTAGCCACCACCTCCAAAAAATGCACAGAAAGGACCACTAGCTTCCAAGTCTTCTGCCCAGCTACCCCAAGTCATTATGCCTGTTCTTGCCCTGGTAGAGGCACGCTGCTCTCAGTCACTACCATTCAGGTGGTGTTCCTACTTCTCCTCACATAGTTCTGGTTCTGAGAATCTTAATTTAGCTCCAGTGATGCATCTATTATCATGGCAATATGATATTGCTATTATCACAGTAGGAATGGTAATACGGTAGCACTCAGAGTAAGAATCCATTCTGCCATCAAAAAGCATGCGTTACTCCTATTACTGTTAATGGGAGCTATGCACACGTATCAATGGCAGAACAGGTCCCTAAGTGAGCACAATTATAACCCCTACTGTGAAATTCTCTGAATGCTATTTTCACATTGCTTTTATTATAGATGTACATAACACTATCAAAAAAATCTAACTCATTTGAATAGGATACCCATTTGAATATGAGCCAGATTCGGTACAATTTAAATTGCACTCCTTTTAAAAGAAACCTTTCTGATATTTTAGATGCTTAATTTTCCCTAATGTATTGTTTAAAATGCAGTTAATATTCTCCCCTCAAAAAGTACAAAAAGCAGAACATGGTGTATTTATCTGTAGGAGGTGCAGAGTTTTTTGTCAATGGACTTACAGCCTGGGCTACAGGAGGAATGAATAAGCATGGTGCCACCAAATACAATAGAATTCTATTGATTTGCTTTCCTTGAAGATCTAGTCATGTATTGCCTTCTCAATCTGCAACACTGTGGTTGATAATGCTACTTTTAAAACACTTGAAAATTTGTAGAATTATTTTAGATGTCTGATCTGCAGTTTAATGAGTACCAGTGTTCAGACCTGTAATTTCAGTAGTACTTTTAGATATCTAAAAACCTGGCAAGATTACAGTTTCGGCCTGCAGGAGCTCTAAGCGCTGGTCAGTCCAGTCACAGCAGCTTTCACTGGTAGTTCTACATTGCTGTGATTCCAGTCAATCATAAAAATTTATGCCTAGGTCTGCCAGAAAACAAGATGAGAACTATTTATCTGTCACTGTTCCCAACTTGGTTAAGGTAGAAGGAATTTAATACTTTTTGAAAGAAAGAGACTTCTCTGTTTGAATTTCTAAGAAGAAACAAAATTAAAACATTGGACTGTTTTTATATATTGAAAACTTTATATAGGAAAAAAGTATATCTTGAAAACTATGCATTGAAAAAAACTCACACGAGGGTATTTAAATTTCTTCATAAAATATGAGTTATGTCACTATTATTTTAAAATATTTAGAATTGCCTTCAAATTCCAAAACAGTGAATAAAAAGATCAATCCATGATGATAATTTCTCTTTAAAAGTTCTCTTTAAAACAGATTAAGTTTAATACTAAACCCTGGTATAGACTGGGGAGGTGGACACATGAGCACGGTAGCTGCTTGAATGGACCAGAGCACTATTGATACTGATCTTTATAGGGACCTCAAGGATAAATAAATAATATAAAACAAAACTGAAAATAATACATTAGCAAGACCAAGACTAAAAAGAGCTCCTATAACTTTAGCCTGACCTGCTGTTTAACGAAGTACAAAGGCTTTTTATATAGCAAATCACTAATAATCCTATTTAAAACAATCTAAGCTTCAGTTTACTAGAAGTCAATGGAATGACTTATTTTGGATTGTGCTGCTGTACCAAATACAGGCCGTGAGTTCACATGCAGCCTCTGCTATTTTATCAGTATTAAAAATGACATGACAATGCAATGAGATCTGCTTTCTGATGCTGTAAGTAAGCTGTCATCCTTCCCTCAAATCCTACGGAAATATGGAATAGCTAACCACATCTGAACAAGCTCATGGTTCTAGATTAATGAACAGCATTAACAAGGCACTGATGTGAGGAAATACATCCCACTTACAATGTCACTGCATACTACTCAACAGACCTAGGAGAAAAATTAACAGAGAGAAAGCTAACAGGCAGACAAACTCAAGCCAGTTTAGCTTTGTTTTTCCTAAAGTCAATTTCAATCCTATGAACATACTTAAGAAATTTAATCAAAAGTAAAATGCCCAAATGCTATTATTATTTAATACTATAAAATACAGAATCTATGAAAACTTGACAAAAATTGCTTTACATTTAATGGAGTGTTGTTTACCTTTGTATGGAACAAATGTAACACAAGGTAAGTTATTGTCTTTGGCAAAGGGTGGACACAAAGCCTATAAGAGCTTATTACTCTGTTTTATGGAAAGGGAACTTTTTTCCTTGGAAAATGAGACTGTATGAATACAGTAAAATCAGAACAATGCTGTGTCCTCCTACAAAACAGTGAAGTCTTTTGGCGAACTGAATGTATTTCTAATTAAAACTCCTATTCAGCAACATTCTACCATAAGGTTTCTAAAATGTATGGAGAGTGCTGGATTTGCACAGATGAAAAATCAATAAAAAACAGATCAACAATGCTGAATGACTGAACAGGATTTGCACATTCTGTTTGAATCTCTGACTCAAAATCGTATTGCAAAACAAGCATGTACCACTCAGCAGGAAGCACTGGAATCTAATCATCCACCCTTATTCTGAACCTAGCCAATTTATAATACCTTCTTGGGGTTACTTTTCTAAGCTTGAAATTGGAGCATTTTCATGTGTGCCAGATCCCAAAGAAATACTATTTTAACTCAACTGATGCCAAACCAGAAAGTGAAAAATCATGACATATATTCAACACTGAAAGCTGTTGTTGCAAAGAAATACAACACAATGACATTAATACAAAGTACAATACTCCCCCAAAGGAACACTTCACAAAATATAGTATTTTCCCAATTGCAGCTGTGTAAACACTATTAACGTTCAGAATTTGAAGTGTTTTTTCTCTGCCACATTTCCCCTGTAAAACTGTTCCAAAAGCACAACAACTACCAAGACCCATAGCCTTCACTATCAGTCAGTGTGTTTCTATCAGGAAGCCTCATTCTACCATAAAGAGTATGTTTAAGGAGTTGCTATTTGATACAAGCTAGCACTGATGCCGTGAAGCAAAAGCCCAGTAAAATTAAACAATCAAAAACTTAGGGAAATATTGAACAGATTATTTGTGTTCATGTGCTGGTTTTGGCTGGGACAGAGTTAATTTCCCTCACAGGAACTGGCATGGTGCTGTGGTTTGCATTTGTGCTGAACACAGTATTCATAATACAGGGATGTTTCCATCACTGTTTTGTAACACACAGAGCCAAGGCCTTTGCTGTTTCTCATGCCTACCACCCCACCAGCCATTGGGCTGGAGGTGCACAATGAGCTGGAAGGGAAACAGCTGGGACAGCTGACTCCACCTGACTAAAGGGATATTCCATACCAAATGGTGTCATGCTCAGCATATAAAGCTGGGGGAAGAAGAAGGGAAGGGGGAGATGTTGGAAGTGATGGTATTTGTCTTCCCAAGTAACCACTATGCATGATGGAGCCCTGCTGCCCTGGGGATGGCTGAACACCTGCCTGCCCATGGGATGTGGGGAATGGATTCCTTGTTTTGTTTTGTTTTGCTTTGCTTGTGTGTGGGGTTGTGGCTTTACCTATTAAACTGCCTTTATCTCAGCCCAGGAGTTTTCTCACTTTTACTCTTTTGATTCTCTCCATCCTGCTGCGAGGGTAGTATGTGAGCAGCTGTATGGTGGTTACTTGCTGGCTGGGGTCAAATGATGACAATTCAATACAAAAAAATATATTAATTCCCACCTACATATTTTAAAGAGATCAAAAGCATCAATGAGAAAAAGTCAACCAAAGCCCATGAAGATCTTGATGCTAAATGTAACTTGCATAAAAGCTGAATTTACAAGGCAGATATATCACAGTAATAAATAAGTGAACACTATTATATGGATAGGCAAATTAAGCAAGATACATTAAATTAGGCTTTAGTTCTCCAAAGATCAAGCTTAAAAACTAAGGTGCATTTTCAATGCTAGTATGCTGATGTGTGAGATGAAGACAGGCAAAGTTAAAAACCTAAATGCTATTTAACATCAATGGGATTTAATCATCAAACTTCCTTGGCATACTCTGAAAATTGTAATGGAAGAAACGCAGAGAGCTGAATGCTACTTACAGACACATCTTGGAGCTCTTAGCAGCTATTTGTTTCCAAATAGAGCAGCCCAATATAAGTGGTCTGTAGAATGAAACAGGTGGTGCAGAGGACTTTGTATTTATGCTATCAGCATTTCAAAGGGCTTTACCTCACACACAATCTAGTCTGGTCCTGTGGACTAAATAATAGCCATTAGCAGCTGGAGTGCATTAGGTGGCACTCCAGGAGCTTGTGTGCTTTAGTTTTGTCCAAAAGGAAATCGGTTCAAGAGCTCCAGGACTGCTCCATGAGGTGAAGCAAAACATGGTATGTAGGAATGATAAACATTAGTTCAGAATTGCACCCCTGAACTGAAGTAAAACAGTGATGTAGATTTGTTGTCTGGAAACTGCATGGATATTGGTATCTCCATGGATATCGAATTTTTTCACAAAACTCTTCCCAAGCACAGACAAAATTCTGCTAGGTTTGACCTATTATCCCACATACCTTTAAGCAGTATTTAAATATTTGCATTTAGAAGAAACCACTTGTATACACAATATTTGTTTTAAGATTCCAAATCTAGTATGATTTCATGCAAACAAATCTTGTAATTTTTCAAAATTAGGTTTGGCCCTATTTGTGATGCCTTTGTACTTATCCTTTTTTTTTTTTTTTTAAGCAGCAATTATTGTTTCTTAGAAAATCTCATCTATTAAGTAGAATGGGTGAAGTTCATTTTATATTCCTCCTGTTAAGACTTCATTGTATTCTAATTATATTAGTCCACTGCCAGTATAAAAATATGTCATATGTGCTTCTAAAAGCCAGACTTTCCCTTCTCTTTCATTATTTTCAATTGTTTTTATTGAACCTTTAGGTACGGCATTATAAAGTAAATAGATACATTCATAAACGAAGCATGACAGCATAACCATGTGATAAAAATGGGTGATAGCATCTTGTTGTTTACCTCACTGAGCCATTGTGAGGATTAATTAGTTAATGGTCATAAAGCAGAGTTCACATGCAAAACACTTTACAACTGCTAGATAATAGTACATGTGATATACCGAGCAATGCCACTGCTGCATATGGCAGAAAGTGGAATCACTCAATCATTATATTAACCTGAGTCTTTCAGGTAGTAGAATCTGACAGAGGGAAATAATGGTTGACTGCTTCACAAGTATCATTAAACCTTTCAGGCAGTTATTCTCTTTGCGTGTATACATTCAAGCCTGTAGGTAATAGGCACCAAGTACCACAAGTGATCTAAGGTAAAACTGCAAAAACGTTTCCCAGTTCATCACAATAACGCTGATAGCTTGGATGATAGGAGTGTTATTAGCTTCGTGGCACATCTATCTGCTGGCTTACTGAGATTCTGGGACAAAGTGGAGACAGTGGCCAAAGATGTAATATTGAAGCCTACATAAAAGCTGGTGCCACAAATGAATGTGGGTAAGGCTCCACTGGAATGTTAAGTGGCCTCCTCAGCCCCCTGACAGACCACTAAGAGCAGTGAAGTTGAAATTACATAAGATCCAATGGTATAAACTGTTTTTTGGGCTACGTCTAGAGCAGAGCTGTTTGCTAGTCCATAATCATGCAGCAACTCTCACTGCCCCAATTATAGTAATACTGACAGTAATAGCAGATATAAACTGTGTGTAATCCAAGCACATGCTTCTGAAGACATGTTCCAGCTTTTTCTGTGTACTACTAAGTTAAGGAAAATATTCAGGTCTTGTCTTAGTTTCTGATGCTATTATTCAATGTTACACTCTTTTGGAAACTATTCATGGAGACGGGGTCTTTCCCATGAGCTGAAAGAATTGTAAAAAACCCTAAGAAATCCCAGAATAAGATAAAATAATAAAAATCATGTTTTAATTTTAATCACATATATACATTTGAAATTTGAGCTTGCTGCTCAAGAGCTGTCTCTTTTTGGTGAAGGAGACCTGGATGGAGTGGAGATGAAAACTGTGAAGTTGGATGAAATGCTTTTTAAGTTTTGAATTTTTTAATTACTCTACAACTTCAGTAGAAATTTAAGAGAAAGAAACTTTAGTAAAAAATACCTATGAAACACTATGAATGGAAATGTTGAGTCATTGCTGAATGCAGCCACTGATGCTAGCATAAATTTAAATCACTTTAAATAGGGTAAATGATATTTCAACTGTAGCTCAATGAACTACATGAATTTCCCCAGTGACACAGACGTCCTTCACAAGGTTTATACCTCAGGAACTCCAGTGATCCCAGTGAAATGTCTTTTTGCTAATTTTGAGTCTGAAGCTAATCCAAAGAGATAATAAAAAGCTAGTGAAAGAGTGAATGTGATTCCATTATACAGGGATTCGTAATGAAGACACGGGATTTCCTGTCACTGTGATTCGTTAAGTTGTTTAGGGACAGATCTGTTAAGAGTCTGGGATGATTTCAGATCTGATGAATGCAGGTGAAAATCAGTTGACAAGAATTCTAATAAAATAAACTCACTGCACTCGACTGTATTTATTATATTTCTTGTTCTGGTGGTTGCTGCACTATTACTGATCAAGTGAGTTTCTTGCATTACTATCCTGAAATTATTGTTGCCCTATCTAGAATAAAGATAATAAAGAATTTCCTCACACTTCATGTTTTTTCCATGTCAATTCTTTCTAAAAATAGAGGTTCATCACTAAGATCCAGATTAAAGAAGATTAAAAAAAACTTTACTGATGTTAATTTAAAACAAACAGACCAAAAAAAAAAAAAAAAAAAAAAAGGAAGCAACTATCAATGTGGTTGTGGCTCCAGTTTAGTCAACACCAGAACTCCTACTGATTTCAATGGGATCATAACTTAATCTGGAAGGATGTAGGATTTCTAGGTAGTAAGATCTACTAATTTGTTATATTTTCTTTTCTGCCATGCAAACCACTTGTAACACTTTTCAAAAAAGTCTCTACTGTCAAAGCAACTGAGCTAATGCACATGACAGCCTCATTCTCTTCCACGACTCTTTCCTTAAATCTATTCAACACTTGTACCTGCAAGTCCAGGTACAATTATGCCAGTTCCTATGTGCTGTGACACCAGGATCTCCTCCAAAAGCTTGAGAAGTTTGGTAGGTCTAGGCACATCCCTCAAATTTAAACATGTACATACAGAAATAATGCCTGCACAGGACTGTAACCCCAGACCTGAAATGAAGCTACCTTATGCATAATCGCTCTGGATCTCTTAGTGGGTAGGTACTGTTTACTCGATTCCTTTAAAAAAGGTCATGTTGTTATAGGTGTTTTCTATTTCACAAAAAAAAATCTATGACTAGAGACATAAATGTATTTTAGAAGCCAGTTTGTTTATTCTTACAGTCTTCAATCTGTGAATTTATATTTCTGCTTGGTAAAAAGAAATGTATGTATTTCATTAGAAAATTTCTATTAAATATCTCACTGCAGTAACATGGATTTGTACTTGGTATATCACCCACTTAGTAAATTCAGCCTTTATGGAGCCATGTTCATTGCTTTGGTACCCATGTATGTTACAGAACTTGATTCTAAAATCTCTGAGAAAAGCCTGTAAAAACAAAACTGTATTTCTAGACCACCTTGTCTCCAATTCCCAATGCTCATTGCTGGTGAGCTAATTTTCTCTTTTACTTTGTCTTCT
This sequence comes from Laterallus jamaicensis coturniculus, assembly GCA_022605575.1. Taxonomy (NCBI): domain Eukaryota; kingdom Metazoa; phylum Chordata; class Aves; order Gruiformes; family Rallidae; genus Laterallus; species Laterallus jamaicensis. Next base: position 4,789,317 of record JAKCOX010000045.1, on the reverse strand, counting down.
GCGAGTATATTTGAAGAATCTTTTATTGTTTGCTGATATATCACACACACACAACATTTGGTATTTGTTTTGGCTCTTCTAATTATCCTTTTAAATTGCTCCTGTTTAGGGTTGTAGATCTCCCAGTCCTCTCCCAAACAGACCGCTTACATTTCTTTAGAAGTCTTCAATGTATTGCTTATAGTAATACCTGTGTTGCTATCCCCCACTTAACAAGATTGGCTCCTATGCTTTCTTTTCTTAAGGTTTCTGTCATTCTGACTGCAGTTATTAATAAATATGTGACCTTGCTTGTAAGTATACTAATGCTGCTCTCTGCTTTATAGTCAGATAGGGTGCTGCAACTTTTAAATACAGGCTCAGATTTATAAGAGGTACATTAGTATATAAGTAATAACATGCACATGGATGGAGCAATCTGCTAGTTGAATCATTAGCTCCAATAGTTCCAAATAAGGGCCTTCTTAGAGGAACAATGGAAAGGGCAGCAAACAGCAGGGACAAGCCTGTTCTAAAACTAGCTCGACCTACCCACAGCATCCTAATGACTTATGAAGTCACCCCCCCCCCAGAGTGACTTCATTCCTCCACAGAATGAAACAAAGGAAGGTGCATCATGCCCTTTGAGTCCAGAACAGGATTTTGAACCTTGTTCTGCACCCCTGGAGCAGCCTTTGCAAAATTCATAGATACGATTGTTCTGTATCTGCAACTGAAGCAGAGGAACTTCACCCACAATGGTTATTTCATGTTTACAATTGCAAAACATAGGTCACAAACATGAAAATATAATTAATTTGCTATTCCTTTAAAACTAGGCATGTATTCTACTGTATTTGATAAACAGAAAATAAACACAGAAACTTTTGGATCTTTAGTTATTATCTCCCTACTGTGATTTTTATCTTAAAGTTATTCTAATTGTTTTCTAAAAACTTCCCCAAAACAGAAGAAATAGAACTGTATTTAAATAAATTACAAAATTATCTGTCAGTGAATGATCTAATTAATTATTCCACTGGGGCTACATTGTCTGTTTGCTGTGCTGTTTTGAGAGGTGAAATAGCTGAAAAGAAATGCTAAATTGCTAACAGAATAAGTTCAGTAAGTGGATATGGGTCAGAAGACAAAATCCCATTTGTACATCATGTATTTGCAGCCACTTACATTCTGTGCATCTTTAACCTAATACGAACAGCATTAAATAGCTTCTGCTTAATACCAAACAAATGCTGTTAATTCCCCTTCCCCATCTCCTCCTTAAATGTTAAAAGATGCTTTATGTGTGAGATCAGAGACAAGGTGGCAAAAGTTAAAACCCAGAAAGATATACATTTCATCCTGTAATTCCACATGTGTTGCTATATTTTAAACAGCTCTCTCGGCAGGGATTGGATGGAATCCAATTTGTCATCATTTATTCACAAGCATACTGCTTATACTGTATACTTTTTTTATTCTTATTCACCATTTACCCAATTATATCTACCCTTATTAGACCCCTGCTGAAGGCAGCAAGGCAGTTCTAGCTAAGGAAGTCCCATAGCTTAACTTAATCCTATTATCTCCAGATAAACGGGGATGCATAGGGCTCTAGATGGCCAAATTTAGCTCTACTCTCCCTTCCCCATGAGGAAAAAGACTGTTCCTCATCCCTATGCCTGATGTAATTAAGATCTGGAAATATGCCCATTCCAATCCTTATCCAGTATAAGCATCACTGTCAATGTTGAGAAATGAACTGCAGTTATGATGCAAAGAGTTGACACTTTAGTGACATTTACTGATGTGTTTAGGACTTTACAGTGGCTTGACTCTATGTAGTTTATGTCTTCAGGAATTTAAAATGCCTGCCTAAAAATCTAATAAGAGGAACAGGAATATAATAAGGGAAAAAAATTGATAATATTGACAAGCAAAGACTTTATTATCTCCATAGTATTCGGATAGATATAGATTGTCATGAAATTCTTGCAATATATGCTATTTTATGCAATTATAGAAAATGAAATGAATAGTAAAAAAGGATCAATAACAGAAGTAAAGCAGTTACTGAAAACGAGCTTTTCTCTATGGAGTCCAGTGATTTAATAAACTCCACAGTGTCTTGCACCTGCGCAGAAACACAAAAAATACACAAAATACTGACATGCACTGGATATCTGAAAAGAAATAGGATAGCAAAGTCTGATAATATGAAATTGTTGACTATTGTGAACTAAGATCTCCTTTCCATGGTTTGACTTTGTACTATACTTCAGTCATGTCCTTTTCTTTGAATGCACACCTGTAATCCGCCTGTTCATGCCTCCCTATCCAAATTACACGCGCAGTAAATACTTTAGTAGAGAAGCTGGCAAATAGATATTTATTTTGATAGTTAAAGTATTGAGCGTGTTTTTTCATACAGACCTGTCAATGTATTTATTCTTACTCTATAACTCTCTGGCTATGCCAATCCTAGTCTTTTTTTAAAGAGAACATACTAACCACACTGACTGGTTTCAAGATTGAGAGGTGATTTTATTATATAATGAAGTGTCTACTAGGCTGGGACTACTACACTAATATTCTCCAGTAACCTAAATCAGATTTTAACCCCAGTCTCCAGAGGTGAACGCTTCATGCAGTTCTAATAATACAAATATTTAAATTTGTAATCAGACTCCCGTGTAGGACCGGCTGTTTTATTTACCATGAGCTTAGCTGAAAGGTTCCTAGGGACTGAAGATAGTTGGGTTGTAATCCTGTCATTTGGTGACTTAATATTTTTTTATTATCATGATATTAGCATAATTCTGACCTCTATTTTGCAGCATTTTATGTCTTTCAAGCGCTACTTTTGATGCTGTACCCGTAGCGTATAGCATCAACAAATATTCACATCGTTCTCTATTTTACTGAACATTTGGTGTGAAGTATTAAGTCTGATTTAATGTTATTAGTGCCTCACAATAGTGCAAAATACATGAATGTAGGCATTCATCTCACAGTTTACCGTAACACTGCCATAAAATGTTAGTAAATGGGTGATAAACGTCTTTTCTCCGTTTTCCTTTTTAATTCCTCCTGCTGGATGTTCTGCCTCTACCCAGAGGGCCTGCAAACTGATGCCAACTCACCCACATAGATCAATCATCAGGGTTTTTCTACTTGCCCAAGCTGCAACTGAGCAGCTGAGGTTGGCTCAGTTGCAATCCCTCATTAAAACTAGTCTCAAAGTAACATCAAGCTTTAGATAGCGTAGCATTTGGATTCAATTCTGAATATTTTTGAGACTAAAGAATCGATACAAAACCAGACAATCTATGGCAAAACCAGAAGTTTTTCCCCTTCTTATTGAGGAAAATATGAGAAATTGTGATATATTGCTCAACACCAAGCATCTTTACAGGGAGATACTTCACATTTTAATTGCGAAACCATAAGAAAAATTATTGCAGTAATAGACATGTCATCGCTAAAGAACTGTATTACTTGAGATCTTCCTTTTGCAAAGGACCAAACTGCCAGCCCTGTAGGCTAAAAGTCCTCAATTTTTACACAGCGATAGCATGTTTTTCCTCACAGGTTAGCTACCTAATGTATTCCAACCCTGCATGCAATATCACTTTGTTCTGATTTTTCAGCTCCTAATATTTGTAATATGAGTCAAGAAAAGGCCAGACCGAAGATATTTATGGTGATTGCTTCATGATATGGACACCTGCCAACAAATAAGTTAATTCCTTCAACCATTTCTAACTTATGTGAGATCAATATCTGGGCTCTCTAGTAATAACCTTGCATCTATAATTGATATTGTTTATTGGTCCGTGGTGCTATGTGCAATAAAAGGACTAAGAAAGGGCTGGGAGAATAAATATTCACCTAACTAAAAAGTCTCCTGGAAATGTATCAATAAAGAAACAACATATGACGTAACTTCCAAACCAAACATATTATGTACTGGTCTAAGAACATAAAATGAGGAAAAAAAATTATCATGGACAGGCTACTTTCCAAGCACAAGAGCAATCAAGACTGTTCTAATGAATGGCCTATGGAGAAGAGACAGCCATAAATGGGTCACATGTTCCACGTGCCCAAAAGCCAAGGAGTAGCAACAGCAAGGAACTAGGAACAGTTCCCATTACCAAATGGAAGAAAAAACTCTTAATGCTTTTGTCAAAGTACAAAGGAATTAACAGAAAGAAGAGAGATAACTGCGCAATAGGAAAGTATACATAGGTTTTGAGCTGCAGTACTTACATGTCAATGTTCACACAAGATTATACCTCAGTTTTTGTGCTATAAAATACTACAGTGAAAGAGGATTAACTGACATAAGACATATGCAACTCTGAAGTATAGGATCTTGGATCCTATACTTGGATCCTATAGGGAGCTAGGATCTTGGAAGGAAGAAGTTCAGTGTGGTAGATTAATCACAGAATTGTAATGGTTGGAAGGAATACCGAGAGATCATCGGGTCCGGACCCCCTGCCAAAGCAGGTTCCCTAGGACAGGGTAGACATCGCACAGGTAGGCATCCAGATGGGTCTTGAATATCTCCAGAAAAGGAGACTCCACAACCCTGCTTGGTAGTCTATTCCAGTGCTCTGTCACTCTCACTGTGAAGAAGTTCTTCTGCATATTGGTGCAGAGTTTCCTACTGCTTCAGGCCATTGCCTCTTGTCCTGTCTCCACAGACCACTGAAAAGAGGCTGGACATTTCCCCCGTGTCCCACACTTAAGATATTTATAAACATTAATAAGGTACCCTCTTAGCTTTCTTTTCTCAAGGCCCCAGTTCATTCAGTTTTTCCTCGCAGGGGAGATGCTTTAGGCCTATAATCATCTTCGTAGTCCTCTGCTGGACTCTCTCAAGGAGATCCTTGTCTTTTTTATACCAGGGAGCCCAGAACTGCATACAATACTCCAGGTGGGACCCAAACAGGGCAGAGTAGAGGGGAAGGATCACCTCCTTTGACCTGCTGGCCACGCTCCTTTTGATGCATCCCAGGATCCCATTGGCTCTCTTAGCCACCAGGGCACACTGCTGGCTCATGGCCAATCTGTCACCCAACAGGACCCTCAGATCCTTCTCCACAGAGCTCCTCTCCAACAGCTCATCCCCCAGCCTGTACCAATACAAGAGGTTATTCCTTCCCAGGTGCAGGCCTCTACACTAGCTTTTATTAAACCCCATCTATTTTGTCCCTGCCCAGCTTTCCAGCCTGCCCAAGTCTCACTGGATGGCAGTGCAGTGTTCCTGCGTGTCAGCCATTCCTCCAAGCTTTGTATCATCGGCATACTTGCTGAGGGTGGACACTATTCCCTCATCAAAGTCGTCGATGAATATATTAAACAAGACCGGACCCAACACCAAGCCCCGGGAAACACTGCTAGTCACAGGTCTTCAGCCAGACTCTGCTCCACTGACTACCACCCTCTGAGCTTGGCCCGACAGCCAGTTCTCAACCCACCTCACTGTCCACTCATCTATCCCATACTTTCTCAGCTTTGCTATGAGGATACCATGGGAGACAGTATCAAAAGCCTTGCTGAAGTCAAGGTGGATGACATCTACTGCTTACCCTCCCTCTACCCAGCAGTAATGACATCATAGAAGACTACAAGTTTGGTTGAGCGTGATGTCCCCTTTGTGAATCCATGCTGACTACTCCTCATAACCTTCTGTTTTTTCCAATTGCTTGGAGGTGGCATCCAGAAAAAGCTGTTCCATCACCTTTCCAGGGACAGAGGTGAGACTGACTGGCCTGTAGTTACTTGGAGCCTCCTTCTTGCCCTTTTTGAAGACTGGAGTGACATTGACTATCCTCCATTTTTCAGTCACCTCTCTTGTTCTCCAAGAACTGTCTAAGATGATAGAGAGCAGCTCAGCAATCACCTCCGCCAGCTCCCTCAGCACATGTGGATGCATTCCATCAGGGCTCACGGATTTGTGTGCATTGATCCCTCTGAGACATTCCTGGACCACTCCCACCTTAACCAGAAGAAAGCTCTTCATTTCCCAAACTCTCTTTATTTCTTCCAGGGTCTGGGAGTCCTAAGGGGAAGTCTTTGTAGTGAAGACAAGCAAAGAAAGCATTCAGTATCTTCAACTTTCTCTTCTTCTTCTAATCATAACTCTCTACTTAACTTGCCTAGTTAATTTATGAAATCAACTCTAGATCAGAGAAATTGACACGCAGTCATTGAGGAAAGGATATTACAGTTTAAGAGCATGAAGGATAGCAGTATAAATGATATATATTCTGCTATTTAGCAATTCACCATAAAGTGAATTACAATGAACAAAGATTGAATGTATTTTACTGTGTTAAAAATAATTTTATGTAACGTGCAAACTTCATGTTTCATGGACATTCTTAGTAGCATGACTCTTCCTTTGTTTTCTGGTCTAAATCCATTTTAAGTATATGCTTTTAGGGAACTAATTTTTACTTCAGTTTAAGTATCAATTCCTTTTTGATATGAACACACATCACCACAAAACTTTCTAACTCACCAAATCATCATATATACATTTTGCAACATTTGACTTCCTGAAAAATAGTGAAGAGATGCATCAAAAAGCTAATGCTCTTTGTGAAGTCTTTCTATTCACAGCAGTTTCTGCCCCTTTACCATTAACATCCAGCTACACAACAGTTAGAGGAAAACGAAGTTTGAAGAGCAGGCAACTTACAGAGAATATAAAGAGAACACAATAATATCTTTTTAAAAGTTATTTTGAAGTTCTCTGATTTAGGACAACACATTTTTTGTTCCTATGAAAACAAGACTTGTAGTGGTGTTTGTCTGCCCCACCATAGCATGGAACCTACTGACCTATTCAAAGCGAATTTGCGAAAAGGGTAGGTGTGCAGAGATACTAAGCTTCAATGGGTTTCATAAAAAATGTGCCTGTCTACTGTAGAATTATCTAAATTCCAAAGGAAAAGCTTACAAAGCAAAGAAAGCTCAACCAAGTTTTGGGACACTGGAGTTTCCAGATTGTACATGGGAGTAGACTATATATATACAAGACTTCATTAGCATCATTGCTCCTAGAATATTTCGTTAATATAGGGTTTTTTTTTCTCAGTAGTAGCTTGTCAGTAAATGATTTTTATATATACATGTACTTCTTTCTTGGAAATATATTTTGCTGACAAGCAAAATCTTCTATCTCAAATACTAACTTCTGAAGCTCCAGACTTAGCTAATCTTGTGAAAGTTCCCTCATGCAGCATTTCTTAATTTTCAAGACACATGATGATAAGAGACACTAAGAAATGTATGAACATGAAAAATATAACATTTTACATTCTCTCTGTGAAGAGAGCATAGAAATGCTTTTGAATCTGACACCGATTAATAGCTCTCTTCAAAAATCCCCTTTGAATAATCAAATAGCATATTGGCTTGGCTGGATTTAAAAAGCTATTTGTACCATTGAGAAATTCTTTTCTAATGAGCCTTTTAATTCTTATAGGGTGTTCTATTGCTGTTTTCAATTTAACAAAAATCAATTTTGATATATCTTCAAGTTATCATTATAATAAATAAAACTGTTGGGTCTCCATCAGTCCAACCGTGCAGTATGCTAGCACCCGTGGGTGCTGTTCTGGTGTAAAGCCAAAAGGACAGCCCTTAATGAATTCAGTCAGAATTTGTGTGCTTATCACATATTCCAAAAGAGCAATATAGATTCCCACACAGAACTAAAAGCTGAGATTTAGATAAAGCAAGGAGACCAAATCTCTGTCAGATCTTGTGGTGACGCTTATGTGTGGTTATGACATTAATCTTAGGAGCTCAATAGCATACTCCAGGAGCTCCCATTAATGTCCATCAGAATTATCTCTATGTTACCACTGCAGAAAAGAACCTTCGAAACCTCTACAGTCAGTTGAGAAACTTGCTCAGGGCTCATGGGTGTTGGTAAAGATGCCACATTAACTACTGGTAAATGTGATCCAGCCTGAATGAAATTAATTATCTATACTCTAGGAAGTTTCCAAACTAAGTTGTGGTACTTTCCACTATGTGTCAGAATAGCATTTGCTGCAGGATGCTCTATTGTCTTGTTAAGCATTCAGACTGAACTTTCCTTTTTGGCTCACTAACAGAAGTCTGACCTATTCGCCTTTTGGAGGTATGCCAAGATGAGACTAGCAAGGTGCAAACTGACCTGCTCAGAGGTCACCAGCACTTGAAAAGAAAGGGTGATCAGGTACTACACTTGAGAGAAAATCACACACCAACTAACTGACTAGGTGGGATTTACGTGGATTATCATAGATCAAAATTTTAGAAGGAGTGTCAACATGTCAAATTTTCTTTAAGAGAAGGCAAGAAGTTCATCCAAACATTCCAAGGGCTTTATTTAGCATAACACCTTCTGCTCTATGGCTTAAAAGGGCTACTACTGCCTCAAAAAAAACATGTTCTGTCAGATTATTCAAAAGAATCTAACTTTTGGGAAAAATGTTCTCTTAGTGCAAACATTCTTTATGAATCCTGTAGTAGTTTGCCATCTCAGGGCTAGACATGTTTATTTCAGATTGGAAGGAGACAGTTCATTGCCTCATCTTCTAACCTCACAGTTCACTTCATAGTTCACGCAGGTGTTATTTCCTCCGTTCTCTCTACAGATTCTTGATATATTTTAGTATCATATCTCTTTTCTTAATGGAATAAGACAACAAATGCCCAAAATAAGAGTGTACACATCTCATAGCTAATTCACTATTCAGTTATTCTTAGTAGGTAGAGGTCAGAGCTTCAAAAATTTACTACTTACTAGCAGACATTTGTTTTGTTCCACAGAGACTTTCTTGGGTGAATTTTCTGAAAGGTTACATTGTATTCCATTTGCAAATGATGTTTTAGTATATTGCATATTTCTTGTCAGTGACAGGTTTTACACAAATATAGGGTAACATGTCTAAGAGTCTGACATGCTCTAAAAGAAAGTCATGGGACAGAAATCTCCAAATTTGTTACAAATTTGACTGCAAGAGAATAGAAACTCTGCTGCAACATGAACAGGGATGAATCACTGCATAAAAAAATGGCTAACACTGAGCTGTTGTAGAATGATACACACTTTTTATCAGTAATAATTCTTCCTTCTGTATTAGGCTTGCAGCTTTATCTGGAGACGGCCTCACTTTCACTTCCACAGCTACCTGAACAAAGGATGTTTCAGGAAAAGAATACTGCTACTGCCTGTTTATATCTAGGGCTTCAATCTTTTATGAGTTTATAGCTCAACTTTCACACCTCAAAATGTATTTTTCTATGTGTATTTTAATAGTTTTTACATAAATTCTAATTCATTTAGCCAGCCTGTCCTTCAAAATAATGTTCCTTGCAATGTTTCAGTTTTATATACTAGGTTCCTCTCTTATGTTTCCTTTATGCACAGATAAATGTTTATGTGCTTATTTATTTATTAATTCAATTTTTAAGCCTTTCATAAATAAAATGTACCCTGTTATTTCTTATAGAAGATTGCATAAAGGCACATTGTGCTTAGTCAGCTATTCTGCTGATGTTTTAATGTATTTAAATTTTCTACATCACTTGGCATTATCAAGTAAACCCGTAAAAGACTCGTCAAATAAATAGTAGGGACACAGTCAGATGATTTAATCCAACAACATGACCTCATTGCCATGTCAAGATAGTGTTAAAGCTCTTTCTAACATCTCTGCAATAATGTTAGGTTAGAGCTGCACCAGATCTTCTTTTAATCTTACATTTCCACAACTACAGCTTCAAAATACTGAAGATGTTTAAGGCAGGGATTTCCTCTTTAAAGTCTAATTCAAGTCTTTTTTGTCAGGCCCTTTGTTTATTTTGTGGGTATGATGATTTATCACACCCTGCTTAGTCTCTTGGGAGAAATCAGAAGCAACAAAGACAACTGAGAGATTTTGACTTTTGGAGAACACAGAAAATCATTAATTTTAAATCTAAAGACTACTTATTGATTCTAATGCCTGATAAGCATTCAACACATGCTTTAGGTTTGCTTATATTAACACAATCACTTTTCTAACTTACAAAGGACATTTTCCATGCTCCGCTGTATGTGCTATTCAATACTTTCAATGAGTAAACAGGCACAAAGGGCCAAATTTCTCTTTTGGTTCCAGACCACAGGCCACCGTGAACTGAACTGTAAATTCTGGTATTTGAATACTTAACAACGGTGTTTCCATTTGACAGATTTTGCAATATATAAAAAACCAGATGCTCCAGAAATTGAGATCTTTATATTTGTAAGGCAATATGACAATCTATCTGTGTATAACATTCCCACTAGACTGAATTACAAATGAGAATACGCTTAGAAAACTGTTGCATCAAAGTCTAAATGCAGCTGAGGGCTTCTAGTATACACCCACTGAAAGCTAGTCCATAGCAAATGGGACATCCAGAAATATCAGTACTCATTTTGACGTTTAAAACCACTTGCTGTAGAAGAAATTTGCCATATACCATAGACAAAGAACATGAACTCTGTCTTCTATACCATAGACAAAGAACATGAACTCTGTGTTCTATAGCATCTTCCATTTATAACAATGCTGATGCTAGCTAAGTTACTACAGGCTGTGGACTCCCTCCGTATGAAGACGTGCGTATGAGTTTGACCTTTGATCGTAAGAGGTGGTCAATAATTTGAGATACAGTTTTGCCTTCTCTTGGGGATGCTGGAGGGAAAGGAAGTAGCCACATTTGCAACAGAGACGACGTAAAGGCTCAATAGCTGAAACCTGCTGGCAGAGTATGTTGAGTCAGCTCCTTGCTATGTTTTCTACTGTGGGGAGATACCAACACTGGAAACCAGAGACAGCAGTGGTGGCAGATGCAATGTGAAGTGAATGGGGAAGAAGGACTGAATGGCCATGCAATTTCCACACTTGAAAATTTGTCTCATGTATGCTTTATAAAGATCATAATATTTCTTATTCCTGACAGCTGCCTCCTAGAGTCCAGGAGAAACACAACTCCATCAACACAATGTAAATGAGGTTTTTTAGCACTTGTCTAAACAAACAAAATTTTATTTTAAAGAGTACTAGGAATGGTATATGTAACTGAACATACAATATTAGCTATGTATGAATCACTTGTTCCAAAGACATTAAATCCCATGTACTTACCACAACAAACAAGTGAATAAAACATATATGAAGAGTACCTTTTAAAGAAGTGTCTAATAGCCAATGAGTACCTCCCACTGTTGTTTGCCATTAACTGGCTGCATTAGAAACTTATATTAGAAACTCTGCAATTAACCATTCTTCATTTTAACTTGAAGGACTCAACCCATTTCATTTCAATCCTCATCCCTCATTCTATTAGGAAAATACAGTATCTTTCTGAACCAAGCGGTGAAGCTTATCCTCTTTAAAGGGTAGTTCATCAACCAACTACCTAGTTTCTCTTTTCCAGGTTTGCCTTGAAACTTGAACATCCACAGCAGGTATAAATAACCCATTATGATGAAACACTCATTCCTGATGACATTATGCTGCTTCATCTCCTGTCTAAACATATACTTTGTCGTGAATAGGTTTCATGAATAGGTTTATCCACTTGAAGACTCCATGCCTCTCTAATGACCATGATCCTCCACATTCGTCCTGCTTTCCTATTTGTTTTCTGGGGATCGTATAGCAGGAAGTAATGAGCTCGAGTACTGAAAAGTAACTGTAAGCAATAAAATAAAATTAACTCTTAAACCTCAAAGCGTAAGAGTCAAAGATACTAAAATGGAAATGTTCAGTACCATTGCACTTGGAGGATCAGTTAGAAGCAGTAACATCTTGATAAGTCTCCAATCATTTTGCACGGCATTTGAATAAGGCTTTAAATTTAACAAGACTTTAAATAAAGAGAGGGAGGCGTTTTTTAGAAGCACAATTCCCTTAGACCTCACATCCTACCTGAATGGGAAACAGAGCAGGGGAAAGAGGCAGAGAAAGTGCCTTTCTCTACCGTGAATCATTCTTTCAATGCTTTTGATACAGAAGAAGGTCTTAATGTCGTCTTACCTTCCTCACTCCAGACAGGAATAAATGGACTGAACACCCTTTGCTGAACCCACCAATCTCCCGAGAAGATTAAAGTATTATTTTATTTTTTTTTAAACTCCAACTCTTTGCCAAAGGAATTCACGATTAAAAAACTGTAAACCTTGATCTAGCCCCAAAACACACAGATGGCAAAGCTGGATAGTTATTGTTGGACTTCACATTTTGCTACCTTTGTGTTTTCAGCACTTATTAGTGAGTCAACAAGTGGTGCTGTTGGATGCAACTAGCAGATTTCTGGGGTCTTTCTTCACTAGCATGTTTCAGGTATTACACATAGATGTAGACATCTGAAGACTTTAAATTACAAATTTTCTAAAAATACCTCTATTGGATAATCTATACTTTTCAGTTTTCAAACAGATTCTACAAAGAATAAACCCAGCATATTACTGGTATCATAATACCAGTGCTGGGTTTAATCTATTCTAAGTAGAATAGGTTTAATCTATTCTTTGTAAAATAGGTACAGAAATATGTAAACACAAATGAATGTGCATGGGAGAAAACTTGAAATAATCTGAAAGGGGTACTTTGATACTCTACCAGCATAAGACATTCTGTGAGAGAGAACAGTTGGTATACTTCAGCAATGGATTCTTCTACTAGTACAGAAAGCAATCTACCTACCTGTAACTTCTTTTTCTTCTTTTATAAGAGGTTTAATAGTCATTACACAAGTTGAAGCAGGGTTTCTATGCAAAGGCACACACTTAACTTTACAAACGGAAAGTTCATAACACAGAAATCTTAAAGATTCACAGAGGTTCACAAAAGTTTTCTCTCTGAAGTAGAGCTTCAACTAAAACTCAGATAACCAGACTCCTTGCTCGGTTCTAATTCTGTAGATTTATACTCTTTTAAACAGTGTCAGGTTTTATTTTTCTTCCATCCTCCCTACACTTCTAAAATGCGTTTTTATATATAAAACTCCTCTAGCGGTGGCTGTTTAACAAGCACAGAACCAGCCACAACTCAGAGGCCAAGCAGAAGACAGGAATGGAATAGATCATGATGCATGAATTATTTATTTGAAATTATTTTTATTGGGAATTTTGAAGAGTACTGGAAACTTCATACTTACAGAGCTTACAGAAAAGAAGTTGCTATCTCTCAGCCTTTCAGGAACAGTATTCTCATTGAGGTGCAAGTTAATATTTAGTAATTCATCGTCCTGCTTAAATGGGCCAGATTTTCAAAGCTTCTTAGGTGCTTTTCTCTCATCATTGATTGAAATCTAATCATCCTACCCTGTCAATTCTGTGTAGAAATGCTCTCTAGCAGGCACATCACTGAATTCTTTTCTGTAGTTGCAGACTTAAAACCCCCAGTTTTTTCCTCCTTTGGCTCATTGTGAAACTGAGATCAGTACTGTCCTTATGCTAGTATTTTTTAATTGCCTTTAGACACATGATGGTTTAGAGTTGCAGGAAATCAGCTTTGTTAATGCATTAGAATCTGCAAAGCTCTTTCCCTCCTGCTTGCTGATCAGAAGCAGCATTTCTTGAAACAGATTTAATCAGAAAACACTGAAACAGAAAGTTAAGTATTGCCTCTATTATTTCCTAATGCCATCCTTCACAGAGTTAAGCAACCACTAAATGCTGATAATTTTCCTGATGTGACTCTTACTGCTTAAAGTCTATCCTGTTAAAAATGTTATGCATGTTGCTATTCCTACAGTTTTATCATTTGTCAACAAATCAACTACCTGTTTAGCAGCCCTCATGAGGGATTTAAAATAGCCGCCATGAAAATCCTGTGCATTTACTATTTTTACAACAAAACTGATTGTCACCTATGATATTTCAAAGATCACTCCTCATATAGACATCATGCTGGAAATTAGATGCAGGGCTTTGCTTTCCATGGAACATTATGCAGAGGCACTCTGGCTAATAAATCTTTGTAGCTAATGCATTCCAGATGGAAACCATGTCTCACAGATTTAACCTTCCTAAACCCTTCCAAAAATTCCTCCCATCAAAAGCTCTCTGAATGAGATATGTTTGATTGAAATAGGATCATCAATACATGACATCTAAGTAATAGTACAGATGATTACTGCCTGCAGAAAATTGGCATTTCCCTTCACACCAAGATACTGGTTTTGCACAACCACAGGGCATGAAGATGGACCTTACAGGGCTTACCAGACAGTTTAAATGTTTTTCCTAAACTCTTAATGTTATGAATAGGTACTATGAAGAAAACATCCACTTCTGTCCCTTTAACTTCTGTAAATGCATAACAAATGCTGCTAAAAAGAGGAATCAAGTCTCTCACAGAAGCCACTAATTAACATCACTGTTTAATCATGTCACCATGTTTAGCCAGTCTACATCATTAGTTTATGTCAGACAGAAGCAGTGAAACATCTAAACACCTACATGTAGATCCTTACAAAATCAGTCATGTGAAGTGGTAAGGTCAGCGTTAGACAAGGCTGCAGCTACTCTCTAATATTTAGAAACCATTACAAATCACCTTGCTAACAGACAAACACAGAATTATTCTAGAATCCTTAGCTTTTCTTGTAAGGCAATTTCTCAGAGACAACTCTCAAATGTAGAGCAATATTTTAATCTCATCTGTGGGTCACGCAGAACAACCTGAAGTTGTAGCCAGTTGTCTCTGTTTCACTATTGGCAATGTTCAAATGGCAGACTACACTATATTGAACTGCTGAACTCTATACAGTTCTTGGTCTGAAAAAAGCAATTTATTAATCAAAGCACGAAACAAAAGAACTCCTAAACCTCACAACAGCATCAGAGAATGTTTATGTGAAAATCTAAAGAATTTGCTAGAAGTTTTAAACAAAATAGAAATGCAAAATCTTTAGGTAGCAAATCTTTTCTTCCTATGCACCAAACCTCTGTAAAAGTGAAATCTGGGCAGAATTTTGTGTAAGCTACAGTTACACGTCTTACACAAAAGCACTCCTAGCATGAGCAGTTGCAGTACAAGCTTGGCTTACAAAAGTATGAGTGACAAGTACAGAAACAATTCTAAATCAGACTGTGCAATTATGTTCTTTATGTTAAACCTTTAAAATTCCTAAGAGCCCTTTTCCAATGTATAGTTCACTTTGATCCACAGGGTTGTAATCTTCCATTAGAAGTCGATCACACCCAAATGTCATTTGCAAGCTTTCAGATGAGAGTGTAACAATAGACCCCTAACTGCGGAGATGGAGAAGAGATCAAGCACACTTCAACTGGGAAAGCAGCAGGAGTTTTGCACGCAGGCAGACACCTGGGCAAGGTTAGCTGTGCTGTGGCACCGTACCACTTCATTCAAAAGGAACCCGCTATACTCATGTGTTTGAAAGATAATAAGCAACCACAATGCTGAAGATCATTTCGTTTAGTTAGTGTCCTCAACCAAAGGAGAAAGTCAATGTTGGCTACATATTTTTATATCAAGGAATTACGCCTACCTGAACTTAATAAGAAGCAGAGGGGAAACTTAATAGGAAGTGGAATACATTTCCTTTCATTGAAGGCAAGTGCTTCTTACTGCCTAGTCAGACATAATGTCACTCTGCAGAATGTGACTTGTCTTTTTACTTATTCTATCAATCTGAGTCAGCTTCAGCAAAATGGTGCTTCAAAAAGGCAGCAAAAAGAAAGCATTTGTCTGCTTTTGGAGAGGCTCCTTTCAAATGAGATTAGAAAGTTTGGGCCATTTTTTCATGTCTAATCCTATTATGCTCACTAATGAACTCAGTTTGCCTCGGTGGTTAAAATAAAAGCTAGTGGTTGTGTCCTAAAAAGCACAGATCCTCCTTCAGAAGAATATATTAAACTGTACAGCTCAATATTACACATTTGTACCATCCAAAGGAGCTTTTTCTAAGATATGCTGCTGACTGCACTGTACAGCACAAGTATTGAACATCTTTAATTGAATGAGAAGACATTGAACAAATATAGGTCATTTCTACACCTTAAACCAAACTGAGGGGGTAGAAGAACAACATTGTTATTAAGACAAGACAAGCAGAGTTTTAGATAAAACTGTCTTTGGAACAGTAAGCTGTGCAAAAAATCCCACCCCGAAACTCCAGATACTAAGCTTGCACTCAAAAAAGATCCTTGCTTTTGTGATACCAAAGTATCAAGTGGCCTTGAAATATGTACTACACTGAAATTTGGCCTGGAATGTAGCTCATTTTTATCAGCATGTCAGCCCACTCTCAACAAAAACATTTTTAACTCCAAGCATCTCAGTCAAAATCATGGGGTCAAATATACTGCACTCTACAGCAGTTTACAAAAATGTAAGAAATAGCAAAGTTGCTACTTATGGCCACAGAGAGAGAGATGGGAAACTTCTAAAAGTTTTCCTTGCATCAGGAAAATTCTAATTCTTCTCTTCAACATAGGCAACAATATTTTCACTAATTGTTACTTAACAAGTGGCTCCATACTGGTCTGATGTCATATTACTTTCAGGGATTTTGCTACAACATGGAAAAAGGCTGTTGACATGGGAAAAGGAATCGTGCTTACTGCTCCCTTTACTGAAGAGCCAAGTAGAACAGGTGGCTCCATCTAATGAATGTCTTTGATTCAGAAAGGGGTTGAGAAAATCTTTGCATGAGATATGGAGGTTAGCTGGACCTCCTGACTGTCTTAGGAGTCCTTAGGAATCCATCATCACAGCATCTATGTGGTTACAGTTTGATAGGGAAGGGACAGTTTACACATTACAAGCTCTACATTCTCATGAACTTCAGCATTTCCTGAAACAACATGGACACAGGATCTAAGCAGAACTAGTCTTTTATGGAGAAGAAAAGAGGTTGCTCCAAGTAGATATGTGCTTTGAGGTTTCCTTCTGATTTTTTTTTTCTTCTCTTTTGTCATGGAAGTCAGAAAGCTGTAGAAGTCTTCTCCTCTAAAGAGGATCAGGATGAGGACACTTTCTTCATTGAGGTCATGCTGTGGGGTCTGCAGTAAGGACCCAGATCAAAATTAAAACATGCTTGAGCTTTTTCCTCTATTAAATTTCACACACGTAATTTAGGCCAGGTTGGTTCATAGCTTCTTTGTATGCTCTGTTAGAGTGTCAAGTTGAAAAACTGTTACCTCACAAATAACATCTTTTTCTGTACTTAAAATCTGAAGCATAGATTTTCTAGATTTCTTTCTCCTTCAGAATAGCACACAGACCATAGAAACCAGTAGCACTCTGAAACATGCTGTGAAGCTGTATTATGTTCTGCCAAATAACCATATGAAGATATATGGCCATTGTTATCATTATTGCTTAGGCTTAAATTAGTTTCTCTCATAATCTGTACGTACAATGTTTAGGTTCAAAGCCACATGGTTCTGTGAACATCTCCCTTTTGAAAGTCCATTGTTTTCATGTTAGGAAGAAAAAGAAGTTTGCAATGACAGGACTGCTTCTCTTGGGAGAGTAAAGCAAAAATGTCTAGGGAACTCCTGAACAATCTCTGCTGTTCTGATGGACAGGCAACCGTATCAAATAACCCAACTCACAGAGATATTGCCAAGACTACTTTTACAGCAGTTACAGAGAGATTCTGCAGCTATACACACACACACACATCTGACATAGGGTCAGAAGCTTAAAAGGAGGCATGAGAAAGGAGGGGACTGTTACCTAAACTCATCAGAATCTTTAAGAAGATTATCTGTCCTCTTTTAAAGCAGATTTCCAAGTTTTAAGTTGCAAGAAGGGAATAAAGCACACAACATGATAATGTACATAGATCACATGAAATGTGATGTATATACAAACCCTGTGAAACTATATTTAGATTATAGGAGAAATTCCCTGTCTCTGCCTGCAACCCTTATCAGCCCATTAAGATTGATTTTTTTAACTGCCCATACTGAGCTTTACTGAAAAACTGTCCAGGTACAACAATGCTTAAATGGAAGCAGTGTGTTTACAGAAAGCTACTTCATTCTACAAAAACTTTTATGCTGATAAATGAGAAAGGTACTCTAATATAAGAACAACCACCAAGTCAAGCCATATGCCCATCTAAACCTTTACTGTTTCCATGACAGTGGGGAAAAGCAGACACATGGAGAACATGGTGTAGTTCATTACACATTCTTTTAATACTCCACCATCAATCTGTGGCTCAAGTATTTCCTGATTCAGAGATGGTTTCTGTGTTCTTTGAAAAGAGCCAGCATCACCAGAAATGGCTAAAATGTAAAAATAGCATTGGAAATCCATTTATTCTCAATTAGCTGGTGCTGGAACAACACTGGAATGGTTAAATCATAGTTTTTCCACCTCCTGGCTGCCCCACAGTTACACTAACAGTAACATTCCTGATGAAGTTGCCTACATTAAAAAAAAAATATCTAATCTTCTTGCTTCTGTTCTGGATGGAGGATATGGAACAACAAAATCAATAAGCTTTAACTCCCTGTCCTTCTCTCTGTGAACAAGATGGACTGCCAGCTTCCCTGCTCACACACCCTGACTGGTGTAATGTGAGGTCACTATCCAGATTAGTTCTCTCATTTATCGTCTTTCAGTTGGAATCTCTCTGCTGCCAATAAATAAGCGAGAATTTCTAGGATAACATGGATCACACTTGCTCTTCCTGTGAGAGCAGACGCTCAGGAAGGCAAAGCACAGCAGTTACAGCACTGATTTATTTATTTATTTATGCATTTGGATCGCTGACCTTTGTTCTCTTATTACACACCATATTCAGAACAGACTTCTTCCTTGCAGAGATGGGCTGGCAATGGTGTTTACCTGATGAAGGATCTAAGAACAGAATCACATGGACTGTGATATCCACAAAACAATCTGTCATATGCTAGAGCTTGAAGCAGGAATTGGGTTAAAAAAGTGATTAGCGAGGCGTAAAAGTGCAATTAAGTATAAATGAATGGGAGTTCCTTCTCCTAGGCCTTACCAGACTACAGCACATTTCTTACTGCAATCCAATATTTACTTTCCCTTTAGAATATTTCAATGCATGTACAAATTCCATAATCACTCAAAACATGTTATAAAAATTGTAATTACAAGATTTACAATAATGGAGTATTTTCTACATGAGATGACTGAATACACCAGATCTCTTCAACTTTGAAAAAAATCAATGAAGTGGGAACAAGGTAGGACTGCTCAAAATTACAAGAGGTCTGGAGAAGATAAGGGTCAGCAGGCATGTTCCTTGTTTCTTCTTTGCATTGCCTTCCCCTTCCTACCGCCCCTTAACTCTTGGAAGCAACCAGTAAAGTCAAAAGAAAGTATCTTTAAAAAGGAAATACTTTTTCACGTAGAACACAATTATAATCACTTGTTGCCATGCAAGATGGAGAGGCCAAAGACCTAGACAAATTGGAAAGCCATTCTTAAAGTAAGCACTCCCTGCCTCCCCTCCCCCCCCCCCAAAAAAAAAAAAGGTACCCTTTTTGGCTCAGAAAATCTTTAAACTGCAGACAGACAAAGCCAGGAGGAAAATGCTATTACATGTTTGCCTTACTCTGTTTCCCATGTGGCCACTGCCAAAAATGGAATACTATGGTAGGTGGATCTTTTGTCTTACTCAGAAGGACCATTCATATGCCTTGTCACAAATTTGGACCCTCAGTGGCTCTGTGTGAGGCAAAGATGACCGGGACTGGATGCTAAAGGTTGTATGTGCAGTTCTCACATATCAGAAACTGATCATAGAGTACTTGATAACCCTGAGGGAGAATTTATGTCATATTTCCACTCAGTTAATTTAAAGATCAAAGGAAACATCTTACATGTTGTAACTTATTGCTCATTTACACCTCTTTATTTATACAAGCATATACTGTTACAGAGAAACCATTATGCTGTAGTATGTTATGACATGTTTTGTTTGAATACTGTTACTCAGCACGCAATTTCTGATGGCTAGAGAACACCTTTTTGACTTGTTTAATATTAAATTTTCTGGTTGTAAGAAAACAGATGTTTTGAAGCTCATGCTCACCTACGTATAAATAAAATAATTAAATTATTGTCTGCATTTCACTACTAGAACTCATGAAATGCAAACTGGAAGACAGAGCACAATTCTGATGACACAGGGCAAAGGAGAAAGAAAAAGGAAGTACTGTGTGATCCTGTGATCTGCATTAGAAAGTAGAAAACATGGATATTACCTCTGGATTCTGTCCCCGGTTTACTGGACTAAAAGTCCCAAGAAGCAGCAGTACAATTGCAGCTTTTAATCCAAAGCCCATTGAGGTCAATGGGAGTATTTTCATTAATTTCAATGGGTTTGGATCAGACGCTTAAGTCTTGTGAAGTAACTGCTTGTAATGTCACTCAACATCAACTCTCTGACTGCTTTAGGAGCCACATTGGTAAATTCAGAAAGAAATCCACACTCATTTCTTAACCAAAGAAAAATTACTATAATTCTTGTAATACTGTTGGCAGGTAAAAGACAGTAGCAGTGGTAGTAGTGTGTGTGCATGTTTCAAGCTGCTAAGCAAAAGCAGAAACAGCCTCAGTGAAAGCATTTTCTCCTGAAAAATCATGAAAGGAGAATGGTGCATTTGTACGTCATTTGACTCATTTGGCAGTTAACCAACCAACTTGGCAAAAAGGATTCTCCTTTAATTTTAGATACAAATGTTTGAAATACACAAAGGCATCAACTGCAAAAACCCACCCAAAACCTCAATTTAAAAAAAATAAATTATATGCAATATGACTGCTGTGAAACACTTTATTTTTAAATCTTTGTGTCTAATTTGAGATATTTTGGGGCTGCCATTACCTTTTGCAAGCTGGCTGCAGTGACTTCAGTGAAGGTAGTTGGCAATCTCCTTCAGCTTTGTAGCAAACAGATTATTAAATCCAACAACGCAGTTAGTATTCTCTCATCACTGGAAGTGGTTGTTCTGGGTACCAGTATATTGGTTTTTGCGAGCTTAGATGAACAGTTTGAGTGTGTAATAGAAAATTTTAAAAATGAGATTCCAATTTACAGCTTCATGGATTTTTGTTACTTTAATGTAGGCTTACATAAAGTAAAATTTGAAAGCATGATCACTTCACAGACTGAAGAATTTGCTAAATTTTTCAAGTTAGGGATACATCTGGAACTTGTTTCTGGTGGGCAAGCAGACGTAGAGAAGACGGTTATTTCAACTTCTCAAATAAAAAAATACCACATAGCATATTGAACTTCTCTCAATCTTGTAATTTCTAGCCCTTAATTATTACTGATCAGCTACCTCTGGACCCAATTTGAGTCACATAGACACCTTCCGAAAAGAAAAAGAGGGAAATCTTGAAGGAAGTTTATGTTCCTAAGGAGAAGTCAGGGCCTACATACTACATTTGGGTGTTCAGTTCATGCTTCCCAGCCTATTGCAGCACTATTCAAAACTTCTTCTCCTTTTTACATGCTCAATTTACCCCTGATGTTAGAAACAGTTCAAGTACTTTGCAATGCTGCTCTGCCAACATGCAACAAAGACAGGACTCCCTGCTAGGTCAGAAGGAAAAAAAAAAATGTTTTAAAGCATGCAGTATGGCACTCCTAGAAATGCTGCATCTTTACATATACCATCAAGTCTTGCCAAAATTCAAAGTACTTATCATTTTCTGAAGCAAACAAACAGAAAGCTAGAAATCTTTATAAACTAATAAGGAATGATTTAGTGAATCTACTAATGTACCACCTAGGTAAATTTCCATTTTCTTTAATTCTATTACTATACATATTTATTTATTTTTCTGCTGTATTTGCACAGTGCTTATAATGAAATCTACAGCCCTACTAATAATATCACCATGTGGCAACAAAGAATGTATTAAAGCTAATTTTGAACCACAGAGAAGAAATAACAAAGATTTAAACAATTTTTGACAGTATATGCAATATAGAGAAGAACGGCACAGAATATCCATGCTGTATTTCATGCATGTATTTCATTCTATTTTCTAAACCAGTTATTAACATCTTAAATTATCGATAATACAAATTCAGCAAAAAAAGTCTGCTTTTTAATATGCTGATATTCTTCAGAACTTCAAAATATGCCTTATTTTAAAAAAATTACACTGCAAGAATAGGAAAAGAAAGCATCCTTTGCAAATCTGTATTCCAAGTGGCTTACACTGTTCTTTAATGACAAAAAAACTTCTAAGCAACAGTAAATCTCTGCTCTCTCTAGGTTTAACTGTGCACGTGTGCACATTCCCAGTGATATATATATATATAGATATATATATATATATATATCAGTGACATATATATATATATATATATATCTCAAGCCAGGCAGTCCAGCAGAGGGCTCCTTTGAAACAGGATGTGAAAAAGCAGGCAAACTCTTTCAACATATAGAGAATACGGAGGTTACACAAGCAGTATGTATGCGAAGGTCCATTAGTTATTTTAGCAAACCACCAACAGACAAATGGTGCACTGATGCAATAATTTTAAGTCCTTTCTAAAGGATGAACTGCTTTCATGAAACCCACTGGATAAAAAAAGTGAGAAACAAATTTTCTTTAAAAAGCACTCCAATCTTCACATTTTCCTTTGTGGAGATATCGTGTACCTATTAAGAATAATCAGTCTCACTGTATTTTTATTTTCAGTAAAAGTCTGTAAAAAAGAAACATGTGAACTTGAATAAACATTATCCAATTAGTGATCAGGTACTTATGTGCACAACACTAAAGCCAGAGAAAAATGACATTTAACAAGGGGTTTCTTTCTGTTTTTCTTTCACAAAAAATATAAAAACAGGGAACTGGAAGGCAGCACAATTAATCATATATGCTTCCAATCCATGCAGACATATTTTAGAACGCACTCATAATCAACTTCCATCTTGTGATAATTCACTGATAGGGCTAGTCTGCAAAAATCATTTGGTTTGTCTTCCAGAACTATAAAAGGCTACTGTCACATTAGGGGTGGTCTGCATACTGTTTTGCAGTTTCTATTTTGTATTTTTCACTTGCTTTCACTTGCTCTCTGGGCATACCCCAAAAATATAACAAAATATTTAGTAGTAAAGAATGCACAAGAAACCAGTGGAAAGAGTAAATTAATCTATTGTTTCATATCAATAGAAGATTAAAGTACCAGCATATCAGTAGTTGAAATGTCTAAAAGAAATTTACACAATCTATTTTTTCTCAATTTCTACATTTTTCCCCCCAAATTTGGTGGTGATACATGAAAAAAATACAAAATGAAAGAAGTGAGTCTGAAGTCAGTTATGCTACCTGAGTCCCATCATGTAATCAAAATATTCCAATATTAAAGAAGGTCAAATGTCAATGAACCTTAAAAATAGAAGCCATTTTCTGTTTTTTACTCTTTTCCTTTCTCCAGAAGTTCCATCACATTTATGCCTACAGGTGAATAGTGGCAGGATTACAAGGAAGATCCTAAAGAGGATCCATATACATGTTACAGCTATGCCTCCCATTTCACTCAGCTACCATATCCATTAGAAATATAAAAGAGGCATCAAAATACAGCTTGATTGAAAAATACAGTGCCGGTAGGACTGATTCTGTTTGCCTCACTGTCAATGACCCAAATTTCCCATAACTGCAATGGTGCACGCTCAGGACCCAAAAGCATCCTCCCTGGACAGTTCCAAAAAGCCATTCAAGAAAATTCTGTATCATTTAAGCACACAAGTACTGTAGAAGAATACATATAACTAAGGGCCTTGAGCAAGTTTGTACAGAACTTACTGCATGAAGCAGACAGAATGTGGGTGAATACTGTGTAGGTCCATGCCTTCTGGAGTCTCAGAACTTACAAAAGGAAAAGCTTCTTATCCATGTTGCTGCTGAGTGGTCAATAGGACTGAAGAGGTTGTTACTTGGTTCTCAAGAAACCAGTTGGGGAGGGAAGGAATTTCACCACCCTGCTATGTATTCAGTCCTGCAGGATTTTGACCTGTG
Source organism: Laterallus jamaicensis coturniculus (assembly GCA_022605575.1). Lineage (NCBI taxonomy): Eukaryota > Metazoa > Chordata > Aves > Gruiformes > Rallidae > Laterallus > Laterallus jamaicensis. Next base: position 4,765,279 of record JAKCOX010000045.1, on the reverse strand, counting down.
CACATTCCTGCATTACAGAACCCACCTGCTACCATCTCTCCCCTTGCAAGCCCTGCCCCACACAACTGCAGCCAAAGCTGGAGTAGGGCTTCAAATGAGATATAGTTTTGTAAAACTTAGAAAATAACTGTATTATAATATGGACTTCAGACAAATAAGTGAAAAATGAAAGAGTACGGAAAGTAAACTTTTATCTGTACTACAGACTTACAAGTTGCATAAACATGCTATATTTTCTTCCATATGAATATCACATTCTGGTATTTATGTTGCAACTAGCCAGACAACATTTGCTAATAACAGCTACTTTTAATACAGCATATCAAACTGCTTAACCCCTTGGCTTGCCGGGCAGTTTAGAAGCTCCTACTGTGATGTTTTTGTTCTCACATATGTGCCAGTAAAGGCTGTCACGCTCCTCATTAAATAAACAGACATACATGCCAATTAATAATTTAATTTACAGGGAGAAACTTGACATAGAGCTAGGAGGTGAATTGCTAGCACCTCCTGAATTGTCTCATCTCACAATAGCAAGCAATCAGGTTTTAGTCCCACCTCCAAAGTTATACCACTGTAATGACATCAGAATGCTGGCAAATTATTATTTCCGTATTTTACTGTCATAGTGAAAGTTGTCCATTACTATGTACAGTCATATAAATAGAGGCATGTGCCTTAAAATAAAGCCATACTTTCAATTTTGCAGGTACCTTTTTTTAATGTTTGACATCTGTATTTGAATCATGCTTAGCTTCATAGCTTTTTTATTTGGATGAATATAATTGTTTTAATATTCCAAATGCATTGCTGTTACTATTTCAAAAAGCATTTTTCCCCTTTAAATATGCACCTGAATATGCAAATATGCTTGTATTTTTCTGTTCTTTTCTAGCAGTATAGAATATTTCTGACATTTGGTTTGGGAAGAGTCCCTTGAAATTCAAACAGTGCTTTAGGAAGGGACAGATATCTCTTCGTGATGCAAACAGTTGGCTAACAGCATCAAAATTATTTCTCCATGAGAAGCAGATACACAAACAGTTCTAATAGAAATATTTGGATCATTTCTGCACTTCTAATTTAGGCATAACGTTGCCACATCTCCCTGCATAACATTCCTGTTATCTTGCCTTTCTTTCCATCTACTCAAGCAGAACTTTGTCAAGGCTCCCATCACCATATGTCTTGACTTCTGTCATCCCTTCTTTTACCATCCCACAAACAACATCTACCTTGTCTATTTATTCAGAAATGATATTAAAATTATGCATTTCCTGGGTCAGCACCCTATAATGTCTTCTCTGTTACCCTTCCCTTACTAAAATGGGTACTGATACTTTTCCACGTACTATCTTGGCTATTTGCTCTCTCTTACTTCATATAGAATATTGATCTGCTCTTGTTCCGCAATAATAGCACTTCTGCTATATCAAAATTATCCCAGTAAAAGTGTATGTAATCTTACGTGCTGCACTTAATGGAAAACAGGTTTCCCCAAGCACCCACAAGGCCATCTTCCATCTTTACTTCAAATCCCTATTTGAAAGTGTCTGCTATTAAAGAAGCTACAAGAAAATCCACAAGAGATGGAAAGTGGAATGTTTCACTGAAATCTAAAGACAAGTGATTTCTGCAATAAACATTTCTCCTTAAGATTGTTGAGAGGAGATGGTCTTCTTGAGAAATTTTAGGGATTAGTCCCGTTAAACTTTGGACTACTGATGAAATAGTTGGCTATCACTGTATAATTCCAAGTGGTACATTTCTATCTCCATACACACTCTGTATTGACAAAAGTAATACACATTTGCAATCGTACAACTTTTCCTCTGATTTCCTTTTTTTTTTTTTTAATTTATTTTCCTCTTTAGTGTAGTTCTGTGGAAATAAATTGTTTCAAACCTTGTATCCATGGTCTACACCTTTTGATTCAATAGTCATCTTTTGACTGACAAGGTCTGCACATTCAGCTTCTCTAGTTAGGGCTGTATTGACAACATTGTTCTGTTTTTGGCTAGGACGGAGTTGATTTCCCTCACAAGGAGTGGGACTGTGGATTGGATTTGTGTTGAACACAGTGCTGATAACACAAGGATGTTTCCATCACTGCTGAGCAGTGCTTACACAGAGCCAAGGCCTTTGCTGCCTCTCACACCTACCACCCCACCAGCCAGTGGGCTGAGAGTCCACGAGGAGCTTGGAGGGGACACAGTTGGGACAGCTGACCCCAAGTGACCAACAGACCCATGCGATATGACATCACAGTCAGCATGTAAAGCTGAGGGAAGAAGAAGGTGTGGGAAGGCATTTGAAGTAATGGTGTTTGTCTTCTCAAGTTACTGTTACACATGATGGAGCCCTGCTTTCCTGGGGATGGCTGAACACCTGCCTGACCATGGGAAGTGGGGAACGGACACTTTGCCTTGCTTTGCTTGTGTGCACAGCTTTTGCTTTGCCTATTAGAATGCCTTTATCTCAGCCCATGAGTTTTCTCACTTTTACCCTTCTAATTCTCTTCCTTATCCCAACAGGGAGAGTGTGTGAGTGGCTGTGTGGTAGTTAGCTGTTGGCTAGGGTTAAACCACGATAAGCATAAAACTTCTAAACAAAAAATCTAGATAAGCATCTTTGAATCAGTTGCCTTTTCTGTCATAGTGTTCTCTTCATTAGTGGTAATTACAGGAAAGTAGCAAGCTCAAAACCCAAAGAAATAATGGGATATTTACCTTAGGCATATTCCTGTCTCCTTTCCCCAGTTCTCAATGGCTACTACCACTTACAGGAGATTCACATCATGCCATGGTCCTAATATCCCTGCCTTTCTGGACTCTCTCCATACTAGCAGTCCCACTGTTGTCCCTATCAAAACTAGCAACTGCTATGATTTTACAGTGAGATCAGCTAGTTTAGGAACAAAGCTCAAGGATATATCAGTATCAACACATACCCATTTAGTGTATTCAAGAAAGCACCCATGTCAAATTTATAAGTATTTTTTTAATACAGAAGAAAATGGACTCCTAGTGCATTAGCTTTCTAAAGCACACCCAGGATAATCAAGAGAATGGAACAACAACAAAAAAGCTTGATTTAAAAAATTTCCATAGCATATAATGCTTTAATAAAGAGCATGATAAAAGTTACAGACATCCACAAGTTCCAGAGATAATATAAATGTTATTTTAAATACCAAACTCTGCCCTCAATTACATCCAAAACAAAATCAGATCAGATTTTAGTTGTGGGTCAGCACTACATGTTGCCCATTGCAAAAGCTATTCCCTTCTGTTTCAGTGAGGTGTTTAGTTTTGTTATGAAGAAGTGAATTTAGAGGAGAGAAGCACTATCTGCTCATTTTCTGTATAGAGTCTGATTTTTACCAACAAAGTAATGTAACATGGAAGTGCGATTATTTAAACCAGCACTTCACTACACAGAGGGCTGTTCAATGCACTGCTCTTTCCAGGCTTGTCACAATGACTGACATTTTCTAATATTGAACTGGAAATAATATGGATATTTAATACTGCAGAGTTTATATCAAGTAGAAGAAAAGTGCTATTGTTTATCAGCAGTCTACTTCTGATGGCATATATCTATATAGACATAATTACTGCTGTGATGAAACATGATTATAGAATAATTGAGTAAACACATCTGTACAATATTTGCAATGTTTCCTATCAGGTGATTTAAAAATCTTGTAAAGCCCTATTCTTAACCGTTTTCTATGCTTTCCACTTGAATTTTGACTAAAATTTACCTTTTAGATCTGTTATGCCACTCATGAATTTTTTACAATATCCATCTGTGCATTGCCATCTCTATTCTCCATGGCTCCACATTGTTTTGGCTAACTAACAGGCCCATATGTTGCCTTAATGTATTTCTGCACAATGTTTGTGCTTTTGTAAAAAAAAAAACCCAGAAAACCCAAACCAAAAAAACCACAGGGAAAAACCACAGGCCTAAATAAGCTATAAGGAACATCCACATACAGTTAGACTGTCTTTACTGAGTCTGGAGACATTATGATTCTGCTGCGACAAGCAGCATTTGTCTTCATTTTGTCTGACTGTCCTCATGTGTTATTATTAGTGGCTGTCAGGCAGCAGCAGAAAAAAAATAGCATCACTTGACTAAGAAGTTGAATGCATAAATGCAATAAGTACACATTGGTAGCCGAGGAGAGGATGCCTGTTAAGATGGTCTAAATGCAAAACCCCTCCTATAATTACATTTAAAAGGGAAAAAAACACATATCTGGCAAAACATAAGCATCTCCCCTCCCTTCTGCTTGCATAGCTAAATTAGGAACTAATTATAAATACAACTTAGCAGCATCTGAAGAAGTTACTTGGAGAATGTCCTTTCAGAATGTCAGTTTAGTTTAATAGCAAGAAAACAAATATGTTTGAACATTCACATCCAGTCATGTTTTTCTGATAACGTTGATAAATATGAGCATTTCAAAGATGAGTTCCTTATCATACACAAGTTCACACTGAAATGTATTTAGCACTTTTAAAACCCAGTGCTCAGAATATAGTCTGGTTTTGAGGTGCTCCGAAGTTTCTTTATCATAAATTTTTCAGCTGAAACATCCAGTAAGTAATAATAATAAATAGAACATCTTTTATATAGCATAAAATAGTACATCCAGAAATTTATGCAGTAAGAGGAAGAAACCATACACTTTCAAACTGAGATATGTACAGACTGCTTGAAAGCAGATATAAGTTTATGATATTCTTAGCTTTAAAGTGATAAATTATTTCCCCAAGAGTACATATATTTTGAAAGTATATACACCAAAAGGTTTGCAGACTGTCTTCTTTATACAAATTAAATACAAATTAAATTTGTATTAAATAAAAGCAAATACAAAATTAATCTGTGGAGTCCCATAACAATCTGATTTCCCATGAAACTTATTGCATAATTACATTATTTCATAATAACTTAAGTAAACTTGTTTCACTTAAGGATTAATAATCAAACGAATGCCATTACAAAGAATATTTTGCCTTCAGCAACAAAAAAACCACCCAAAAAACCCAAATCAACAGTGAAATGTGGGTCCTGCTGCAAAGGCAAAAATTTCCATTTACTTCAATGGAACTTGCTATTCCAAGAAAGCAAGCAAACAAGTTGTATTGGGAATAAAAATTAAATAATGTGCAGTAGATAGTACTGACAAGAGTTTCCCATGAGCAGCCTTTAATGACACATGCACACAGGGACTTTTGCCAGCAACTAAAAGATCTGGTGGCACATCACTGTTCATATCAGCTAGGAGAAAATGCTCAGCACTCACTGCTGCTCCTGTTTCTCTGTTTTCATTCTAGGTCTGTGGATAACTACCAAGTTCCAATTTCCAAAATTAACCTTCACTTTTAGCTCTTTTCTTTTAGAAGCCTTCTACTATTTTTCTCCTTTAAAATTTCACACTTTGGCAGATCAAGAAGTGTGAGCTGAAAGGGGAGCTCTACTTTACAGCTTGGTCATCAGTGGTTCAATCACTAGATTTTCTAATCTTGGTCAGATTTCATACAAAGTTCAAAGTAATAGCAACTCACTGCCCTTTGCTTACACATGTTACAAAAGCTCTTCACCTTCACAAAGTACATCTAACAAATGGAAATACACTGGAAAAATGATGCAGCCAGAAACGGAATTATATGCTCAGAAAACACGAGAAATCTGACACAAAACCAAAAAGAACAGTCCAAATTCCTGACCCTGATCCAGTTTTCTGAGCACAACTTGGTGGGACATCACACATGCTGATATGTTAGGCATAAGCTTAACTTTATGAATCAGGAACTGTGAGCACATTGTCACAGCTTTTTCTCCTATTAGTGTTACAAATTCCAAAGCTGCGACAGGAGAAAAAGGAAAGGAGGAAAAATGGAGTTGGGCTGGGTAGCACTTCAGCCTATTTTCAGCAGAATGATGAAATTATTTCCTGAAGTAAAATATACATGATTGCTGTTGATTCAGAACTGAGACAGATAATACCTTGACCCACATATTCTGTGTTTTAGCTGTCTTGACGAAACTTTAACTTAAAGAAGGAAAAAAGTTTCAACAAAATAAATGAGAAACAGCCGTGGAACCCTACATGGCCATATTTACAGAGTTATTTTTCTGAACCACACTGAGGTAATTGCACAAGATTATACTACACAGAGACACAAAACTGTATCCAATCTTTAACAGAAGCAACCTCTTTGTGCCATATACAGGAGACAGGAACAATCACTTTCATATTTCCTACTTGCAGAAATGCCCTTGCATTGTTTTTCCTCCCTCATATCACACAAAATGCTAGTGAACTCTACTCAAGAGAAAGACAAAAACAGAGTTAAAAATGAAGAAGAAAGTGGCTTGTCATTTTTGGGCAAGGACAGTTAAAAGGAAAAAACTATATTTAAACTGAGAGAAAAGCTGAGGAAGTGGAAAGAAGTAAAAATTAATCTCCAGCCAATGATTAGGAACTTGCTGTATTAGCAACATGATGCATAGGATTTGATTAAAATGAAACTAAGAATACTTTCATTAACAGCTATGTTTTCACGATGCTGGCCATGCTGTATATCAAGATTTAAAGTGCATTTCAAATTCCTAAGCACTGGACAGGACAGTGGTATATTAATTCTTTTGGGTTTCTCCTGTGTCAGGCACACCCTTGCTTCAGTTTCTTCTGGAATATGATTGGATATATCAAATGGCTTTAGCCTTTCTTTGGGCATGTATAGTATAACTGGCATGCTTCTATCCATTAAATGGCCTGTGCCCTTATTCTCCAGGACATAAAAAAATCATTCTGTGTTCTTCAATACAGTTTTAATGTGAGTTTGCAGGCTTTGCAGACTTTGTTCATTCCTCCATAATTCAGTAGCTGTTCCCAATTAATTGCATGTTTGGGCACTGTTACTTCTCATCAAGGGGGTTTTATTCCTGTAAGGTTTGAAAGTTGGGTTTCACTCACTCTTGTTCTAGAACAAAAGCATTCACACATGGATACAATCAGGAGCAACTAATACAGAACATACCCATGTACAGACAAGCAATGTAATCTCACAGCACAAAAAGAAAGCTCTCTCTGCAACATTTAGGGCTGCATCACAATACTTAGTTGTTCCACAGCAAGTATAGATGGGAAACCTGCATGAGTTTGGGCACCTTGGTTACATTTAAATAACAGAAAATAGTTTGCAGGAGTGTATATTTTTTTAATTGCTTAGGCTTGCAGAGTATTCTGTAATAAGTAGAAGCAGTAATGGGTTAATGTTTATGAGTATACATGAACACCTTACCACCTTTTTTCTAAACTTTGTTTCTCTGTGTTGATGTTTGCCTGCAACAGTAGCAGGAAAATGGACTTGTTCCTCCCAACTTGATCTGTTCTCCAGTCAATTAACATATGAACCACATAACAAAGCACTTCAAACTATTTGATGCTATCTAACCTATTTTGTTTCGGTTTTTCTAGCAACGGTGGATTTTGTGTTGCATCTCACTCAGATCTACAGGGTGCAGAAACATGCATCTTCATCTTTCAGTGCACTCCAGGATGCTACAGCCTTCTAACGCCCTGCCCCCTCATTTCCTCGAGGCCTTGTAATGGTCTCTTGCATCACAAACGTGTTCTTTTCTGAAGGGAGCGCTCAGCATTTCAAGCTAAACCAGAGAACAGCTCTAATATTTCTTTCTTCCATACTTCAGGAGAGGTTGCACTTACTGTCTGACAGAGTACAATACTTCTCAAACTCCTCAATCAGTTAAGTATTGCATATTAGAAATCTTATACTCTTCTTGTGAAGAGCTGGAAAGAAATCTCAATAACATAACCCTGGAAGAATCTCTGGATTTTTTTTCATCTGCATGATTTATTTTACTCACTGAGAAGGGCAATGAGCACTGAAAAATTTAAGACACTTTTACATTAATTACTAATTCACGGATATTCTTAAACTCTTTCCCATCGGACTCCTGTCCTTCCCACTACTCTTTCCTTCTTGTTCTATTTTTTTTCTTAAGTTTTCTATACTGTCGCAGTTTTGCAGTAGCTGTGCTGCCGAGACAGCTTCTGCAAGCAGCAGCCAGAAGCTCTCTGCAGGCCCCAGACAGCAAACATCGGCCAATTCAAGGCCAAAGTTGCTGTTGACCAAGGCTGAGTCAATCAGCGATGGTCACAGCGCCTCTGGGAATCACAGCAGGCAGATGCACTTTGCCACTGGAGAAGGGAGTGAGACAATGTAATAAGGTGCACAAACATCAAGGGCAGGCCTGAAGGAGGTAGGGGGAAAGAATGAGGCACTCCGGGTGCCAGAAAGAGAGATTCCCCTGCAGCATGTGGAGAAGACCACGGTGGAGCGGGTGTATCCTCGCAGCCCATGGATAAGGACGGGGAGCAGAGACATCTACGGCCTGCGAAGAGATTGAGCCACACCACAACAGGTTTGCCGGGGGACTCGTGACTCTGTGGAGCACAGGAAGTTCTGCACCAACATGCGGAAGAACTTTTTCACAGTGAGGGTGACGGAGCAGTGGAATAGGCTGCCCAGGGACGTGGTGGAGTCTCCTTCTCTGGAGATATTCAAGTCTCGTCTGGACACCTATCTATGTAATATGAGATAGGGAGCCTGCTTTGGCAGGGGGGTTGGACCCGATGATCTCTTGAGGTCCCTTCCAACCCCTAAGATTCTGTGATTCTGTGATTCTGTGACCAGGCAGCAGTAGTCTGGGCCTGAAGGTCAGCACCTCATGGAAGGGAGCCCTGCTGAGGCTCATGCTGAGGAGATGAGAGAGGGCTCATGCTGGAGACGCTTGTGGAGGACTGTCTGCCTTGGGTGGGACCCCATGGTGCTGCAGGGGAAGGATGTGTATCTGGAATGCTCACTCCCCCAGCTAAGAAGGAAACAGACTGAAAACCCCCATTCCCCATTCCCTGCCATTCCCCATGCTGCAATGAGGGGGGAAGAAGGGAGCGAATTTATGATTAAACTAAACTCTGTGAAGAAGGGAAGGGTGGGAGGAAGTAGAAGTGTTGAGATCTGGGGAAGGAAAGCAGCTTGTGAGGAACCGTCAGAACGCCACTACCCATTCCCTGCTCCTCTCCGCGCCATGTTGGGGCGGGGGGAAGAAGGGAGTAAAATGTGAATGAAGTTTAAGTCTGCTAAGAAGGGAAGGATGTGGGGGAAGGTGCTTTAAGACCTGGCTGCGCTTCTCATTACCTGACTCTAGTTCACTGGGTGTGTAGTTGTATTAGTAATAAATTAGTTTTCTTTCTTTTATTCTGTGTTGAGTCTGTTTTGCCCACCGCACTAATTGGAAAGTGATCCTTCTGTCCTTATCTTGAATCCTAAGTCTCCTGATATATATTTTCTTCCCCTTTCGGCTGAAAAGGGGAGTGAGTGAACAGCTTTGGTGGGCATTTGGCCTCTAGCCAGGGCCAAACTACCATATATACCCTTTAAAAAATGTACAGATCAGCTTCCTTCAGAATAACTAATTATAGTTCTGTAGTTTATACTCTTTTCATATGGATTCAGTAGAAATCACTTTTTATTATAATCTGTAAAATTTTTAAATGTTTATAGATATTCTCTTCTGTTTTTACACTTTCAATATTGTGTCTTCACTTTTCTTCATGACTGTTAAAAATTACCCAGATCTTTGTATTTTATGGTTAGGTTGAGCACACAGAGCAACATTCAGGTTACCTATGTGCTCCAAATATTTTCCTACTGGGTAAGTATTTCTGAAGGCCAAGAGATCTGGTTGGGGACAGAAAATCCAAGGCAAATGGCCTCTGACAGAATCTGGGCCAAACATCACATCTGGCTCCCATTATGTCATCACCATACCACAGTGGTAGAGACCACTCATAGATATGTTGGAAGAGAAAAAGAAGAAATTAGAGGCTAGGTCCTGTATCAAAGACATTGCTGAGTAGCTAAGACTCAAGACAGTGTTCAAAACTGCAAAACGTGAGGATCAGCCAGATAAAGTTTTCTCACGTTCACTTTTCATCCAGAGCCACAGGAGCTAGTGGGGCAATGCTTACAGGAAAGTTTCATAGCGCTATGTCAATTTATAGTGACAAATTTTAATTTCAAGACAAAACCTTAGTCAGTGGACTTGTGCTTGGCTGAGAGGCCCCAGAAGAGCAGCGTCATGCTAGAAGGCTCCTAGGACTCTGGAAAGAAGCAGTAGGTGGGGATAACATAGTTCCCAATTGACATCGGCTGACCGTTTTACAGGGGTGTGAACACAAACAACAAAATCCCATATGTGCTGGCAAATGTGGCAAATGAAAAACACTCACAAAGGCTGGAAATCTCCCTACAGGAATTACCACAAGGGTTGGCTTTTTTTCAGTCACTCCAATCACAGAATCACAGAGTTGTAGGGGTTGGAAGGGACCTCGAGAGATCATCGGGTCCAACCCCCCTGCCAAAGCAGTTCCCCAGCTTATACTGCACAGATAGGCGTCCAGACGAGTCTTGAATATCTCCAGAGAAGGAGACTCCACCACCTCCCTGGGCAGCCTATTCCAGGGCTCTGGCACCCTCACTGTGAAAAAGTTCCTCCGCGTGTTGGTGGGAACTTCCTGTGCTCCAACTTGCAGCCATTGCCCCTTGTCCTGTCTCCACTGACCAAAGAAAAGGGGCTGGCCAATTCCCCCTGCACCCCATACTTAAGATATTTATAAACATTGATTAGGTCCCCCCTCAGTCTTCTTTTCTCCAGGCTGAACAACCCCAGCTCTCTCAGCCTTTCCTCATAGGATAGATGTTCCAGGCCCTTAATCATCTTCATAGCCCTTCTCTGGACTCTCTCAAGGAGATCCCTGTCCTTTTTATCATTGGGAGCCCAGAACTGAACACAATCCTCCAGGTGGGCCTGACCAGGGCAGAGTAGAGGGGGAGGATCACCTCCTTCGACCTGCTGGCCACACTCCTCCTGATGCCCCCCAGGTTCCCATTGGCACTTGGACATCCACTTACATGGCTGTATTAAGAGGCACTGCTGAATAAATCCCCATGTCAATGTAAGATTATTATTCAGGTCTGTTTATAAGACTATGGTGTTCACATTGTTTACATAACTCATAATGTGGAATATTGTGCTCATCTAAACTCAGCTGAATATGCAGAGAAGGGATGCTCTCCTAGAGTTCTCTGAGAACATCAGGTTATCGATAACTCAGAGACAACTGTCACTGTAGCATTTGATAAACAGACAGGCTGATCCAAGAAATTTACAGAAGTGAAGGTAATGATTTCTCTGTGTGTAAACTCTCTCTGTGCATAGTGTCAGAGAGTAGTAGGTGAAATAATGTAAAGAGGGGGAGAATCACAACCCTTTGTGAAATGTTTCAAGCAAACATTGAAGTATCAGGAATTTGAGCTGACTTGAGAGTCATGTAAATAGTGTCAGCTTATAAAAACAAGGTGATTCCCTGGATAGGAGAATACCCATATAGCATCAAAGCTCCCATGCGTATGTAAACATTCTGTGTAAATATTTGGTTGAAGGTTTCACTATAGTGAGCTTTTGCTGTCCCAGAGTGTGGGCGTTGTCTAGAAACCTGAGATGAGGAATGACATGATCTCATCTCCCATTACTTAGATAACTGCATTTGATGCATGCCTCAGGGAAATTGAAATGATCTTGGCAGAGGATAAAACAGAGGATTCAAATGTGCTCTTTAACTGATGATCTGGACTTTGAGAATGAAGTCCCATCTGACTTCAAATAGACTTCTAAATATCAGAGAGGAGTTGACAGAAATAAGAGTTCAAGGAACCACAGATGCAGTTAGTGTCAAGCTATTTAAGTTTGGGTTTAGGACAACTTTCAGTGAATTCTATTTGCTTGCAGTTTAGAGGCTTCCACAACTGAGGGTAGGGATCGTGTCATTTCACAAGAGTTACAGATTGTTAAAAGAAACAGAGACATCCATTTGGATATTCTTCCTGGGACATTTCACATGCATTCCACGGGCTTATAAAATGGTACAGCACATGATGTTCTTATCAAGGGGGATACATTTTGAAGAGTACTTTTGTTTTTCATGGTTTGCCAGGGAATACAAGCATGTCTTTCATATATAATGAAATGAGTCATATTTTTAGACGTTTGTCTAATCATCCTGATTTTGTTCCATAAGGTGAGACTGTTAAAGGAGCACAGGGTGGCCTTTTGGTCAGACGATATAAGAGGTTTGCAGCAATTAACAGGCAGACAGCAGAATCAGGAGCAGTGATTAAATTATAAAGAGTTTTTGTCCTAAGGTGTTTGATCCTCAATATATCTTTCAGGACTAAGCACGTGTCTAGGATTTGTAATCAAGTGGTTCATGTTCACACTCACTTTCAGTGTTCTAGCTTCTGAAGACAGTAACCAACGCTGCCAACATTATGGGATCATCAGTTATTAAAACCAATTTAAGAAACCTTGGGCCAGCAACATAAATAGTTGAACCCGCAAAAAGATGAGTAGTCTCAGTGCAAAATCGTATTTCTGTTTCCGTGATTATTTTAAGAAGTGGCTCTAGGTTTTGTCATTAGCTCCAAAAGTAGCAGGGGGGAGAGTTTCACTCAAAGACCACCAGAATAAGTGTCTATCCAGGCTAAGGTTTAGATTATGTTAAGAGTTGCAAAAATACTTCAGAAAAAGATTGAAAATTTCAGCTTGACTCCAAAAATGTAAGCAAAAATTTACTCCAAATATGGTAATACAATGCTATGTCTATATTAGAAAGATTGACTAAAAATAATTTTTAAATTGCATATGTTTGAAACCTAGAACATCACTATTCCCTTTTAAATACAGCCACATTTCTGTTGACAGCCTCCGTAGTAATAAGAAAAAACAAAGTAGCATTCTCACACCCTTATCGACACCACATAATCTATCCACACTTACACTAGGCCAACATAAGGATGGCCATGACAGCAGTACGTCAGTTCTAGAAGGTTTTTTATAACTACTCTTTCAGGAGAGCAATTAACAAGGCATCCCCCTGCTTCTCAATCACACAATAGCAAGTAAAAGTATTAAAAGCATCATCAAAATGATTGACACTTCATTTGCAGAAGTTCAGGCAGGACTAGATGTTACCATAAATGTCTCCTATTCATTCCAGCTGTTTCAATAGTTTGGGTAAGATTACCAAAATTAGGAAACCCTGACAAAGAGATGAGTAAGAGTATGACAAAATACAGTTGCTGATTTGGACAGTTACAAACATGGGGTTTGTGCCAATGTATACCAAACACATTTTTCATAGAAAGGACCTGGACTGAGTTTCTTTACAGATTACACGGTTCTTCCTCTAGTTTGGGTTTTACTCACTTGTGATTCTGGCAACCACTGCTGAAAGGCAACTACTGCTAGGCAACTCTTCCTCATAACTTAAATGCTTAATAACCAGAGGGCACAGTATCAGCCACTATTTGTCTGGACTAGCAGATGTATCTTTTTGTATGCTGAAAATCACTGCAAATACGCAATAGAATGGAAACATATCGCTGACCCAAACGCCCTGAATTAAATGTTTTTGAAAAACTAAAACTGTAGTTGATTGCAATTACATTTTGAAGTGTAAATCTCTGCTGGGGGCAGGCAGGCAACACTGACAGCATTTTTTTCCCCTATCTCATCTCTACAAGCACATTGGAGTGAGGTGAGTCTCTACATATTTCATTTTCTACCACTGAGACGGGAAAAGTGATCGCCAAGTGACATTTGGAGCTGGAACCAAGTGAACTATGACTCAACCCTTCCTGACTTCAGATTGAGCTGATTTCCAATCAACCTTGGAAGACTAGGCTACAACAAATGCAGGAAGGAGCTATGGTTTGAGAGAATTAAATATAGTCTGGTATTGATTTAAAGAGAGAAAGATGGAATGCAACTGCAAGAAAAGGCTCAGAGGAAAAAGTTGAGGGTGTTGATTGTATGCTGACTTTCATATGGACTGTAAGAGTCTTAAGGGTTTAACCCCCACTCCCAAACCACAAAAACTAAGTAGTTGTGTTTCCCTGTGTCTAACTCTGTGGTATAACTGATCTCTAGCTACGGTCATTTTCGGATATGGTTGTTCTTCCTTATCAAGGATGAACCATACCAACATATTTAAGGGGTAGAGCAAGTATTTTTCCTTCTCTCCTGTATGCAATGAGAATCACTAGATTCAAAATAAGAATTAAAGAATATTCTTTAAGTGAGAAATTCAAGTCCTCAAAAGCTACAAAATGCCAGAATTAACATCGCTTGGGAAAAGTTGACCTTTCCCCTTCCCCCATGCATAATCATAATGACACAAATTTTAATTACAGGACCATATAATAATTTTTCCACAGCAGCCCCCTGCCTTGCTTAAAGCCCAAGATAAATACTGCTCAGAGAAAGAGACAGCTCTTCAATATTTCTATCCTTAACACGCTATTACTGGTCCCTGTTTTATTTACTGCACACCATCAAATGCCTGCAGTGAATGCAGAATTGTTTATTTCCTCATGGTGTTTCTAGAGTGCTCATCACCACAGAATCTTCATGCCTCGTAAACATTAATAAATTCATCTCCACTATGAGATGAGAGTGTTATTATCTCCATTTTACAGGTGGGGAAATCAAGACAAAGAGACTTCCCAGAGGTCAAAAAGTTAATAGGTAGCACAGCCAGCACTGGAACAGAGAACTGCATTACTTCTAAGTGTCTGGTCTAGAGAGTTGAGTGCAGTGTCCTACTACTAGCACTTCCTAGCATGAACTCTCACACAGTGCAGCTGTGTATACTCTGATCTTTTCCATACCTGTCTCTGTGACCTTGAACTGATGTCAAGGAATTAAAGAACACACAATTAGTGGTCTCCTGCCAACATTTTAGTTTAAATAACTCAGCATTGTATAAAAATCTGGCAGAAACATGGATCAAACTAAGGTCTCTGTTGCAATGTGAACTTTTGTCATTCATGAGACCCATCTTTTTCTTCCTGAAACTCCCATCTTTTCTTCTCTATGTAATTCTATTATGTGAGAAAATAATATTAATTAAAAAACCCCCTGAAATGTATTACCTCCTACACAGCCACAACTCCTCTTCAGGACATATTGTGCATATTGAATAATGCAGAGAACTCAAGTACAGAACAATATGTGATCATGCGATTGAAGACTTTATCATAAAACATAAATGTAAGAGGAAAAAATTACAGTTGTGCAGAAAACCATAAATCAAATATTGCTTCAGCTTTTGGTAATTGACTTTCTAACTCAGTTACTATTTTTTTAATAGTAGCTTTTAAGGTGGCTGGGCTTTTTTTAGTAGGAAAAAAGTAAATCAAATTCAACTGCAAACAATAATAGTCAAGTTAAACTTGTATACCAAAAGGGCTGCAATTTTGACACTTAGTTTGTCTTGTGCTGAAGGATTAACTACACTGCTGACAATGGGAGATAGCTGCTGCTCTAGGGAAGGGGAGATGGAAAGCTGTTGGCTGTGGTCTACTTCTCCTCATACTTCTCTTTGTCCCTCACCCAGACAGACTGTTGTCAGGGTTCCCAGTGCAGTATGTTCAGTTGCTGCTGCCACTTTAATAGTGTTACAGCCTTACTCTTTTATTAGAAAGAGTGCTGGTAAATATTTTGAATTGTTCTGGAACAGAATAGTGAAAAATACTTGATGAAATTTGGTACTTCTCTCCACCAGTTCTACTCAGAATGTAGATGTCTGTTCAATCTGGATTTTGACAGCTCGCTACATAATTGCCAGCAGCACAGGTAACAGAAGGTAATGGACCATTTTTTTCCTCTAAAAAAAAGGTATTTTGAACAAAGTGAATGGAACTTCAGTAGGAAAAAAAAGACTCTTCTTCAGTCACAGGGTTTTAGCCCTGCAGAATATTCAATTGGTCTTTCAAATGATGTAAGTATTAAGAGCTCTTGGAAAAAAAAAATCAGAAGCAAGCCCTGCAATGGAAAGTGTTAGGCCTCCTAAGTATAAGCAGCAATAGGTCTTTACTACCCAGCAGGTTTTGAAAGCAGAGTCAGCGTCTGTCTTGAAGTGCTGCTCCTATGGCTCCCCTCAAAAATTTCAGTGTAATATGATATTGCCAGACCGGACTCCAAAGCTCACACATGATGGCAGCCAGCCATCATAGGGATTATCTAATATCACCTAGGGATCATTTAATTATTTAATACCACTCAGCTGAAATGAAATACCTTCAGCATTCTGGGAAAGCAGTATTACAATGGGCCTGGAAAAGACCTGCAAAATGCAGGAAAAAATTGTTTTGTGGAAAGCGTTCACATTTTTCAGAAGCTCTAGTCTGTACAACTGTCTTGTCTACGATCTATCACTGAAAAAGAAAGTCATTCTCCAAGTGGAGATGAAGTCATTTTTGCCCAGGTGAATATTACTTTGAGTAGCACACCAAAATTAATATGATTACCATTACATCATACAATATAATTCTCCTGTTTGCATAATGATTAATGAAAAATTGGGTGCAAGAAGTATGTGAAGGATACAAACACTTATGTTCCCATTCTTGTAAATTTGCGGGGAAGCAGAGAAGCTAATTAGTTAAAAAAACAAACCCTGGGACCAAATGTGGATTCTACCCTGTTATTTAAAAGCAACAGTTTATAGCTTTAACATCCTTTTTCTTTTCCACGTATGACATCTAGAGCTGCATTTGCAAGACCAGATAACATGAACAAAGATAAAAACAGTGTCAATGTCCATTTATGATCCTGTAATTCTAAGGTGTCAGTTAACAAAGAAATTGAATACAAAACATGTAGAAGTAAAGAAAAAAAAAAAAGGCCAAACCTACAGGCAAACTATGTAGCTTTATGCAAGCTGCATGACTGACATAAGCTATTTACCATTTTATCAGTGACTGAATAATAGAAGCAGGTGTTCCTACTGGTCTAGGCGGAATACTCTCACTAAACATTTCCTAAATCTATCGCTCTTGTATCAGTGATGCATTGTGTTGCTGCATTTTCCAGGGCCTAAGTTATGAAACAAATTCACAATACACCAGCTTAGAATCAACCAGCAAAGCTTATATCTCAGGTACTATAAGCTATTAATTCTTCATTTAGGGAAAATGAATTCAGTTCCTCCAAAGAGATAGTGCATTTTCCTTTAAATTTTTATGTACAGTACCTAGCACACTCTCTGTATGTAAATCATGAACAGAAGTAACAATTTTAACGATTACTTTCTCATGGACTTCAAGAAAAAGAAAGAAAAGAATGTGCAAATAATAAAATAATTCAAGCCTATCTATATGCATTAAAGCACTGCAGCTTCCACTTATAGCTTTGAATGTTCCTAAACCTGAAGATATTTAGGGACATTTCTAGTACTTGCTTAATTTTTTTAAGTTTTAATTAAAAAAAGCTGGGGGAAAAACAGTAAGCTTTTATCTAATATATGATGAAATATTGTTTATATCTATTCTTTTTATGCATTCATCAACAAGTGGGAAATATGGTAATGACACACAGAGCATTTTTAGCTTCATAAAGTTTCAGATCTATCTCTTAAAAGCAGCATTGCTATGGATAAAAGGGCAAAGATGATCTTGCTCTTTTTACTCACCATCCCTTTCCATACCAAAAGCTATTTCCTTCAAAAACTGTAATTTATAGTAAAGTACCTTATGTTTGCATTTTATTTCTCAACTTATAATTTAGAAAAACACAATTGTTTAAGAAAATTATCAAAACAATAAGATATCTTCATAAATATTACCATGTCTTACATACCTTTTTAGTAACAAACAGTTCATCAACAAAGTAGAATAGTTCTGTATATTGCTACCTCTTATACCTGTGAAATCACAGGTATATAAAAACAACTTCAGGAGCAATAGAAAATGTATGTACTCATAGAAAGTAAAATAAAAATACTAGATTTGCTTTATTCAATTTTCTGTAACTACAAAATAAAAAAAAATCCAATAGAACTACTTATGGAAAAAGAGAGAATGAGTAAAGTAAAATCAGGTCACAACAAAACAAACACTGAAGTTAGCAGTGGGGCTAAAGTTTCATACTCTATCAGCTGGAGTTCTGATCATTTAGAGCAGATTTAGAAATGAATGGCTGTCGCAGAATTGTGTCACATTCTGATTTCCATTTATGTGGTGAATTAGTGTCCTCTTCTAGATAATCCCCAAGCTCAACCAACAAAACCCACTTTCTTCAAAGAGGAGAGCGCTAACTTTAAAGTCCTAATTCAAACTTTACTTTCAAAGAGTACATTCTATACATTGTTCACTGCTGTGGCCTGTATATCTGCTTATTAAATTAAATATGTGCTATATTCTCTTGTCTTCGATCTTTGCTCATCATACCTAATATGCCCAGTTATTTATCACTATATTTGCACTTGTTTTCTACTGCTGAGTCTATTATTATACATAACACCAAAAATGCTGCCTCTTTTTACTGCTTCTTAGTCCTGTATGACACTGACACTATAAGGCATTACAGTGCAAGAAAGAATTAATTTATAAGAAGCTAGTAATAAGAGTGCACTATAGCTCTACACAGAGTCAAACCCCCCCCATATGCATGATCAATGAGCCACTGGTGACTTTTCACAGATGACTGTGCTGCAAGACCTTTGATTTTGCTCATGATAAGGGTATTGTAAGTGTTGACTAACTCTGAAGAAATGTGGCATTCCAAATTACCCTATAAAAACTTTCCCAAAAATAAGGGTAGCTTTTTGATTAAGCAATGGTGTTTGTTCGTTGTTTGTTTGTTGTTTTTTTTCTAAAAGACACATTTCTGCAAAAAATTTAAAGAAAGCAAATAAAAAACTACCTTAGTTTTTCTCTTAGACAGAAACATGAAAAACTGTGCTCACCTCCCCTCTTAATCCCTTACCACCCACCCATCTTCTGGACTTTCTGACCACCTCTAGTTTCAATCCAAAGAAAGGGAACAATGATTTTGTGCAAATATTTTCTGCTGTCTTCTTTAAAACTCCCTTTTCACACCCCTTACTCCCTCCCCCATCTGCACGGAGTCCACTGCAGCAGAAATACTGCTCCAGTACTGCCACAGGGCTGGAATAGAAGGGTAAAGAGAGACACAGAGATACATCTGATCTTGGTGGTCTATGTGACTATTCTGCCTGTTTTCCAGCCGGTATTGGATGGAGGATGATAGCTCCTTTTAGTATTTACTGAGGCTGATAACACCCTTCCAGATGCATGATGAGTGCATAGGCACGTTCTTCTTGCATGGCTCTGTACACTCCAAGGATCTCAGCATCATACATCTCACACTATAGACTATCTGTCTCTTCCTAGGGGAACACAGAGTTTCTGGGTACCGCAGGCACACAGCTGCCAACCATGTTTTGAAGCAGAAGCCTCACCTCAATGTCCAGAAATGGGATCATTCCCTTTTTCTGAACAGAATTTCCACCTTGAGATTGCTAATTGTATCCCAGCAAAATGCTGCCTTGCAGAAGCTAGTGGGTTTTCATGAGAAGTGTATACATGATCAATTTTCCCAGGGAATATTTTATATTCAAAACACTCCCAACAAACTCTAGCGGCACCTTCTTAACCAAGCAGATATGGACACCTAGGCATAGAACACTTGCATTTCTTTTGCAATGGGGCAGAGAGTTAGCCTTTCTAGTTCCTGGATCATTTTACTAGGTTGCCTTCTACTTCATGGACCCTGGAGAACAGCTTAAAGTTTTATAAACATTCAAACTAAATTTCTATTACACTGAGCCACCTGTTACAGATGTCTTTTTAATAACTTTCTTGCAGTATACTAGAGGTGACTCAATTAAATTAGTCTGAAACAAGTGGTTATTCTTGTCCAATAAAACCCTTTATTGAGCATCCTTTGTGTTCATAACCAACCTTGGTAGCAATCCATTTCTAGTTGCAAGTCAAGACAGCTCCAGACCCTAATGTTCTAATAAACAAATGGTTTAACAATTGGGAGCTAATTGTCACAGTGGGACAGCCTGGGAAGCTTGTAATCAGGCTTGTAATCATTTTCATATTGTAGCAAAATAATAACCTCAGGAGCCTTTTTGAATTAAAAGAAATCTCACTTTATACTCATAGATGCTCAGTCTATGCACTTTAAATCAGATTCAGTAATTTTAGACCACCTTAATCTCCTCAAAATCAACAGCCAACACTTTCTTGCTATGTCTAGGAATGACACTTCAGCAATATAAACCCATTTCCAAAAAATGGATGGGATACATTCAGTGGCAAATTACTTGTAATATTTTACAGATTTACTCCACTACACCTTTACTACAAATCTTACAAAATCAGCACTTATTTAAACCGCAGTCGTGTTTATAGACAAGCAGATACTGTAAATCATAGCCAGGATCCAAATGGTAAAATAAACTTACTTTCAAAGAGATATCTCTTCTAGGAGTATGCTAATAAATCCAAACCTAACTTTCAATGTATCTAAATTCAGTGTATAACAGTGCCTGAGATTTTTTGAAATATTTTCCATTCAATCTCACCTTCTCTGTATTTTTCTTAATTTGTTTTAAACTTAAACCTATAATACTACCAAGATTTTTAAGAAAACTATAAACATATTCAAACAATCCATTTAAAGTTAAAGAGAGACCCTTCTATACAAGACCTTTAAACAAAGATAACTAATTAAAGCAGCACCTTCAAAACTTCAGAAAATGAAAGTTGCAAAATGAGGCTTTTGTTGTTCCTAGTTGTCCTGGTAACAAATCCATTTGCTGGTTTGGTACCTTGCTTTAAAACAGGCCTAGGGCTACCATAGAGGGTGTCAGGCACTGGAACTCAGTTGCCTTATTAGAAACATGTGAAAAGCTTGCAAAACACATCTACTCCAGACAAGTTGGAAGTATTTGGTCTGTCACATGCACAGACATACGCTTTCCCCAGAAATCAGTAAATTAAAATAGCCACATACCCAGGGGCTTCCGTTCTAGGAAGAAATGATTTGCCCACTGAAAGCAAAATTAGAATTGTTCCTAAACTGGTTTGTGGATGCACATTGTGTCCTTTACAATTAATTCTGGACACAAAGTTCCCCCCGTGCTGACTGTTTATTTTTCCACTTTGGCAATAACTATTTCAAGTCATTTTAAAATTAAAAATAAACCACCGGTTATACCAAAATATAATCTCAATATGCTTTTAACCCCTTGTTCCACCAAAACAAACCCAAAACAAAGCTAAGCTCAAATCTGAAAACAAATAATACCACTTGTTATTATCCCAGAAGTTTCTAGGTAATATAGAAGAAAAAAAAAAATCTCCTGATGACTGCTCTTTATGCACCTGATCTTTTGACCCTAGGTTTCAAAGCGGTTGTTGGTTCAGAACTTGGTGCATTTCTGCCTGGGCTTTCCGCATCTTAAACATACTAGCTGGTGTTTTTCCCACTGGTTCTTCAAAAGAAGAACTGTTGTTTAAAAAAAAGTGTCTAAGTGTCTCAAAGACTATTCTTAGAGGAAATGAGAAAATGAGATAGATGGATGGCCAGAATACGTCATTAAGTCAGGATAACATCATAAGCTTTAGAATCACAATGTTATTACACAGTATGAAATTGAATGTTTTCGGAAGAGGATACAGCAGTCTTGAAACAAAAAAAAAAACAAACAGGGGGAGGTGATTTTATTTGATGGTATTTTAGTTCTGATTTGTGCTATTAAGTTTTATTAAACACAGTATGTTTACTTTTGTTTCCTGGACTGTGTGAAGTAAACAATGACATTCAGTAGTCATGTTCTAGACAAAAAAATATATAGTATGCCCCTTTGGTGAAACAGTTTTTAAATTCTAATAGAATTTCAAGGTTATTATCTATTTCAGATCAACACTGGAGGTCAGAGTTCACAGCAGCCAGAATTTACAAACCTCCAATGGGTTTTGATTGACAGCAATCAGCATCTCTTCAGCATCACTGAGGGAACAAAGTACAGGTCAAGACAGCAGGCGATTTCATCTGTCATTTTTAATTATCTAAATGATATTCACAGACAAAACCTTTCCCATCCATCAGGGCATCACATTACCATAGACAATGTTTGTTTAAAGAAGAGGCCATAAAATCAAACAATTATGAATGCAGACAAGCCTTGCTATTGACTGCATAAATAATCAAGTGAGATTTCCAAAACTCTCTGCTAATGAATCAGTAGATTGCTGGCAGGAAGTGGCAAGTAATAATACAGACAACAATCTAATGTTCTTATTGACTTTTACTAAAGCTTTGCTACAATAGCAAAGATCCGAAAATGACGTCAAGTAAGGTTTCCATAGGAGCCGTATTGATATCAGTACACTGCTAAAATACAAGTAGTTAACTCCTGACCTTATAGTAGGACCAGCAATCCCCTGAGAGAGCTGAAACACTAGCGCTACAATACATCATGAGCTGAGCCAACAGCCTCAGGGCTGTAACAACGACACTGCACAGGCAAGGGTCCCTTCTTTTGCCATGTATAACATTTTAATCCACAATATTTCAACTGCAATCCCAAAATTAAATCAATTTGAGTCTGTTATATGAGTAAATAAACATCTGTAAACTGAGATTGAAAAGTATACATCTAATGCTGTTACGGAATACACAGCGTGCAGAATACAGTCCGTTGGAAGGGAGTCAACTTTCTCATCCTACTGTCCCCAACAGGTTAACTGAAGACACAGGTAGATTAAATGCCAGAATCACAAGTGACATAAATCACCACAAATCTGTTGCTGCATTTACAGTATCACACCTACATCTCATTAACTATAATCATAGGTAACTAGTCCAAATGTTAATGACAGCATCGTTTCAATTAATCAGAAAAAAAGGAAAATTATCTTTTCTGCTGAAGCCTGACATGGCAAAACTA
Organism: Laterallus jamaicensis coturniculus; assembly: GCA_022605575.1. Classification (NCBI taxonomy): domain Eukaryota; kingdom Metazoa; phylum Chordata; class Aves; order Gruiformes; family Rallidae; genus Laterallus; species Laterallus jamaicensis. The sequence goes on along the minus strand of JAKCOX010000045.1, from coordinate 4,742,343 downwards.
GTAAGAATCATTTTTTCCCAGGTTCTAATAAACTAATGTGAGACATCTTTGAAGGGGAAAATAAAGAAATGATGATATGTGAAATGTGCAGACTGTCTCCATTCAGTGGGGCAAAACTTAAGATGTCTTTTTTCCCCACTAGGAAATACTGGAGAAGGATTTCCTCTGGGTAAAGGCATTAGGACAGACACCAGATGCACTGCGAAGACAATAGCTACAAAGTTGTACAACACAAAATGAGAGCGAGAAGTTTTTGAAAAGCCCATAAGGACAGTTATTGAGAGAGAACAGCAGAAACATTTCCCCTCATTACCACATCTAGACCAGATTGCTGTCAGCATGTAATTCTAGTTTCTTTCACCTGAAAGCGTATCACTAACACTACAAGTCTTACCCTTCACACCCATCTGATGTCCCTGGAACTGATCTGGCAAACAGTATGGAGTGAAAAACAGTTTTGTACTTCAGAATCTCAGTAGTTTTTCCTGCCAAACAAAATAAGCCAATCTATGTTTGCAAAATCTTTAACTGCCAGCTGTGTTTTTGGGACTGTCCTTTGCATCCGTTGCATCTGAATGAGCCCAAACTAGCTCACTGATCATCTCATATTAGCTCAATCACATTTTTCAAATCTGTATTAGCTCTTAATAATCTTTCACAGATGTTAAAGGAGGAAACTGGACTGATCTCAATGGAATTCCAAAAGGCAAGGTTTTAAAAGAAAAAATGGAAAAAGCTCATGATCCAGACAGATGACTATCATTATATTTGATCTTGGTTCACAAAAAAGTTATGTCTAATTAGTCCCTTGCAACATACCTTCTGATCTATAAGAATTGGTGAAAAACTCTTCCCTTCCCTTTCAGCCTCCCTCCCCCTCACATACTGATTTTAATTATCCTCAAAGAGTATAACCAATTTTCACCAAGCTGGTCATGAAGACTAAACAGACATTGCAGATTCTATCTTTCTACTGCAATTTCTCCCCTTGAACACCTAATTGGTAATGAATGAAAGGCACGCCATTTTTACAAAGTATTGTGGAACTGCTTCTAAAATCCCACTCAGAATTTCTTCTCAGTAGGTAATACAGTATGGATTGCTTTCTCACACTGGCAACCCTACAACAGAAACATTAAGTAACAGCTTACAGCTCCTGGAACTGAGTCTTTTAGTAGAAGTCCCACGGGTTCAGGATTTGAGTTTCAGGAATGCATAGTCAGTATTCATTCCCATCAGCTCGCAAAGGTAACTGTGATACCCTAAATTCACCATGAATGGATGTCTAATAGGATATAATGCATTTATGTCAAAAGAAGTCAATCTGTATCTGACTGGCATCAAGGCACTTCCAACCTAAATAAACAATGCAGTTTAACATAACAAAATCTTTTCTTTAGTTTGAATGAAGAGGTTAATTATCTTTCAGTTCAGATCTGGATAACTTGACTGTAACTGTATATTTCAATGGGAGATGCATGTAGTTGGGATTTTTATTCATGATTCTGAGTCATTGAAAGAACTGAGTTTCTAGACAAGGCAGATATAACCAGTAAGTGCACTGAAACTAACTACCGCTAACTACAGGTGTTCCTATGCAAGACATCAGTAGCCACTGCTCAAGTTGTACACAGAGTAACTTGGTAACTCTACTTATAAAACAAGTAACGATTCTCTTCCCAAATAAGAACAAGTTTGGTCTATGCATTTCACCGTGAAGCTTTGGCCAATCTTTTATTTGTTTCATCTTGCAAGTATAATACCATGATTTATTGAGATTTACCTTTTCTTACCCATAGGAATTACTGCTAACATTGTAAAAGAGGCTTAAAGTTTATATTCACTGTATCATATTTTTACAATACTTTAAATTGTATGGATAAATATCTCAGGGTTGTTAGAAATGCATCTCCTTTCCCCCAGTAAAACAGTGTCTTTTAAAAATCTTAAAATATATACAAAAATTTCTAAAATGTTTTGTGAAGAATGGGTCTCTAAAGCATTATGTTGTGTTTAACAACATTCCTTCCTTTACTAAAGCAATCATTTACACCATGGACAGTCTCAATTAAAATAATCCATCAATGCATCATAGTTTGGTTGCAGGCAGTAACACAAAGGAAAATGCCATGGCAACAAACCAATGGAACTATAGAAATTTCATAGTTTCAGCAGAAATAGGGAGTCTCAGCTAGGTGTCCTTCTCAGAGAGGAAGCTGCAAATATTTATGTGAAGCATTGCTTTTAGAAATCATGTTTAGGAAGTTTTTAATATGATTCAAGCCACTTCTGATTAAGAGAAGATCTTGCAAAATGGTGGTGACATTTGGTCCCAGAACTTAGCTCTGAAGCTCCACTGGAAAGAAATGAGTATTAATGTAAAATTCTTACAAGAGATCTTGACCTGAAAGCTTAAGCAACATAGGAACAATGGTTCTTGATGAATACATTATAGTCCTTCTCCCTTTGTTACTAGAAGTCATGATATTTTCAGTACATGAATGATTTCCTGGGGAAATTCTACTATGCAGGACTCTCTGGATTTCAGTCTTTCAATAGTTATCTTCTATAAATGTAAGGCTGCATTCCCAAAAAGGACTTTAAATCAAGTGATTACTGACTTAAGAATGTATTTCAGACTTTATATAGGTTGGTAACCTAAGAAATATGTGATCAGCTAAAGTTATTTGAGAAATAGAGTAGCCAAACTTAAACATTTAAACCCTCATCTTTTTCAATGACATCGTTATTCCAGCACCTCAGGTTGAAATATTCTAGGTTTCGAATCATAGAAACAAGGAAAAATAATTCAATAAGAAAAAAACCCCAAATACCTAAAAAAATTGCAGTCTAGGAGATTTTCTTTGCTGAAGATATTTTCTAGATTTGCAAAGCTATTTGAAGAAAGCAATATAATGATAATGGTATCAGAAAGTGGTGTGTCAACCTCATAAGGTACTGATATTGCTTCGTTATCAATAACAAAAATATGTGGTGATGACCACAGGCAGGTATTTTTCAAGTGAAATCTGTTTAGAAGTATTTAGTTGGTATAAATAGAAAATACCTCAAAGTGGCTCAAGGGTTGCATAAGAAAAGATAGTCACATGACCAGAAGCCAAAATACAGGATCAACAAAAACAGCAAAGGAAAACTAAAAAAAAAAAACACACACACATACTAACACAAAAAAGGAAATCAAGGTAAAATCAGGGTAATCTATGCTTGCCCAATATAGACCAAGGAAATAATCTTGAAATAAACTAAACTTAATGAATGATTCCATTGTATTGAAAGAGAACGATTTATAATCTTAAAAATGGTACTTCATTTGAAGGAGGAAATCTTTCTACTGTTAATGAAAGCTGCTATGATCTGCAAAAGCCTTTACAATACTAGAATATATTCAGTCATTTTCCCTCAGCACTTCATGGCACTCAGTCCTGAATCCTTTTTCTTTAATCATTCTTACCACAAACTTTTTGTCTCTGCTTACATCTAGGTTTATCATAACTGATTGGCGAGACAGACACTATATGCACTCAAGAATGCCAAGTTTACAGCTCTGTTTCATTAACAGTGATATTAAATCAGAAATATCCACTGGAGTCTCTGGATTAAAATTTTTAAAAAGAATGACAGGGGTCAGCGGACTGCACTACCTGCACTTGTGAGGTCCACACAGTAGATGACATTTCTTGTTTCTTAAAAAAGCATTAAAAGTTAGAGAAATAAACTTCCACTTAGATAATGTCATAACTTTCAGTAGGACAAGATCTTAGGACATCTGCCAGCTTATACATTTCTAAAAAAAACCAAAGCTTGTAAAACAAAATTTGGGATGAGATATTGGATTTTCTTTAATATTTGAGAACTTTTGCATTTTGAAAAAAGAATGTAGCACTTCTGGAATTTAAGCTAAACACGAAAATGCATTTTTTCACATTCAGTCAGTTCTATATCCCGAAAAGGTTTCAATATGCTCTGAATTTCCTTCTTATGCAACTGAAGAAGTGTTCTCACTTTCAGAGTAAAAATTCAGGTATATTCATGTGAACAACTGAAATATAATCTATTAAATTGCCATTGTGGCTTTTGTAATCATTATGTTTCTTCTATTTCAAAGAGAAATGCATCTGGGCTTGTTTCTCAGTTACTCTGACTTTCAGTCTGCTACTCCATTTGCTACAAGATTTTGGTCTTTGTAATGTATTGTATAGTATTGTAAAAAGAGCAGCTATTTGCAGAAAATCTGTGCATTCAGTGTTTTCCACACTACATTAACTCACTGTGCTAGGTGTTCTCATCTTTTCTTTGGACTGAGTTTTTAAAATACCCTCAACTACATACTGTGGCTCCTGTAGCATAAAGTTCATAGAGGTATTTGACTTTAAATGATTAGTTAGGAATTTACACGTTACTTCTGCAGCAATATTTCAAAACACACAGTATTTAAGGAAGAACAGAGCAAAATCAGAACATTACCACATGACCAACTTATTTTTCACTTCAGGATCCTTTGTAAGTATGAATGGTGCTGAGGAGGTCACATAAATGGATCACAAACCTACAACTCTGGTCATAAAGGAATGCTTGCATCTTTGCAGCCATCCTCAATGACTACTGAATCCCACAGTCACATATTTTTTTCCTGTGGACAGGATGGCCAAATAGAAATTTCTGTATTCCAGACAGTTTTTTTCATCTACTATTAATACAATCCACACTGTTCACTACAACTTTTCTATTAATATAGCTATTTTCACAAGTGACAACCAAGAAGATTCATGCCTGAACTCTCAGCCTGATAGGACAGAGTGAAGCACACAGGTTTTCAGGTCTGCCTTTCCTGGGGTGCCTACAAAATACATCAGTAACAATGAATAAAAGACAGAGTACTTGAATAATCATTAAACCATAGAATCATAGAATGGTATGGGTTAGAAGGGACCCCAAGGATCATAGAGCTCCAACCCCCCTGCCACAGGCAGGGTCACCAACCTCAGACCTGGAGCTACACAAGGTTGCCCAGGGCTCCATCCAACCTGGCCTTGAACACCTCCAGGGACGGGGCATCCACCACTTCTCTGGGCAGTCTGTTCCAGCACCTCACCACTCTCTCTGTAAAAAACCTCACCCTAATATCCAATCTAATCCTTCCCTCTTTTAGTTTTAATCCATTCCCCCTTGTCCTGCCATTATCTGCCCTTTTAAAAAGTTGATTCCCCTCCTGTTTGTATGCTCCCTTCAGGTACTGGCAGGCTGCAATGAGGTCCCCCCGCAGCCTTCTCCTCTCTAGGCTGAATAAGCCCAGCTCCCCCAGCCTCTCTTTGTAGGGGAGGTGCTCCAGTCCTCTAAACACCTTTGTGGCCCTCCTCTGAACCCTCCCCAACCATTCAACATCTCTCTTGTACTGGGGGCCCCCAGATCTGGACACAGTACTCCAGATGGGGCCTCATGAGGGCAGAGTAGAGAGGAACAATCACCTCCCTGTTCCTGTTGCCCACCCCTCTTCTGATGGAGCCCAGGATATCATTGGCTGTCCAAGCTGCAAGACCCACTGCTGGCTCATGTTAAGTTTCTTGTCCACCATGACTCCCAGGTCCTTCTCAGCAGGGCTACTCTCAAGAAGCTCTTCTCCCAGTCTGTAAATATGTCTGGGATTCTTCCAGCCCAAGTGCAACACCTTACACTTAGCAGTGTTGAACCTCATTAGGTTCACCTGGGCCAATCTCTCCAGCCTGTCAAGATCCCTCTGGATGGCTTCCTTTCCTTCTGTTGTTTCAACCACACCACTCAGCTTGGTGTCATCCGCAAACTTGCTGAGGGTGCACTCAATTCCATCATCGATGTCATTGATAAAGATGTTAATGAGAACCGGTCCCAAGACAGACCCCTGGGGGACACCACTTGTCACCGGCCTCCACCTGGACATAGACCCTTTGATCACCACCCTTTGTCTACGTTCTGTCAACCAGTTTTTTATCCACTGGATGGCCCACCCATCAAATCGACATGTCTTAAAAACCAAATCCAAAATCACTTAAAATTTTAATGTAAATAGTAATTTATCATGGCTGCTACATTAATCAGGAAACATATATTCCCCATGTGCTTCTGCTATAGTCATGAAAGAGACAAAACTTACTCTAACAGATAATTCATAACAAAAGTTTTACTTCATAGTTGTCTTCCATTTCTAAAGGTAGGTTTCTATATGCCTCAGACATTGCACAGGTAGTTTGGTGTAAATGAAGTATTATTATTAACAACACTTTGAAATAAAAGTACATAATTGCTAAAATACAAGGAAATCCCCAAGGTAGAAGCATGTTAAGCCATATTAGTTCCAAATTACTAACATTTTTATAGTACTAGCTAAATGAATGTATAATTATTGGCTACTAATTTTATAGGATTGCCATTTTTTATTTAAAGAGTTATGAAGTACATGCTGCACTGTCAGTAGTCCTTTCAGTAGCAATCTCTTTTAGAACAGAGGAGATTTCTGCAGCCCTGCAGACATATACAATCAGCTCCCAGTAATCCCCATACACTGTAGAAATTCTGTATTAGAAAGAGTTGACCAGCAGTTTTCAAAATAAAAATATAAAAGCAAAGCAGTGGCAGAAAGCTTATAAAAGTAGCGTGTGTTCCTATTCACAGTTCTCTTCTCTCTCTCCATGTGAAGAAATATCTATGTAGTGTATTCAAGGGTAAATTCAGCTCTGGCATTTTGACCACTTAATGCTTACAGTGAATTTAGTTTAAAGATCTAAGTCAGTCAAGAAGTAAATGCTCCACTGATGTATAAATCTATCTCTGAAAGAGATTACAGGCAATTAAAGATGATGGTTTAAACTTCCTTTCCAAGTTCTTTTACACCTTCATCAGGTAAAGGAGGCCAATGTGCTGAGCTTCTTAGTCCTTGAGTGTCTGTGATGCTTCTTGGTGTCAAGTGTTCATTCTTAAATGAATACTTCCATTTCAAATTCTTTGAAATATAGCCTATACAAGTGAAAAGTAGTCTTGGATAAAGAACTTTGCTGAAGGAGAAAATATTGAAGGAGAGGGGAGGTAGAAGCTCTCATGTCTGTCACAGGATTGTCTTACTCTCTGAAATTGTTCTGTGTGGGACGAATGGATTTGGCCTTCACAAATTTTTGAAATTGGGACAAGAAAATAATTTCTTCAGTAAAGAGAAGTTATTTCAGGGTTTCTGGAGATCAAGACTGATTTAGGAACCCACACCAATTCTCCCAGAAGAATGAACAAGTAAATATTAATGAAGTTTCTTTTCCACACGAGAAAAAAATGCTTGTAAGGTCCAGTCCTTTCAGATGGATTCTTTTTCTTTTGGCATTTAAAAACTGCCGTCATTTCCTCACTGTGCTGCTGCTTTTAATATGCCTGCATAAGCAGAAAAAAACCTCATGCATCACAATCTTGCCATGAATGGGAAGAGCCCTTGTACAATCTCACAGGACATCTTTTGACCTAAATTGGCCTTTCAAATATAACAGCCCTGCTTCAGAAGACTTAGCTTATCGATTCAGTAACTGTGCTGGCTGGGATCTCTTAACACATTGGGAGTACAGAATCTGCTCCAGGTTGGGAGCCAACTGCTGGTGTAACACTGACAGATGTAGGACCCATATGCCCAAGTCTGGGTGGGATGCCTGTATCACCAGCATCTGGATGTCAGCTTTCCTTTTCTGGCTCTACTGCTGACTTTGCTGATAAACCCTATTGTCTATCTGCTGCGCGTCAGTTTGCCACTGCCCTGCAGTCATGTTTCTAGGATTAGTGAGTGGTTCCTCTCTATTAAGGAGTACTATCTGACCATAATATGCATCCTTTGATGCTTTCCTATGCCACTACACATCTAATTCCAATCTTTCTACTGTTCCTGATGATGCAGATACAGATTATGAAATCTTGCAGGTGCAATGTAAAATGTGTATATGTTCATTCCTGGTCTGGAGGCTGAGGACCTTTGCTGATATCACCCATTATTTTTAATCCTAATCAACTTTTTACTGCAATATATATATTGCCAGATATTGCAAGTATAAGATTTGGATGACATCACAAAGATTTTTTTATAAAGAGGAAAACATAACACCTTAAAATGCTCTATATGGTAAATAACAGTTTAAAAAAAGTGTAATAACTTGCCAATATAACACTGATACCTACTTAGAAACTTGCACGTGTCACCCTTGACAAGCACATTTTTGACACTAAAGAAAATAAAATTTTCTAACTAAAATGCTGTGCATTGCTGTTAAGACTGTTCATTCCTAGTTGCTTTGAATAAGGATGAGGTTTCTCCCTTCGACTTGATAGTTCACCAATACCTTAATACTTGGGAGCAAAGCTTGCTAATACCCACATATTAAGAAATGTTCACCATTCCCTCAGGTAAGAAATGGGAAAGCCCACTTTCCACTTATATTTGAAGTCTCCCAAAATCATAGCCCCTCCCTGAGGGAGGCCACTGAATGTCATTCTAGAACAAGACATAAGGGTATATATGCTCCTAAATTCAGTGACAGCAGCTATACCCACTTCCTGCCAAGCTTCCTACATGTAGATAATTCATACCCTCATCAGGAATAATCTGTTTGGGAGTTGGGGAAACTTTTGTAGAATTAATGCCAAATGGTGCTAATTAGCTGCTGGCAAATGTTGGAAGTATGGGGGGCAGTACAAAGTCAGCAGCCTAAATGTGCAAGGACTAGACATGATGCAAGCCCCTGCCGCTCCCACTGCATGTCTCCCCCCCAATGTGGAATACTGGATGCTAAAATGCAAAAGTGCAGGGGCCACAGTGCCAATGCCAGTGACAAGAGCAGGCCTTTCTACAGGAAAGTGTAATACTTTCTGCTGGCCAGCTGGTGTACAGGCTTATCTTTCACTGTCATAGCTTTAGGAGCCTACAACTAGGTGTTGAAAATACCTATTTTTGTGTGCCTACTCTAACACAAAAAATGGCTACTTGCAAGAAATTAGACATATAAAAATATGGAAATTATTTTCATTTTCAAATGACTTCCAAATTATTTTCATTTCAGGATAATAAGTTTGGGTTTATAACAAACGAAGCCAAGGGGTTTTTTTAAGTTGGTTTTTTTTTGATAGACCAATGCAACATGGTATCCTTGAAAACTTGAATTTTTTACTCCCTTCTAATATACACTTTGATAACTATCATTTATGTTTATAATAACATCTAGCCTTTTTAGAAAAATATTTAGCTCCTCCTTTAAGGAAGGATCATATTCTGTCTTGATTATGTTTGACTACATAATTCATAAAGGATGAAGAACCTTGCCTTGATGATTACTGATTCAGATATCTAAATGTAAAAACTGAAAACAAAATAAAAGAACAAAAGGTGAGACACCTGACTTAGCAGGACAGTCTTTCAATGGGATTATTTAAAGTCCCAAACTTTTCATTCTCAGTCAACCAGAGGGCTTACTTTTGAATTGTCTGCTGACAGTATGCTTTATAGAAATAAACCCAGAAATTCTAAACCACAAAAGAAAGACATTTTTCATGTAAAATTTTGGTTGCTTTGAATACTGAAGCACTGTGAGTAGTCTTCCTATTTAAATCCCACCTGTAAGTGCCTTTCTTTGAGACTGTATAAAGGAATTCTGAGAATCTCTGCAGATCTGTAGAGATCAGGCCTCCAATTAAAGCCTGGCTTGGTTTTCATCCATTTTCAATAAAACTAATACTTTTTCATACTGTTAATTATGAAGAATTTCCTTGTAGCCTGAAGAAAGCTGATCTGTTCCATACTGTTAGCACTGCCTTCTCACCACTTCCTAAACTACATAGGGTATGAGAGGGAAAATAAACTACTAAATATATGTGATTTTTTTGAAGGCAAACAACAAAATGGTTTTATGAATGGGCTAGGAGCCAGCTGCTACTGCAGAGAAGGTGTCCTCCATAATGGTGATTGGGAGAAGTAATTCCTGCTCTCTTCCATAGACCTCTCTTGAAACGTGAGAAGGACTTCTGAACTCTAGCAACAGATGCACATCCATCACAGATTCCTTAGAGTGTGCATTAAAGGTAGATAATCCACCACCTCTGTGTTGGAAAAACTTTGAATGAAGTCATAAAGTTTAAAATCTTTATGTTGAGCAGAAGATACAAGTGAAGGGAAGAACAGAATAACAAATACTAAGTGCAAATGAAGCTGATGATACTTATTTTAAATCACTATCTCTAATAGGTAGGAAAAGATTTGAAGTTCGTTAAATCAAACCTGAATTCAATCAGATGCTATCAAAGAGGTATAGTCTTACAATAATGTAAAATGGTACATCTAAATAGTATTCCCCTTAAAATGGAAAAAAATGTGAATGAACAGCACAATTCGTTGGCTAAGTGCTGTGCATAACTAATGAACAGAATTCAGCATTGACCTTATTAAATGTCCCCCAAAGAAAATGTGATACAATGTAATTACACTCAATTACCTCACTTCTGGCAATGTTATCATTTGTTTCCGTAGTCCCTTTTTTATTTTCTCTACAGGTAGAAATTCTAACACAGTGACATTTTAGCAGCACCTAATGGAAGCAACCCCTTTTAATCAACTTTTGAGACAATATACTTTGGAACAGAGAGTACACTCTACAAGCTGACTCGTTTATATCAGCAATAGTTGTATTCTCCAAAATGTTATATGTTTTAAACTCTGTGTGAAAGTGCTTGCACTTTCCAAGTATAATTCTGGGGATAAAGAACCCTATCTGGTGCTACAGCTTCTATAGCAGTGGGGAAGTTTGAACACATTTACCAAAAAAAAAAAAAAAAAGAAAAAGTAAACATCAGATAGCTGATGGAATAATTCGGAGTTAAAACCAGCCTTAAACAAGAGCATTTGTATGAATCTCAACTGTCTGTGCTCCATTTAAGGATTCTCTGTATACAGACTTCCACATTACCCTTTGCCAGCTCCTGTAGAAAAAGAGGGCATGTATTGCAGCCCTTCATTTCTCTTACAGAGGAGTATAAAGGATGTTTAAAGCCTATTTCTAGTGCTTTTTGTTTTCATAAGACCTGAAATGAGGAATATAGTCATCTTTGAAACTGTCATCAATGTTTTTAAGAAAGTGAAGAAAAATATCAGTTAACTTGCACAGCCTGCCCATGAAACACACTTTTTCTCCTTTTTATTTATTTATATAAAAGCACCACCCTTTTCCTTTCTTGATGAATGCTGTGACTGGGAAAAAAAAGAAAAAGAAAAAGAGAGAAACAAGGCATTCTGAAACCAGGACACTTACTGTCCTCACCTACATCTTTACAAACCCCACAGAAGGTAAAATTCTTTCTGGTAAACCCACATATTAGTTTATGCTGTCTATACTTTCAAGACACCTCACCTCAGAGCAAAAAAGGGCTAAACCCCAAATCATAGCTGAATGTAGAGGCCATTAAACAGAGTTTTGTTGATGCATCTGAAGAAAAATTCCTCCTTCAGCATCTGCAGGCTGCAGAAAGTCCTCCATTTCTTTTAATGACCTATTCCCTCCGTCTGATTCAATACAGCCCACTGGCTATGGAAATGACAACACTCAGCAGGTGACAACAAAACGGTCAACAAACAGTGCTGAGATATGTCATTTTCTTCAAATACTTTCCCAGGAATTAAATGACACACTACGGTATGATGTGTCCCGCTCAGATCAAATATTTCTTTATTAAATGAAACCCCATGCTTTTATATATAGTTGCCATATAAAATGCAGGTTTAAGAGTAGTGCTTCAAGCTCCGATTGCAAAACAATTTGCTATTTCTCACCCCTCCCCCAGTCTCCTTTTAGTATATAACCCCTTGGGCAGCAACTGCTAGGATGCTGTACCTTTGCCATAACTCCAGATTGAAAGCCCTGCCCCTATGGAGTCAATCTGATGGGCTTACTGTGACTGGGACAAATTGGAGTATGCAAATGAACACTTTTCCAGTCTCAAGAACTCAGGAAATCCTCTTGCTGAGCGTTCCAGCTAATGGTGAGATGTCCCTTGTAACAGTGCTGTCTGCGCAGCTCCTTTAACCTTTTCAGATTCCGATCTAGCCTTTGTTCCTAGCCCTTTTTAGCAACATGCAATGTATCAGGCTAACCTCTGTTATAATTTAAACTGGTGTAAAACCAGAGCCATACGATAGCATTCAGTGGCATTTACATCTTTAAAGTGCAAAAAAGAGCATTCAACAGTGAATAGAGACCCATGACATTAAAATTTCTGAGAGGTTATTCTGCCTCCTTTCAGCTTCAAATACTTATTATTACTCTGAATCACTTAACCTAGTATAAACAGCACAATTAGATTTCCAAAGTTCTAAATAAATTAACACCAAGTTTAAGAGCCTTACCCTTTTGTTACAAGAGGAGGACTGTCTGAGAAGACTATCAATCTACAAAGTACTTGAGGAGAGAATGGTGATCAAACCTGAACAGATTCCTATGTTGATTATATATTTAGCTGCAGAAAGATGAAATAGCATCTGTCATTAAATCATGATGATGAAACTGCTACTGGAGATGCCTCATCCCGGGAAATGGACACTGCGAAGCATGACACTAATCCGTTCTTAGCAGAGTCTTGTTGTTCTTTTCAAAACATGCCACCATTTACGTGGTCTTCATGCTTTTAAACTGTATTTGGGTAAGGTGTTTGAACAGTTAATAACTGGACATTTCATGTCACCCCAAATTAGTTTCCATGTAGGTTGTGTGTCTATCTTTTCCTCAGCATAACATGTAGCATAACATGTAGCATCCTGACATTCTCCTGCCTCGTTCAATTTCTTTTGAAGAATTTGTTCCTAACAATGTTCTTAAAAATAATACAGATTATTTTCTCTGGCACTGTCCACTTAGAAACTGTAATTTTTTTAGAAGGTTGTATTCCATTCTGTGTATATCCTACCATCTCTTGCATCATAAATCCATCGGTTTTGTCCAGCTTATGCTAAGGCATTACAGCATCCAATTTATTACTGTTATCTCACTGTTTCTGAATGACTAATTTGAACTTTATACAATGGTCAGCTTTTCTAGATAAAAGATGGCTGCATACTGAATGCTTCTGATTTTTTGATAGAAATTTAGATTAAGAAAGTGTCTATTTTTCTCTCTACTTGTGTTAAATTTCTGGTCAGCACTTTGTTGAGAGCATTGGTGCTCCTTCACTTTTCTACCTGAATGGTCTGAGTACCAGTTAATTTCAAGAAGAAAACTGAGAAAAATAGACTGTACATGACAATAAGGAGGTCTGGATTCAAAAATTAAGTATATAAACTAGATGTGTGCCTACAGAAATTATCCCCTCATAGAGATTTATATGATCTCCAAACCTTCAGTTCTGACATGCTATATACTCATTCTATCTTGTTGCTTTATGCGCAGCTCTGTACTGCCAAGAGAAAGGTTAGGATCACTTTGCTGTGTGGTTTGATTTGTAACAACTATTTCCTCTTACTTCATCTCAACATCCACTTTATTTTTGGCTAATGATGAATAAGGTATAATCATAGAATTGTTTAGGTTGGAAAAGATCTTTAAGATCACCAACGCCAACTGTTAACCTAACACTGCCAAGTGCACCACTAAACCATGTCCCTAAGCACCACGTCTATGTTTCTTTTAAATACCTCCAGGGATGATGATGATGACTCGACCACTTCCCTGGGCAGCCTGTTCCAGTGCTTGATAACCCTTTCAGTGAACAATTTTTTTCCTAGTATCCAATCTAAACCTCCTCTAGCACAACTTGAGGCCATTTCCTCTTGTCCTTCCACTGTCAGGTGGGAGAAGAGACTGACACTTGCTTGACTACAACCTATTTTCAGGTAGTTGTAGAGAACATTAAAGTTTCCCCTCAGTCGCTCCTCATAAAACTTGTTCTCTAGACACTTCACCAGCTTTGATGCTCTTCTTTGGACAGGATCCAGCACCTGAATGCATATCTTGTAGTGAGGGGCCCAAAACTGAACACAGTACTTGAGGTGCAGCCTCACCAGTGCTGAGAACTGGGGAACTGGTCGTGCTGGCCAGGATGTACTGGCCTTCTTGGCCACCTGGGCACACTACTGGCTGTTAACCAACACCTCCAGGTCCTTGTCTACTGTGCAGCGTTCCAGGCAATCTTTTCCAAGCTTGTAGTGTTGCATGGGGTTTCTGTGACCCAAGTGGAGGGCCTGGTACTGAGCCTTATTGAACCCCATACAGTTGACTGGCCCATCCAGCCTTTCCAGATCCTTCTGAAGAGCCTTCCTGCCCTCCTACAACATTCCCACCCAACTTGGTATCATCTGCAAACTGATCGAGGGTGCACTCAATCCCCTCATCCAGAACTGATACAAATATTAAACAGCCAGTTTCTCCAGGAGAATGTTGTAGGAAATAACGTCAAAGGCTTTGCTAAAGTCCAGGTAGACAACATTCACAGCCTTTCCCTCCATTAAGAGGGTCACCTTTTCATAAAAGGAAATCAGGCTAGTCAAGCAGGACTTTCATTAACTCATGCCGATCACCTGGTTCACATGAATATGCCAGTGATGGCACTCAAGGTGATCTCCTCCATAATCTTCCCCAGCACTGAGGTCAGACTGACAGGCCTGTAAGTTCCCTGGATCCTCCTTCTCGCACTTCTTGTATATAGACATCACATTTGCTAAACTCCAGTCATCTGGGTCCCTGCTGGGTTAACCAATACTGCTGGTAAGTGATGGAAAGTGGCTTGGTGAGCACTTCTGCCACCGGTACCCTTGGGTGAATCTCCTCTAGCTCCATACCCTTGTGTGTGGTAGGAGGTTGCCAACCATTTCCCCTTGGATTATGGGGTCTTCATTCTGTTCCTCACCCTTGTCTTCCAGCTCATGGGGCTGTGTACCTGGCTGTGTACAACTGGTCTTACTATTAAAGACTGAGGCAAAGAAGGTATTAAGTACCTCAGTCTTTTCCTCATCCTTTTTCACCATGTTTTCCTTTGCATCCTATAAAGGGTGGAGAATCTCCTTAGCCTTCCCTTTTGTTGCTAATGTATTAATAGAAACATTTTTGTCTTTTACAGCAGTAACTAGATTAATTTGGTCTTCTAATTTTCTCCCTGCATAACTTCATGACACCTTTGTAGTCCTCCTGAGTTGCCTGCTCCTTCTTCCAATGGTCAGAAACTTTCCCTTTTTCCCTCAGTTCCAGCCAAAGCTCTCTGTTCAGCCAGACCAGTCTTCCCCACCAACTCGTCTCTCAGTGCATGGGAACAGCCTGCTCCTGTGCTTGTAAGAACCTCTACCTCACTTCAAAAATCTTTACTTTCAGACAGCATAGATCTATGCTCTCCAACATCTCCTAAATTTTGTCAGTTTTTTCATATTTTCCTCATTTTGCCTGCCTTTGACATAGGCTTACAGAGGTCAGTTCATGGTGTACTCCTTTAACCCAATCTGCAAGAAGCTGAATGGTCGTCTTCAACCTCAAAAAGTGTGCCACTGACATTAGGCAGCTGCCCTTCACAAATCTCCAAACCAGTAGAAGTCTTTTCTGTTAACACCTTTTACAGCCTGGAAAAATCCTCCATCAGCACTACCATCTGCTGCTTCCTCACCTTTAGTCTCGTGTCACTATTTCTGTGTTGACTAGTGTTATACAGAGATAACCTCATTATGTAATACTCAGAGCAACTGAAAATAGCAAATGAGAAGATAAATCTTCTCCCTAATATTTTATAGCACTCCAACACTTTCCTGTCTGTTTTCCCACTTTTTTCATTTTCTTGTCAGATGGGGTTCCCTGTAATAATTCAAATATTGGAAAAAATGAGAATTCTGCTCAGCTATAGACTAGCCAGCTGCAGAACTACCTCTAAACTTAATGTCAACTTGTTCTTGGTTTTCCACTGCTTATATCTAATTAAAACACTCCAAAGTATTATAATACACAAACATTTGTAGGGAAGAAAAATTTTAGAACTATGTATTTTCTTGTTGAATTATGATTATCCAAACTGTTTTTCCAATTTTAATTCCTAACAGTGTGCTTGCAGGGCAAAGTAGTATTACTTACTTTCACTACGGGAGAAACTTCTGTTTCTCTATGACCCTGTTTATTGTGTGCAACTCTTGTACCTTCATAAACAATCATTCATTTCGTATTTCAAAATTGTAAATAACTTGCTCTGTTCACTGATGTCTACTTTACCTCACCAAAAAGATTCACAGGTTTTGCACAATCTAAATGTATAGAAAACTTCACCCCCAAGATGTTTTTAGAAAAAAATAGTATCATTGTCTTGTTGTATTCTAATCTAGTTGTTATGATAAATAGCAATATCTTCCAAACATGGCTAAATATTACAGTGGAATTGTATAGTGAATTCATTCCATTCCTTGTCTATGCCAAGCTTGACAGAAGACCAGAGAGAGTATCAGCAGTGCTGCAAAAATAATAACAGTAATGGAGGACAAGACCCATCTGGACAATGGAGAAAAAAATTGATTTCCTTCAAATTTGATATTTGTTTTTATACCTTAGTAACATTCATTTATGAATTGGATGATAAAACCACATTAACTTAAGAAGAATGTGGAAACATTTTCCCAATAACAACTTCCAATTTTACTGGTGGAATATGGGAAAAAGGCTTTTGTTTTGCTTTGTCGATACTGGGATCCCAACAATATTTGTTAGAATTCAATTGATCACTCATGTGACCATGAGTGCTTGTGAGAGTATCACATGTATGATTCAATCTTATTTGCAGCTATTACAGAGCCCAGACAGTGGAATGGGATCTGCCCCTAGAACACAATTATAGACACAACTCTCTTTAAGTTTGGAAGTGCAGGTGGATGGGGTCGTAGCTACCTGCAAACAGAAGACTAACTGTTAGAGTATTCACTTGGAGTGATGAAACTGTTACTAATATTCCTTTTTCCTGAGGAAACTTAAGCTTATCTGACATACTCCAGAAAACAACACATTGACCCAGGTATAGGCTACTCTATATGGTAGTGGCATCACCTGGAATGATTCACCTGAAACTAGAGATGTTGCATTCATACCATACATTTACCTCACAATTTGTAAGGGACCCACACGGAAGATCATTACTATATTATATATATATATATTAGGATATATTTGTACAATTTCATCTTAGTCTTATTATTACAGTGCTGGATGCATTAATAAATGTATTTTTAAAAAAAGAATATAAAACTAGTAGAATGAAGGACAGCTTTCAATTCTTCACAATGACAGCAATTCCTCAGGCACCTTATGTCCACAGGGTGTGGGTGCTTGGTTTGTTTGTGGAATAAAAAAACTAAGATAACATCAGTGGGACTAATAACCTGTGGCTTCTCTATAGGATGGAGGTAAAGATACAATTAAATCTCTGTGAAGTTCTGCCCATAAGCTGAGGCTTCCAGTAGAGTGAAAAGGATGTGAAGTATGTTTACAAAATTTCAGATTGCCTTTCATTCTCAGAAAGCCTGGGACCGCTGCATGGAATAGAGCCAATCTGTAGCATTTCAGCCATATGCAGCTTCCAAGTACAAATTCTGCTCCCATTTTTGGACTACACTACATGATTATGTCTGTGCTGATAGGGAGTCTGCGAGGAAGCAGAACAGGAGCTTACAGCCCTTGTGCGTACTAGACATGACTTTGCTGGGTCATCTTGGATGCAACTGCATATCCACTACAGATATCTTCTCTGAATTGTGAACCACTCCATCCAAGCTAAGTGGTTTGTATCTTGCGGCTGTTTTTCCTTTGATCTTAATTGGAACCTGATTTCTTCCCCCTCATTGAATTTGATACTGCAATTTCAAAAACCCCTGTTCATCATAAAATGTTTTCTTTATGGGAGTAAAAGGTACAATCTCAAGTAAAAGGAAGATGCAAGTCTCTTAAAATTTCCACAACAAAGTTCAACAAGGCTTAGGAAAAGCTTCTAGGAAGGCAGGAGGGTGGAAGGCATAGATAGAAAATTCAGTGATTGTTATATACTTGTAAATCCTGGGTGCACAACAGATCTCATGGGACTGAATTGTTTATGAGATTGGTAGTTGGGTGTTGGAGCTCTTTTACCTGTCTAGTTCAGTACTTCAATTCTATCAATTCTAGTAAAAGTATCTCATAGGCAATAGCTGAACTGAAATGGGATCTTTCATATATTTTGACTATAGGTTTGATTATTAGTTGTTTGGGTTTTCTTAAACTCATGGCAGAAATCTCCATCACTATGGCTATTCATGACAGTGTTCACCACTGACCAAGTCTACAACCCGACCCTCCCAAAAAAAACCCAACCCCCAAAAAAGCCCAAGACATCTTTTTTATACCAAAATTAGAATATGTCTCCAATTTAGAGATTTCTTTATACAAAACTTGCTAGAGGCAGGACAGTATAGACAATTTAAGGCAACTAGCGTCTACATTATTGTGTACAGTAATATAGCGTTATATGAAAGTGCTACAGTTTCTTAACAGTTGAATAGGCACTGCTGAAGCAAAGAATGCAATTATGAAAGTTATCACTCTTGTATGCAGGAATACAAAATGTGTACCACTCACTACAGTTCATACACACAGTTCTATTATTATTACTAACACCAGCTTTCTTTCCAATTCTGACTTTAAAACCATTCTGTTATGTTTAATTCCAAATATTTATTCTTTAAGAAAACATTGGTATTTCTAAAGGAAGAAATATGTATTTTTAAAAAATATTAACTTTTACTTGAAAATACCATACATTTTACTTTTAATTGTTTTACAGATCAAATAGTAAGGTGTGTTCTTTTTTGTTCAAGAATTTTAAAAGCAACTAATTTAAATATGCAAAATTATCTTGAGTTGTTCATACGTGAACTTAAAAGCCATGCAACACAGGAAAATTAAGTAATTATGCCTCCAAGTTATTTACTGCAATTAAGCTCATTTATCATATGCAAATTAGTGCAAACTGGTCTCATTAGTTACTAAATTACTCAATATGAGCTGAACAATGTAGCACTCCAGTTTGTAATGAAAAATCCCTGTAGAGGCAAGCAGTATCAATTAAGCTAATTTGCATATGCAAATATATTCACTAACTTTCCCTTTTCTCTATATTTAGTTCTACATTTCCTGATCATTTCTGATTATATGAAGAATATGGGGTTGCTGACCCTTTTCCACACCTTCTCAATTGCAATGAAGTTACAGAAAAAAATCCAAGGGCCCTGAAAATAATTATAATCTTCTTGCTAATTTTTACAGCCAGTTTCAGCCAAATTTTTTAATAGCCAATACCAGAAATAATAGTTTTTTACTAGATTTATTTAATAAACAAAATATAATATATATACCAAAATATAAAACTGAAGATGTCATTACTGTAGTCTATTCTCATCATTACACCACTTCTCAGAAGAATGTAGAAGATAAACAAAGCAGACAATGTGGCAAATCAAAGATCTTGTGAAAAACTAAGCAAAATATTGCCATTATCTATTTTTCTCCCCTATTACAAGCATTTCAACTGTTCACTGTTCAGATGATTTTACTTGAAAAACATTTAAAAGACTTGTGATGTGAAGATTCTCATATGATAGTGTTTGAGCATTCGTGTTCTGTGGTGTCATTTTTTTCCCTCAAGCACACAGTGGATAGTTATGGCTTCAAACCTACTGTAGGAATGTCTTCAGCATGATCTATAGAAATTGTCTGTGGCTTGGAAATTTTCTGACGTGACTAGATGACACCACTTGCTTGTGGAACCAAAATGCAAAATATCACAAGATGTGCCTTAATTTCTGTTCTTATATCACCACTACAAGTAAACTATATCCTCCCCCCCTTTTTTTAACATACCGTATTATGCTTCTCCTGTGTCTGTCAATAAATTTTAAAGTATCAAAATATTAGAAGGATTAGAGAGGCTCCTTGATTTCTGAGCTTACACTTAACCCAGTCTTCAAAATATTAATAGCAAAAGGGATTAAACAAACTAACTATTAATTCAACTTCCTCAGCAGACTCTGAAATCAAACATAGTTATTCCCAAGGTATAATCAAGGTTGTTTACTTCACTTGCAAACAATACTTATCAAAATGTGGCTTTGAAAATTGTTCCTAGGAGAAGCAGACTAAATGAGAACTTTTCAGAACACTATTCCTCCACAGAATCTGTCATTTTACAAATCATTTTGTCTTCTGGAGATAATCTTTCTACCAAAAGACCACAAGGAACTACCCTGAACTTTGTTCAGATCTGCTAAAAGTGGTGCATTTAATGCATGACCTAGACTTTCCTTCCAAGTGGTGATTAC
Organism: Laterallus jamaicensis coturniculus; assembly: GCA_022605575.1. Taxonomy (NCBI): domain Eukaryota; kingdom Metazoa; phylum Chordata; class Aves; order Gruiformes; family Rallidae; genus Laterallus; species Laterallus jamaicensis. Next base: position 4,721,987 of record JAKCOX010000045.1, on the reverse strand, counting down.
TCTGCTAAAATAAGACAAGATTTTAACATAACATGATAAACGTGCCACCATTGTTAATTCATTTTGTCCTTTATCCATCATCAACAGTCTACTGTCTTTTAAATGTCAGAGTGGAACTTTCTATTATCAACTGAGAGATTAATGGAAGTAACTTGGTAAAAGCACCACCCTCTCTGAAAAGGCCACACCTCAACAGATATTGAATATGATGTTCATGGTAATTCTGACCAAAAATCCTCAGTTACAGGTGCAATGTGGCTTTTTTTTACTAGTACTGTGATAAAGTTACATCCTCAAAACACCTTAATTTATTGCATGTAAGTACAAATTTATATAAAAAGGGAGAATCTAGCTTAAATAAGTAATAAAATCACTAATTGCTTTAATATGCAGTAAATTAAAACCTCAAGCATCAAGTAGTATTCAAAGTGGCCATCCTAGATTTTTTCTTTTTCCCTCACAAAGGGTCATGCCTAATACTTAAGGACTAGGGATATAAATCAGTCTCACTGAAGTTTTATCTAGATATTTTTTTATAATGCATACTGTAAAAATAATCCCTTTAGGATATACATGTTTACATACTCAAAACACTACCACTGACAAATTACTGAAATATATATTTTAAAAACGCTCTTTATTTTTTCTACATTTATGAGGCAGTGTAATAGCATTTCTGTCTAATATGAAAACACAGTGCTCTATATATGGGTGCAGATATAACTATAAAAGAAGTATTTGCTTAGAGAACCAAAAACTTGACCTAGATCTCATCCAAGGTTGTTTAATTAAGCAGATCACTTCATTCATGATTTTTTCCAAAGAGAAATTCATTCTCCTATCTAATTTCATGTTTCCCTGTTTTCCTAAAATTATCTTTGTTGCTATTCTGCATTTAGTTACTTTATAAAGATGTGAAAAATCTGACATTATCCATCGTGCTTTTGAATGCCACAGCTGAGGCAGTATAGAGAGATAGCTCTCAATCATTTCAAATTAAGTGGAATATTTCTCATGATAATATCCTAATTTACCTCTTTCGTACCTCTCAAAAGATAATACACCAAGCAATATATCCGCATTGAGAAGCTGTGTTCATTGTAAAATAAGAGCAGTTATTCCGTACCATGCTTAGCAAAGACTACATGGTTTGTATTTCTGTAGTGCTAGGCTTTTGCCATGCTGACAAAACACATAACATTTTGTTCTTAATGCTTCTGCTCCACGTTTGATTACTGCAACCTAAGAAAGGTTGCAGCAACCCTGACAAAACAAAGCATGCATAAGAATGTTTCCAACAGGTCATTGTTTTTTTCAGTTTAATCTTCCTGGAATATAATGACTTGTACAGTGTGACCAAATTCTTTGACAAATATCAGATTAGTTTTCATCTCAAAGCTAAGGAGACCTAAGAGGCATGTTGCTCTTCATTTTTTTCTCTTTGCAGATTATTTCAAATTTGTGATATAAAGTTGTGGCAAGTGAAATATCAGGGAGGAAAGCAGTGCTCCTAAATCAAAATGAGGGACTCTCTCCCTCCCCGCCCCAAAATCTATACATGACACATAAGGCAAATCAAATCACCAACACAAAATACTGTTCAGTGCACACACACACACACAAATCAAATACACAAAAGCATTCTGTGAGCAAACACCTACTACAAAGTTCTAAACAGCAAGACATAGTGATTCAGCCAAATAACAGTTGCCCTCCCTCTCATTAACATTCTCTCAATCATGGGCTTTCTAAAAAGAAGGAAACACAAGCTTTAAAAAAATAACTCTCATAAATATAAGTGCTGACAGCAATACTATTAAAATTATTGGCAGAAACATGACCAGCTAGTTATTTGGATATTTCTTGGAAAAGCCATTTTTTTACCTGTAAAATATGACTTCCCAAATGTGACTCAAATACTTCAATGGCAAGGGCACTGGGACTTCTCCTGCGCTGGGCACCTATAACTGAATAAAAAACAGTTATGTTGCAAGGTCTGCATATTCATTTCTACTGCACCCCGATCATACCATTTGACATTTAAATGTTTTGCATTTTAGATACCAGCATTATTTTCAAATTTGCCTTGCATATAGTAAATAAAATTGGTACTTAATTTTCAGTGACTCAAATATGAAGAATAAAAGATTTATTTTTTTTTAATATATACAGAAAAAGAGCTATTTAAATGTCCAAGAATTCTGGAATTAGTTATTCAAATATATCCCAAGTCCCCATAGAAAGCTTTTTTTAAATGGTCATGACAGCATGCAGAATTCCGTGAAAAAAGCTATTGAAAAGGCTACACATAATGTAAACATTTTGAAACGTAGGGAGGAAAACTAAATATTACTCAGGAATTAGGAAGATACGTGAGATTTATCTGAACATATTATTTATCTTATTTGAAACTGAAATAAACACGACATTAAAAAGTCAACATCTGTAAATACATCTGAGATATTACAGCTATTGCTAAACACAGGGAAGTATTGTGGCATCCCAGAAACCCATATTAGTTGCTGGAACAGGTACTTGAAACTTCAGCTTCTATACATAAATTATGTAGTTTAAGAGTACAAAGTGAGTAATAGGCAGTTATGTTTCAGACGCAACAGTGACTACAAAAAAGGCCTAGAAATCATAAAACTAAATAGAGAGTTTCATTAAACTCTCTATGCCAGGAGCGCAAAGCCAGCAACTGAATCTGGTATAACCAAGTCTAATTGAATCTGAGTATAACCAAGTCGAAGCAACTACTGCAAGCTGAGGTTTCTTCTTAAGTCTAGGCTGTCTTTGCCACATGACCAGAGAAAGGTAGATCACAGAGGGCACAGGGCTGCAGGAAGTTTACCCTTCTTTCCTGATTTAGTGCCAAAGCCAGGCATATTCATAGTAGAGAGAAAAGGTGGAGCTCATTTTCCACCCTTTTAAAGTCTGTACAAAAACATTTACATCCAAAGGCCTTGATGGTCTAATGCCCCTGGACCCATCACAGCACAATCTTTACGTATTGCTCTCTTAACAATGTATGATACAAAAACCGAAATACCAAGGATTCAAAGGATCCTCTAAAACAAGCAGAATGGATGACTGCCATTACCAAACAGGCTAATTTAACACCAATGAAAACAAAATACAGAGGAACAATTTCTTAGTCTTCTATGATACTGGCTGCCAAACATGATATCAGTAAGAGAAGATAAATGCCAAGTAATGACAGTCATATTGACCTAAAAAAGTAATATCATTCCTTATTGATGCTTCATGTAATTTCCTTGCAGGAAATTCTAAGCTATTTATACTGAGAAAACAGGTGGCTTCATTGCTAATAGATTCAGGCAATAGCTCATAATTACACATGGTGGCTGCTGTAGAGCCAGTATTTTCCGAGTCCTTCTTTGTGCTGAAGGAATTCAAGGACATAGGTGCTAACAACTTAAAAGCCTTCTTCAAGACTTCCGCTTTACACTGCAACTAAAGCTGATAACAGACCAACTGCTATACTAGTTTGGTTTTTTTTTTTAACTTCAGTAAGTGTAGCAGCTGATCAGACATGTCAGCATAATCTTCTTTTACAAGTTTTAGGTACTTGCTCATATTTTTCTATATCAGTCTTCTGATTCTAAATCATTTGGCTTCTCTTTGTATTGTCTCATATTTTCTATAGCTGTAATGATGTCTACTATAAAGAGCAATGATTATTTCATGAAAAAATAAAACAAGAGCACATGAAATTTTCTAGCAACTTAAGGCTCCTTTAACTTTCCTTTCTGCAGACACAGGTTTAATGATGAGTCCGCTTTTGTCCTTACTCTGCCTACAGCTATGTTATCAAATGCTTGCTTGAACTGGATTTGCACCTATATTTCTGAGGGAAATTTTAGCTTTAGTTGTGGGACTAAACAAAATATATAGCACTGTAAAGATTATCAGTACTCCCTTTATGATTGCTATCAGTTAGCACTGTGCTTGGTATGGTCATTTCATTTATAATCTGCCAGAAACAACAAATTCACAGCTTTGGTTTGCTAGGCATTGCTTCATAGTGGTCTCCATAAGAACAATGCAAAAAGCAAAGAATAACTGAAAAAAACCAAAACCTCACTGAAATCCTTTGGATCCTTTCGTTCTTCCATCTAGGCTGTTTTACATCTTGCAAGTATTGTCTGAACATGTCATTATTTAGAATTTGCCTTCTGATTAACTTTCTGTTTCTTGCCCTATACCCTTCTTTTACAGTCCCCTAGCACAATAAAGCATATGCATTATATAGACTATCACTTTCAGTTCTTCAATGTTAATTGCAAGAGTTTTAGCATGCAAGTATCATAACTTGCATAAAGTGCATGAAAATAGTGCAACACTTTTTAAAACTGTATCTTTAACTTTAAATGGTATTTATAGGTAATTCATCAGTTCTTCATACTTGGGAGACTCTCAGTTCTATTGCTCAAATGAAAACACTTCAAGGTCAGTCTCAGTGAATTAGCTTGAAAAGATGAGAGGGCCAGATCTTAGCTTTAAAATTAGTCAATTAAATCCTCTATTGATACCTGCATTCTAGTGACTGATATACATGTAGACAAATATCTGGTTGTACTTTCATACCATTCACTTCATTGACATTTTTATAGCAGTAGAACTCTTTGATATATATGTGTCTTGCACTTAACTCAGCTGACGTGGGGTTGTAATGACAGTTCCTAATTTTACAACCAGCATAAATATGTTATACAGAAAACCATTATACTTAAGGTAGCCATACTACAACTCTTTTCTTGGTAACTAAACAGATATTAAATATGCACTCTTCTGTATTTCACTCATTTCTCTAACTATCATTCTTCACCTTTTGAGGAGTGAGACAAGAATACTGTAATAAATCTAGCATAAGAGAAACAAACATTTTATTTGATCTTCTGACTTCATTGACTTGTTTTAGTTACTTGAGCTTTCTGGATTTCTCCATACCTATCTGCATCAAAAGAAATACTATTTTGGGTATACAAATGCATATCACACTGATACCTTTCAAAAATATGGCAATCTCACACCCCACTCCCAGCAAAAAGCCTGCTATTTGTACTGAATGGATGTTGACATGGACAGATGAAAGGAAGACACAGACTGAAGCAGTTGGATTAAAAAGCAGGCCACACTGTAATTTTATTCTAAAATTTTAAAACATAAACTCTAAATACTGAACTGGTTTCTATCACATGAGCCACAGCCAGTCATCCTTAAATCTCTCACCCTGTAGATGGAACCATCAGCAGCCACAGCTCAGCTACTCACAGAAATCTTAGAAAGCAAGGGATTTAGGACTTATATCGCAACATGTATAAATCAAAGTAGTTCAACGGCAACCTCCACAGACCTAAAGATCTGGATGCATGTCTGTTTTAGAAATGTGGATTCAACTTTAAATGCAGATTCTTTCAAGAAACAAAGTTCTGAATGCACAAAATAACTTTCTTCTTTTGGTAACCGGGAGGGGAAATGAGATGTGGAGAAGGCTGAAGCACGTGTACTGAACTGCAACAGGAATCACAAAGAAAACAAAATCCAAACCCAAATTAAATTCTAACCTTCTCCTGTTGTAGTGAACAAATGCCTCTAGACAGGCTTTTTGCATATATGGCCATGTTTTGTACTGTTTATATTTTATTGGTTTGAGGTTTATATGCACAATTGGTATGCTTAAACAAAAGGTCGACTGAACCAATATTTATATTAAATATGCACTGTTAATAGTGACAAGAAGGTAGAAAGATGGTTTTGACACATAGACTTTGTACTTCTGGAGGAGAAGAATCTGTCTACTAAAATCTTTTACTTTCTATGGCATTGGACTATGACTTTTCCTATGCAGAGTGACATGGCTATTCCTGTCATAGAATTATTCCGTAACAAGTTATTAACAAGGAAAAAAATCTAACTGCTCACTAATTCTTTACATTTCCTCCCTCAATGACTAATTTGGCTATAGATGAGGTGAAAGAACCACCACATCCCTTTCAGTGTGTCTTGGGGGCAGTCTAAGCATGCTTAATGCAATCTCAAGAGCATTCCCAATTGTGCTAGGAAGAGTGGGAAACCATGAAAAAGAAAAACGTTTTTCTAACAAAGATTTCCATGCAGCCTAAAGAGAAGATTTCCTCTTAAACTCACTTCTAAACTACTTGAGCACAGAACAACTGAAGACTGATGCTCCCCATGACTTTCTAACAGTGAAGACAGTTCTAATGAAGCAGAAGCAGTATTCCTTGATCACCAGAAGTGAAAGCACATATCAGCACATGCTGTTGTGAGACTTTGTATGTCATCTTTCAACATAAACTGGTTTTGTGGAAAGTTTGGTAAAATTCAGACCAAGAGTTTTTAAATTCTGTTGTCTTAACAGTAGTTTTAAAATCAGGGTTTTTTCATATTACTTAACTATAAGGGCTTTTTCTTGATTAGCCTCAAAATCCTTATTTTTATATTTCATTTTGTTGACAGCACAGTTCTGTGTGTTTAGAAGCAGTGGTGGACACCGGGCTATCTCACTACACCCTCTTTTTGGAAGGGTATGTAAGGTCTCTAGAATTATTAAAAATGCAGAGCCCAATGTTTCACCTTTTTTGATCTTGAAGAGCTAAAATTATGACTTCCAATAAAGCCACACTTTAATTACCAAAGCCTGAACAGCTCTACATAAGTTTATAAACATCCCACCAAAAAGAATGTTATGTGTTTTATTCACAAAACATGTAACCATATCAGGCTATGTGTATGGAAGTTTCACGTAAGGCTAGCTAATATTTCTCCCCATATATATCAACAAAATACATGATAATTTCAGATGAGAAAGTATAAGAAGTAGTCTGAATTGTTTCATATGACTGCATGTGCAAAGCACTGCATGGTCACAGCATGAGTGTGGCTATATTATTTTAAGCATTGTTTTCCGGAGTTTAACTTGTTTTTTTCTTCAAACTAGAAAAAAAGCTCTATAGAAAGTGCAATACAAAAATATACAAAAGTATATTTGCCTTCCTTGTTGTAAAGCAGATTCTACATGAAAATTTATCTTTTGTTATTTCTAGGAACAACCCCAAATGCTCATGAAAGAACAATTCAGGTGAATGTGATAATCAGGGTGGTTTTACAGGAAGGGGTAAGATGTCGTCACAGAACCTTGGGACTTTCCTGTGAGACATAACAAGTAATTTGGAAATGCTTAAAAGCTGTGTTTTAGAAAAGACAGGAACACTGACTGAGATGTTGAACTGAACAACAGAAATTACAATGTCAGGGAAGGACAACATGTAACCAACATCAGGCTCACAAAGACAGGCCCGTATCTATGTATGCTAACATCCACAGAAGCTCTTTTCTTTCCTCAATTAATGCTTATATTTCATATTTAATACCTTATGAAGAGATATGTTTGGGGTGTTTTGCTTTTGATTATTCTTTATTATCTCATTTATGACTGATTCTGTTTTGAAAGAAATCTCCATCAAGAATGAACTCCTCTGCATAACATACAAGTTAAGGGCATGAGGCATAGGTGATATGCATTCAGATCCTGATCTGAAGTGAGATCAGGCATCAAGAGATGTTGCCCTCTGATTCGGAAAGGGTATCCAAGAAAATTAAATGATGTCACAGTCTACCTCACCATAAGCCATCATGTGATCCCAAATTTAGGTCTCTTATCCACTTTCACAGATGGGAAGAAGAAATAAATCTCAGATGGAGTTGCAACATATGTGGAAAGGTATTTTATCTTGGTTTAGTAAAGCTATGGGAATCATTAATGCCATGCCATTACCAACTAAGTATCACAGCAATAAAGTATCAGAATAAATTTGTCACAAAGGACTACATGTAGGATGCATAATGCAATGTATGATAATCAACTTACAAAGCTAACAATGGCATTTCAAATCTATTTTTTGTGTACACAAGCACCTATTATTCTAGATGTCTATGTTCCGGTCACTGGTACAGGGCATGTATTCGTTACTGGGGAATCCATGGTTGAGAAAACAATCCAAAACTTTCCATGGAATACTTAAGTGGTTATCAAGAATGTACTGGTTAATTAAAATGTTATGTAACACAATTACAGGTGTATTTTATTTCCAGCAGTTCATCTATAATGTTTCATCAGAAGCTCCAGGCATTAGAAGAATTTTGGTATAATTTGCTTTTCAAGTTGCTTAATATGTTTAAACTTTTTTTAATAGCTTTTTTAGTTTCAGTAAAACTAATCAAATTAAAATGTGTCAAAAGAGCAGAAACTAATATATCACTTGTTAATTGGCCTGGAATCAATGGATTTTAAGAGACATAATAAGTCCTAACCTTAAAAAGGATTCAGTGAATGGAAAAAAGAAACTAGATAAGAGGCTGCTTTGGTGTAAGTTTTCATCTATTTTATGGACCTTTTCCTTTCCCAATTATTTTCATCTGGTTTATAGGTCTGCTCCTTCCCACAGGATTTGTTGTTTGGAGGGTGGGGGTAGATTGGGTGGGAGGAGGAGACAAGATTTCTTAGACCCTAAATGTCTCTTTTTTTCGTTTCTGAACTTAAAATTAAATTCTCCAAGAATGAAAGTTAAACACACTTTAAAAATAAGTATATTTGAGATTTTTATGTTCTTGACTTGATAACTAGCCCTGTTTCTTAATTAGCACTTTCATTTTAAGAGTTTATTTCAGAGATTTTTCTTTTCACTGTTTAGGATGAATTCTTTGCTGTGCAAGAATTTCCAGTCATCTAAGCAGAGAGTTCTCCATCTGTGGCTGGGGGAGGGAGCATTGGCCTTTCTCCCACACTGTAGTAGTTACTATAGGAACTATTGTGCCTCCTTCAAAAGGGCTACAAGACAGGGTGATTAAAATTCTTCATGGGAGAACCCCCACTCTTCTCCTTGACAATGAAATTCTTCAGGGAGAGGGCTAAGCCTCCAGTTCAAGAATGGCAGCACCTGAGGGAGTGATGCTGCAGAGAATCACCACTGCTTCAAATTGAAGCACAGGGAAAAAAAGTACAAGGGCCTGCACTCCTGCATTAATTTTCTTTTCCTCCCATGAAACAGGAACATTGGCCAAAACTCCTGAAAAACAGAAGGAACAACTTCATGCAGCCACTACCATGCAGAGGAAAACACAGAAAGCAAATAAAACATAATTTTCATTCAAATCGGCAGCAGGAGAAGCAACATAACTACACCACCTATAAAATAATTAAGGGTAAATATTAACATTCAATGTGGCCATTAGCTTCTCTGTAAGATGGCAAAAAGCACTTAGATGTGGAGGGAGAACCACTGCCTCTGATACAACTGAATTAGAGGTACCTCCCAGAATCAATCTCACTTTATACTGGTTGTTTTATGAATATTTACAACACTGCCTTTGCTCCAAAAATCTAGAAGGAAGAATTTATACAGAATGTAAGAATAACAATTGTGATCTTAATAGTGACTGTTGACTTATATTGTTAGCAGGTAACTCCACCTATTCTTCAACCATATGTCAATATTATTAGATGGCAGCAGCCTGAAAGAAGAAGGAAAAATGACTTTACATTTCCATCCAGAGAGGATGAGTCACGAATAAGGGGCAATGTGAAAAGAAGCACGACAATATTTTGAAAACTGACAAAAAATTAGATGGGAAAGCTAAGAAAGTGCTAGTGAAGACAGCTGCATGTAAAAGACTGTAGCTTTAATGAAATTGCCTTCAATAATTTAAGTGAGATAGGAACTTCCCAGGAAATCAAACTACTGGAAAAAAATGGGGAAAAAAGGTCTAGAGAAATATGGAAGAAAAAGAGGCAAGGTAGAGGCAGATTTGTGAGAGACAAGGGAGGACACACAAGAGTAGGGTGAATCCAGGGCTTAAAAACCTAGAAATTTAGCAGTGTTTTAGATAGATATCCAGGTTGCAAAATTTGGCTCTACCAGCAAAAAAAAATGCATAAACCTTATGACAGCATGAAGAAATTCCTTAAAATTCAATTCCACCCCCAAATGAGAGATGAGGATGGTTTACTCACTCAGGTATAACAATAAGACACTTATTGGAGTAATAGTTCCATTGTCTTATTTTTAAACTAGTATTAAAATTCCTCTGGGAAGAAAACTGCTGTCACCCCTTTCCAGCTTCAGTGCTACAGAAATGGTTAGTGTCACTGATTCTGTTCTCAGGAGGAGGACAGCGTATTAACATCAAGTCAGAACAGTGTTATATAGTGTCAGACTATACTTGCTGGTAAAACTAAGAGGCCTACATCTGTTGTCTTGCTTTTTTTTCCAGTCTGATCCCAAAGGTTCATGTTATGACATTTGTAACATCTGCTACAAATGCGGAGGTAAGTCAGGCACAACCTTATTACTTCCAATCTAACGCTCCATCCATCCACAGGGCTTTCATATGCCACTAGTACGTCAAGGGGACCAAAAGCTGTTCAATCTACATGAGGCAAGGTGTAATATATTTCTGAAAGTCAAGAAGGAGAAACCTTGCTTTGTTATATCTCCCCTTTCTTTTTGTCATCTTAAATCTTGGCAGTGTTATTTCAGAATCTTCTGTGAACAAAACGGGCAAGCTGCTCCTCCTCAGAGCCAATACAATTGCCTTTTTATGCCTTAGACAGTGGTGTGTTCCAAGTGTGCAAGCTGTGATTCACATCCTCCCAGTTTTTACTAACATTGAAATATCTCCAGCTCCTCCTAACTAGACCTTCCTATACAGAGGTCTGCTTTCTTGCATAGCCCTCCCTTCCTTACTTCTGCTCTTTTGACAGGCTACTGCATCATTTTATGGACAAACAACTTCTTTTCATTGCTCAGTGGAAAAAACTAACTCCTGGCAGACAAAAGTTACTTACTTCATCTGTGATAAAAAAACCTGAATTAATAAATGTTCTGGGTTTTGGGGTGGGATAGAGATAATTTTCACAAGGAGCTGGGAGAAGACACAGTCAGAATAGCTGACTCAAACTAGCCAAAGGTGTAATTGATGCCATAGGACATCATGTTCATTATTTGGGGAGGAGCTGGCCAGGGAGAGGGGATTGCTGCTCAGAGATGGGCTGGGTGTCGGGTTTGGGTGGTCAGCAAATTGCATTGTGTATCAGCAGCTTTGTATATTCTTTACTGGCACTGCTGTTGTTATTTTCCTCTCCCTTTGTTGTCCTAGTAAAACGTCCTTATCCAAACCCATGAGTTTTACCTTTTTCTTCCAATTCTCTGCCCCGTCCTAGTGGGATGGGAGAGGTGAGTGAGCAGCCATGTGGTGCTCAGCTGCTGGCTGGGGCTAAACCACGACAGTCCATTTTGGTGTCCAACGTGGGACTTGAAGGTTTGAGATAACAACAGATCTGACCAGAGAGTGTTATCTGTTAGACACATTTATTTTGGTAGGTAAGTAGTCACTGGTCACAATGGTGCCTTGCTTGGTCACGTGTCTGTGTGATGTAAATCCCTACATGCTGTATGTAATCTTTCTGGTGCTGTTTATTACTTCTGGGGGAGCGATTAGGGTTCTCATGTTGCTGTATTGTGTAATACAAACTTATGATATCACTGGTCATAGGCTTAAGCTTGTGTTTTTACATGACACTGATGTCATGCCCATACCTCAGATGACATCCCTCAGAATTTATTAATAATTGCTACCACAATGGTGTACTGGCAGCAATACTGCCCTGACCAAAACTCCCTCATTCCCATCCAAAAGTTAATTCATTGACTGGAGAGCCAAAGAGTGATCAGCAAGACTCAAACACCCTTTAACAGTCCTATAAGGCCAGTGCAAAAGGCTAATGGAAAGTGGAGAGTGACAGCAGAATACTGTGGCTTGAAGTCATGCCACCACTGAATACCACCGTGCTGGATGTGCTAGAACTTCAATATGAACTGGAGTCAAAGCTAGCCAAATGCTATGCCACAATTGATATTGCTAATGTGTTTTTCTCAGTCCTTTTTGTGGCTGAGTGCAGGCCACAGTTACTTGGAGGGCCATCCAGTACACCTGGTGACACAGGTGGAAACACAGCTCCATCAAGGAAGATATGCAAGATATAGATGGGCTTGTGATCAAGGGATGGGCTTGACCATGGACACTATCGTACAGGCTATCTATGAATGTGAAACAAATGCTGCAATCAAGAAAGACAAGTGGTTAAAAGCCTCTCTGGTATGGAGCATAATGGCTCAAATATAAATATGGTGTGGCCTAGCAGTTTGATTGTATCACACTCCTACAAACCTGCCAAGGCAAGCACTATGTGCTTACAATGATGGAAGCAACCACCAGATGGCTGGAAACATAATCTGTTCCATGCCACTGCCCAGAACACAATCCTTGGCCTTGAAAAGCAAGTCTTGTGGAGATATGGTACCTCAGAAAGAACCGAGTCAGACAGTGGGACTAATTTCCTAAACAACCTCATAGACATCTTGGCCAAAGAGCATGGCATGGAGTGGGCGTACCACATCCTCTATCATGCATCAACCTCTAGGAAAATAAAATGATACAATGGACTGCCAAAGACTACACTGAGAGCAATGGGTGATAGGACTCTGAAACACTGGGATACACATTTAGCAAAGGCCACCAGGTTAGTTAACACTATGGAGTCTACAAATTGACGTGGCCCTGCTCAATCAAAACGTCCACATACTGTAAAAGGGTATAAAGTTCCCATAGTACACATAAAGAATATGCGGGGGAAGACAGTCTGGGTTAGCCCTGCCTCAGGCATAGGCAAAAGCATCTGCAGGATTGCTTTTGCTCAAGAATCTGCTTTCTGGGTGATGTGGAAGGATGGAGAAATCTGATGTATATCTCAAGGGGATTGGATGAGAATAGCAGAACCATTAAATTGTATTATGTTAATTGCTAAATAACCCTGCCATTGCATTTCATCACTACTATACTTGCTATATGCCATATCAATGGTATTACAGTAAGAATCACTTAAGTTAATGAAAGATGAACATTGATGAAACCAAGCAAAGAGAAGCAGTGATGGAACTAGAACTGACTTCAGCAACTGGCATCTAGCAACTTCCTTGAAATCAGTGTCTTGAAGCCACAGACCACATGCATGTACTGTGCCAGATACATCAGCTGCAAACTCCGGATGCAGCATACAACAATCCAACATCACACACCATGTCATCTGCCATGAAAGATTGTTGCAACAGTTGGAGCCCAAAGCAATGAATTAAAAGAACTCAATGGATATTTTAGCAGGATGTCCCATAGACAGAGGGAACTATATCTGCGTGCATATGTATCTGTATATCTATCTATCTTTCTTAAAGACAGGGAAAGTGGTGGTGATTAACTGGGAAGTGTAGGATCTGGGAATTTCACAGATGTTATAGAATAAGGAGTGGATAATGCCCTGTTTTTTGGCTGTGATCAAGTTAATATTAACAAGATGCTAGAAAGGGACATAACCAGGACTGCTGACCCAAACTAGCCAAAGGGATATAGCATGTGAGTTTATGTTCAGTATGTAAGAGGGAGGAGAGAGCTGGCAAGTGAGGGGGGATGACTGCTTAGGGACAGTCTGGACATCAGGTTCTGGACAGTGAGCAAATTACATTGTTGCATCACCACATTATACATTTTCCTTTGCTGTCCTAGTAAACTGCCTCTTATCCCAACCCACAAGTTTTACCTTTTCCTTCTAATTCTGCTCCCCATCCCACCATGGAGGCACAGGGAGAGCAATGAGAAAGTGGCTGGTGGTGCTTAGCTGCCAGCTGGGACTAAACCATGACAATAAGGAAAACAAATAATAAGATGCTTTACAACTAGCATCCTTTCTATTAGCTTCTCATTATTGTTAGTGGAGTAACAGATGTGAACTTTTATTGATATATCCACAGTACTTGAAGATTTAAACACTCACTGGTTAATGGATTAAGATACTGTATGCTATGATGGCTATGCTATCACTAACAAGTGTGGCGCTAAGGCTCAGCATTTCACAACTGTCTGCACAGGAAGCCAACCATTTGCTGCGTGGCTACAACCACCCACTGAATTTTCTTACAAAATGAATATAGTGTCTTCTGAAAGTAAGTGGAATGCAATTTTAGAAACTAACAACTTTAGATGTTACTGAACTAGGTAATATGTTCAACATTCAGTATCACACACCAGAAAAAAAACACACCAAGTTTCACATCTGATATTTAAATACATAACAAGGGCCACAGAACACTGCATAGTAGCAAAGGAGAAAGGAAACCCTGCACTTGATGATGTAAGCAGTTGTAGGTTTTGGTCACCTGCACTTCTAGCCTACTTACTTTTTTCTGTTGTACCATCACAGGCTAAGTAAAAGGAATCCTCCCCCACCCCCAGCTGAGAATGACACTGGAAAACAACAGGTCCCCTTATGTTAAGTGAACAATAAAACCACTAAAAATTTAAAGATGCGTCAAATGTTGCTATTGGCAAATGTGTTCACCACTGAAATACAAAAGCCAGCTATGATGTAGCCAATTACCAACATCATTATCCTATCAAAGTAGGACATACTGAAATTAGTTCAAGTGTACAACTATTTAGAAGAGTTTCTGGTTGGAAGACAAATTTAGGGCTTTTCCGCTTTCACAGACTTGGTTTTATGACTGGTGCATGTAGGTGGTGGATTTGTTTGTATGCTGCATGCCTTTTTCCTTTTTGTGGTGCAGTGGAGAAAGATTCAAAAATTAAGTGAGACTGGATAGAAGTCTGCAATCAATCAGCATTTTCAAGGAAGAAATCTGTATCAATTGCCAAAACTGAACCATGTAATTAACTGAGGATTCTGGTAAGAACCAACTGTGCCACTAGTCAATTATTTTGACTTTTCTTCCAGCTGCTGCTTCTCTCTCATAAGGGAGACTGTAAAGAAAAATGTAGCTATTGAGAATGTGGTGATGTCAAAAAATAACTGAAGAAATTTGAGATTGCCAAGACCAGCTGTAGTAGAACTCTAAAAAAATGCTTAAAATCTATTGCGACTGGTCTTAATTTCTCACTAGGAAAAAAAGTAACTAAATAAATTTTCACTGTTGAGATTTATAAGAGCAAAAAATGTATTTCAGAATTGCTGAGAACTGAAAAGTGACCATGCATATAGTACACCAGAAATCCGCAAGTCCTAGTGAAGCTGTCTCCTAGGTAAGCAGTTGTACACATTAGAATACTGTAAAGTCCTTACAACCGGGAGATGGAACAGCTTTTCTTTAGAAGCATTCCTGCTGCTTAAGGTTGTTAAGGTTGTTTCAGGAAAAAAAGTTTATCCAAAGACCCTGTTGTAAAGGGAAGGACTTTCCAGCAGCATATTAAGAATCAAGTTCTTAATATTAAAAAAAAGTGTGTTAGCATATGAAAGACTTAATTTCTGCAGTTTTTAAGGAACCAGAATATCTTGGTAATCTAATGATTTACAATGACAAGTAAGAAAAATAGTTAAATCTTTGCTGGAACAGTTATATGGTCTTTAAATCTTTGCTAAGATACATATGCATGATGATTAACCTAAAAAATAAATTAGAAATAAGAAGTTTGCATGTTTTCTATTATTATTATTATTGGCTTCTGCACACAACTGGTGTTTCCCCTATTATATGCAGTAACATCTTTTTAAATAGTCAAATGAGAAAAGTCCCGTTTCCTTCACCTTTGGAGCATGCATACCAGGGAAATATAGAAAAGTTTGATCAGAAGACAGACAGATTAGTTATGAAAGCGAGAGCTTAGTCATGAAAAAAGGAATCAAATTCTCTACAGCCAAAGAGACCTGTGTGTAGGCACAACATTCACTTTAGCAGAGTTGCATTCATTAGCATCAGGAATTCATTCAGCTCAAGATTCTTTCCGTAGTGAGGGAAAATATTCCTTTTATTTGATTTTGTCATAGCTATGATTTACACTTGCTACCTGAAAAAGTCAAGACTGTCCCACTGTGAGACAAGAAGCATGGCATTCACAGTTCAAAATATGCCTTGAACACCTTAACCATCAAAGTTCAATGGGCTATTGTACCCAGATATTTTGGTATTTTTACCAAATGAACACAAAGACATAAGAATTCATTCTCCACACAGTACTTGAATCAGACACGGACACAGATGGTTACCTCAACTTTGGGGGCAAAGTTTTGTTTTGCAAGATAACACTCTAAGTCTTTAAATCAGCTCTTTCTCACTTTCTATGAGCACTGATAAATATATCTCTCTTTTTTTTTTTCTTAAAAGCTTTACAATTATACTGATAATGTATTGCATTGAGATAGTTTCTCAACAATTACATTTTATTATACACCCACCAAGCCTAAGGTAATACCTGTATGCATTTGCCATAAAGAGTAATAATTTGCTTGTATAACAGCTCAGTAGTCTTTGAGCTGTGATTTTACTGAAATAATGTCCTTGAAATTCTGTTCATATTTTGTTGCATTCCAGCATTGCCTTTTAATTTTTAAATACATTTCTTGGGTAGTCTCAGTCCAGCTGAAGAACTAGTTTTTCACAACTATGTAATTCGTAACTAAACCTTATTAATTTAAATGGATTTTTTTTTCCCAGAGTATAATATGATACCATGCTAAAACTAAAATATAGAGTTGATTGAAGACTGCTCAATCTCAACACAGCAAACACTTTTTTTTCTCCTGTCTCCCACAACCTTTATACATCCTGCAGTAAAGCTAATGAGTTACACCTGACACTGTTTATCTATTTTTCTTATTCCTTTTAGTAACCTCTTGGAAGACAGTTTGCATTCTGACATTTTTCATTATGAATGTGCTAGCTTAAGGGCGTTTTGGATTATTTTAAATTGTCTACTGTACATCAAACAACATATTATTTTGTTAATAATACCTGAAAATCTGAGAAATTTACTTGTAAAAAATACATTTCCACTCAATAATGTCGTAGGAGGACAAGACAGAAATGCAGTAAGTTATTTTCTGTGAATACTGACAAACAAGTCTTTAAATGCAAAGGCTTTGCTTTAGAAATGCAATATTTTTGCAAGGTATATTCTACTTCTCTCTACAAATAAGATGGAGAATGCACTAGAAAAATTAACTATTGAACAAAACTGCCCCCACATTTCCAAAAGTATGACTGAAAAATTCTGTTTTGAACTTCTCTGAGAATAATTCTCCCATAATAGTGATGACTTCTACAAGAGAAGAGGAATCTGAGGAATGAAGAGGCAGCTACATGGCTGCAAAACACAGACATTGCTGTGACAGCTCATGGATGGATGTCTTCCAAAGAGAAAGGCTTATTTTGGTGAGTGATGACTTCAGAAAAAAAAATTGTACCTTCTTTATAGACAAAAGGAAAAGTGGATGGCAGAAGAAGCAGGCTGTAAATCAAAACACTCATAATAAAGGAAAAAAAAATGAAGGAGAATAATCTAACCAGAATTTTAAAGCTGTCCCTTGTTTATAACCCTCTCAAAAGCTGCATGCTGAGGTCTCCGCTGCAGTTACCTCAAGGTGCAGCTCCCATGTTAGCTTGTACCTCAAAGTCCTGGTTTCAGCTAGGATAGAGTTAATTTTCTTCTTAACTCTGGGTGGAATGCCTTATTTGGGAGTCAGGATGAGAACAGTGCTGATAACACCGGGATGTTTTTTGTTGTTTGCAAGCAGTCAAGGACTTTTAGTTGTTCATATTTCCCTGCTAGAGAAGGTGGGGGGCGCCCACGAAGCTGGGATGGGACACAGCCAGGACACATGACCCAAACTGGTCAAAGACGGTATTCCGTGCCAATTACATCATGCTGAACGTGAAAGGGGAGCTAGTAGGGGGAGGGAGCACACAGCTCCAGGGTTTGCAGTTTTTGAGGATGGTACAGTTTTGGGACAGCTCTGAGCTGTATGGCCTGAGTTGTGTAGTTTGGTGAGAAACTGTACTGTGTATCACCTGTTTTGTATATTTTGCTATAAACATTCTACTATTGTTGTATCTCTCTGCTGTTCCAACCTGTGAGGTTTAGAGTTTTTTTGAGGTTCTTTTTCCCCCCCTTCCCACAATTCCCCCTTCCCCACAGTTTCCCCCCCACACCCTCTTAGAGAGTGAGTGGCTGCATGGTGCTTGGCTCTTGGCTGGGGCAAAACCATGACACTTATCCCTCTCCACAAACAGAAACCTCTATCTCTACTGAGGTGAGAGTTTCAAGTTCACTAGTTATTTGACACTTCAAATGGCTGCTTGAGCTGGAGTGAACAAGCCAACAGAGACTCAACTGCTCTGAGCTGCATATACAACACATCTGTGTTGAGACACTAGTACAGGCTGCCCACAAAAAACTCTGCCTGCCCCTTCCCTGGTGGGCAACCTGGTCTAGTGGGAGGTGTTCCTGCCCATGGTAGGGGGTTGGAACAAGCCAATCTCTAAGGTCCCTTCCAACCCAAACCATTCTATGATGCTATAATCCATTTGTACTGTGGGGTTCAAACATCCCTTTGAACCACTGGCACATAATACCTGGAGCTGGGACTCTTAGCAGTCACAATGTAGGAAAGGTGGACTAGCTGTTAACAGGTAAGTGCGGCCACTGGTAAAGGTCTAGTTGTGCTAAATAAGGCTATGAAACTCTCCCAGCAGCAAGATAAAATAACTTTTTCATCTGTGTGTTACCACAGCTGGGCTCCTTCCAGTCCCCAAGCTAGTTTTTACTGCTGTGTAAACATATTCTGTATAAAGAAGAAATGTTAATTAATTCTTAATTATTTTTTTTAAAAGCTAATGAAGGAAAACCTATTGTACAAAAAATCCCGTAAAGGACTGAGCACAACCTCTTTCCATCTCATGTATTTCTCTTTTACACTACCTCAACTCATCTTTTCTCTCCACACTTTTCTTCTTTCTTTCCTTAATTTTTGGATTTGACACTAGCTTATTTGAATGAAAATATTGAACCAGATATTCAGTTAAAATGGCTGAACAATTTAAATTTACTCATTGAACATGGACACACTCAAATCCCCATGCCCAAATCATTGGATGCTATTCCAAAAATCCCCATCCTGGAGGAATTAAAAAAAGATATTATAGCTTTCATTAAAATCACACCACAGAGAAGCTACTATTCACCAAAGTTTCAAAGACTCATTATTAAAAAGGAGGTAGCCTCTTGCCTCATTTTGTTATTGATAATAGAGTTCCAAAGGGTTGTGACCATCCTGTTTTCAGGTTAATCACCTAAAAACCAGTAATCTCTCTGCACTGGGTAAAGTTATATATTGAAATAGCATTGGCTAGAAAGGGAAGTTATACTATTCCATCCATCATCAGAGAGCTGCAAATCAAATGTTGGAATACAGTTTGCAGGGAGTCCATAGAATCCATATTACAAATATAGGGAATGTATATTAATTAAGGAAGACACAGTTTCTCCCACCAGTTTTTTACTATGGTTACTATGCACCGTACTATATTGACAATAGCTACTGTTTGGGCTCAGCATAAAAGTGTACTTTTGTCCTTTGGTAAACACCTAACAAAATTCCCAGGGAAGTCTAAAGTAATTTAATTTTATTAATCAGGAAATAGAACCAGGTTTTTGAAAAGTCGAAACATCACCATCTCCTTATGGCAAAAGGGCAGCATGTCATTTTATGAGAGCCAGCTCTCTTCAAAGTGGGATACTGAATTCACAAACCAGACACACAACACTAACTTGTGGACAAAATAATCCACCAGCTTTTTCATAGAATCCTAGAACAGTCTGGGTTGGAAGGGACCATGGAAGATCATTTAATCCAAACCCTCTAGATCAGGTTGCTCAGAGCCTTGCCTAACATCACTTTGAACACTTCCAATGATGGGGCGTCCACAGTCTCTCTGGGCAAGCTGTTGTCTCACCACCCTTACTGTAAAAAAAAGTCCTCCTTATGCCCAATCTAAGTCTACCCACTTTCAGATTTAAACCATTGCCCCTTTTGCTGTTGTGTGTTTATGCACACTGGCCACCGTAACAGGATCTGACACTAGGATTCTGAAAAATAAAGATTTCCAATTCTGCTTTTATTAGTTTCTAGCTTACAGCTCAAGTTGGGTGCTACTAATGCTAAACAAGACAATTCAGAGAGAAGAATAGAACCAAAGAATTCGATAACAGTCCTGTCACTATAGGCCCTGATAAGACTACCTTCCTTTGTCATTCTTATAAGACCACTTTATATATTGAAAGGCCAAAATAAGGTCTCCCCAGATTCTTCTCTTCTCCAGGCTGAACAGCCTCAAGTATCTCAGCCTTTCTTCATAGGAGAAATGTTCCACCCTCCTAATCATTTTCATGGCCTACTCTGGACCCATTCTAACAGGTTCATGTCTGTCATGTACTGCGGATCCTCGAGCTGGATGCATTATCCCAGGTGGGGGTCTCATAGGAGCCAGAGTAGAAGAGGAAAATCACTTCTGTTGATCGGCAGGCCATGTTCCATTTTATGCAGCCCAGGATATCATTTGCTTTCTGGGCTGCAAGCACACATTGCCAACTCCTATCTAATTTTTAATTCACAAATATCACTCAAGTCCTTCTCTGCAGGGCTGTTCTCCATCTACCCCTCCAGTCTGTACTGATATTGGGGATTTCCCTGAGCCAGGTGCAGGACCTTGTTGAACATCTTGAGGTTCACATGGGCCCATTCATCTGTATTCATCCTCATTCCCCTGGAACCACAGTGAACAACAGGAAGTGGCATCACAGCACCACTTCAAGTAATGCTGCAGAGACAACATGCTTTTTTGCACATTCTTGCCAATATCATCCACAGGCAAGAAACCAAATGCTAGCATTTGCTGATCATTCACTTTTGCATCTGTTGACTATCCAAGTGTGAGTTTTTTTACTCCTCACTCATTTCACACTAGCTCCAGTACCATACTCCCAGTCCATATCATATCAAACTAAACATACTAAAACGTCCTGTGTCTGGCATCAAGCCTTTCTGGCAAATTCTGGAAATACTTAAACATATACTAAATTTTTTTTTGTCCTTCAATTCTCTGAAATAAAATTATTTAGGTTTATGAGTGTAACAAATTTAAGAGGAAGTTTGGAGATAATTTAACACAATACATTTTCTCTAGTTACTTATTTCCAAAAAGTAGTAATAATAATACTAATGAACTATTTTCCAAAATTGTGAGTAATCCATCGATAAACTTACAGCAATATTTAAAATACTGAACCTAATATGGCAAGTATGCAGGATAGATGTCTATTCAAGTTCAAGTAAAATCTCTAAACTTCTTATTTCTCCAAATTGTTCATCCAATAAAGGATGTTCCTAAGAATGAAATGGGATATGAGCTTTTACAGCTTTTGAAGTACTTTTGGTCCAAAAAAAGAGTTTTGATTTTGTGTTTTATATTGCAGTACTGCACATAATTGTGTGTTCAATAACTTGTCATAATATAAAATTATCTAAACTAATAAATGATTCATAGCTCTAAAAATATCCTGTTATGGATGAAGTTTAGCAGAGAGAACAAGCTTTATTTGCATTTAAAGTTAGAATTATTTTGATGGTATTTAATGTTTCTCAACATGCAGAGATTTATTACTTCATTCTTTGTCAAATAATAGGTTTCTTAGCTAATAAAAAGAGAGCTGCCATTCCAGTTTAAAACTCAAAAGAAACAGAAAACTCCATGCAGTCCCTTGGAATAACTTGCTAGATTTATTCCAAGACTAAAATGCACTAACCCAGAGATTCCCAACCACATAATGGTATAGACGTAAAGGCCTAGGTAAACAGAGGAGGACCCTGGAAACATCCCCCAAAGCCTTCTGCCCACCCTATTCTGCAAGCATGATTGACTGTGTCATGTTTATTGTTAGCCCATCTGGACAACAGGTGCAGTACTTAATGGCCACAGTGTATTTGATTATTGACTAGTGAATATTTCTGCATGACACAATAGGCTGCAGACTGACCCTCACTGATACACAGACTTCCTACCCATTTCTATATTCATAACCTCAAAACAAAAGAAAACAGTTTTAAGGTTTTAACCTATCTGGACGTTTGATACAGACCTTCCACATACAACTCACATCTATCAAATACGTAGCTTGGCAGGCTTGCATAGAGTCTATTAAAGGGAAAAAAAAAAAAAGAGCATGAATTTCAAGCTTGGGGGCCTCTAATTACCTTGTGCTTAAAGTTTAACTACAAAACATAGATAAATTGCTGCAGTAAAACGACAGAAGATCCTTCACCCAAGTTGTGCCAATGTATCTAAAGCTCAGCGATGCTGATCCCAGAGAGACTTTTCCACTTAGTCCTCAGAGAATTCATTTTGGACCCATTTCTAATGAGTATATAAAGGATTACTTGGATGTTTTGGTAAAGCTACCCAATAAATTAGTCAATCTGAAATTTTATTAGCCGCAGAGCATTATGGCAGTCATATAGCTGAAGAACACTGAGGGAATTGAAGGCATATTAGTCATTTATTTAGGCAGATACCAGAGATCAGTACTCAGTACAGGCTGTTAGTTGTAACATTAAGCTAATTGGCTAATAGTTGCAGCAGTTCTTGTAAGGTTTTTGTACTGAGAGGTGTGACCCCTTCTTGAACCAATTTATGTAAACCCAGAGGGAGTCCTAAATTTATTCCAGTTTTCATGAATGCATGGTCTGGATTAAAAACCCAAAAGCAAAAAGAGTATGCATAAAAGCCACTGTGTCAACCAAAACACCTAAAATTTACATGCTGTCGGCTTGAAAACTTTCTGTTTGACAAATTACTTAAAATAATAAATGTTTAAAGTAAATTTAACAATTTGGTATTAAAAGTGTTGATATTTCATCCAGTGCATGTTGTGGGGATGTAGGGTATTTTTTCTTCTCAACCCTACCTTTGGCTATTTAGTTGCAAACTTTTATAGAGGTGAAATATTTTAAGAAATCCTTTGGAAATGGCCTGAGGTAATTTCAAACTTAACAGACCCTGTCCCACCAGAGCTCATTACAGTGAATTTTATAACAAAGTACCCTCTACTTAATTTTCAGAGCTTAGCCAAGCATACTAGAAATGCAGCTGCATTAAGTGCAATTAATGGTATAATAAAAGCAGTGGAGGGCTGTTTAAGACTCAAGAAGTAGCAGTAAACAGGGGCTCCATGTTCTCTAACAGTCAGTGATGTGTCAAAGTGCCACAAGTATGAGATTTCCTCTGCTGGCGAAGGAAAAAAAATGAAGCAGAATGTCCTGTTGGGGGGAGAGGGAGGGAAATAATTCTTCTCTCCTTCAACAAGCCCACAAAAACAGAGTGGAAAAGGATAAAAAAAATATTCCCTCCAGTTATGCCACTAGCATCCCCTTCTCTCTTTGAGCAGGAGTCTGAAACAATAAACTCATATTCCCACCAGTGAAGAAAACAGGCAAATTCAATTTCATTAATAGTGAGACTAATATTAAGTGACTTATATAATACACAGAATTATCTGGTTTCATAACTAACAAAGTTTACTGTCAAATGACAAAAAAGAGAAAGAAATATCATTTCTGTGAGAGCAAATAATTGCAGCTTCTTATTTTAAATAAAACAAACTACAACACAACTGGGCTATTGACTATAAAAGCTTGCAACTGTTAAACATGGAATTATCTTGATAACTAAACCATCACTCCTGGGAGTTCAATGCATTCTTGTATGAAACTAGAAAAAGTACGTTAAAGACAGAAGACAACTGACCTCTCCTGAAGAAATTAATAGCTAAATTCTCCCATATGGGACAGATCTCTTTTTTGGTATTCTGTTTGTTTGTTTGTTTTGTTTCTAATCTTGAAACTTATTTTCATGTATTAATCTCAACTATTTATTTTGGCATAAAAGGATCTCTGTAGCCATACCAATGAGCAGTTAATTCATATGAGTGGTCCTTCTAATTCCCAGAAATTATGTGGTTTACAACCTGGTTTTATGATAAAATTTGAAAGCACAAAAGGGCTTGATTATCCATGGCTTGCAGATATAATTGTCATGTATTTTGCACATAGTAAATATAAAAAAATAATAAAATACATGAGTGCTGAAGATAGAAAAAAAAATCTGATTTTGTACTCTGCACAAAAATAACAGATTTCTAAATTGTGAAATAAAAACAATTTCCACTTTTCAGGGCATAAATAGTGTCAGATAGAAAAGCCACAAGATGCAGAATTTCAATGTATATTTTCCCAATAATAGATAAATGAAGTAGACAAGCATTTGCTTCATACTTCTATTTTCTACTAGAAAATACACACTAAGCACATTTTGCCTATCTTTAAATTTGTTTTCAGGCTTTAAAGGACAGGGATAACATAAAAAACTTGTTATTTTGTGGACTACATGGCTAGCAATACCCAAGTTAAGTTTGGCTGAAAATCCCATCTATGGACTTAGGAACAATCAACAGTATGTGGGGAGTCAAATAAAAATTATATTGAGAGTAGATTTCATAACTGACTCAGAACTACATAAAAAAAATTAAAGATATGCATTTTTCCTGCTCACAAAACAATATCAATACATTTCTTTCTGTTGCACATGTTATCCAGTACTATATTCTGAACTACAGAAATATTTTCAAGATGTCATTGTGTATTTTCTCTTGCCCATTTTCTTTCTTGGCTGAACCTCACACACAGGGGCACCTCACACATGTGCCTCGTAGACTGTTTTGCTGCTGCCTTCAGATCTATTAATTCACAGCATTCTGGTGCATCTATCATTTTCACAATAATGTTATTCTACAAACCATCAGTTCAGTATCATGAGGGAGTATCATTGTTTCTATAGGCTTAAGTAGACTGCAGAGAAAAGATCACCATGTTATTTCAGTACATTATTTAATTGGCATTCATGTCTCCTATTGCTCTTTAAGACCACACAGTAGATAATGTATCATTTTATATTGTATTAGCATATTCTATGATGTCATTCTGAAAAATGTTAACTACTGCTCAGTAAAACACTACAATTACTGCTGAAATAACCAGTGGTGTGGACAGTGCTGACATAATAATAATAAAGTCTAAGAACTGTTAAGTGTTAGCAGCACAAATTTCAGTAAAGACTAATTACTAAAACTGAGGCAATGGCACTAAGAACTGAAATGTATCTAAGGGAAGGAATTATTACCTCTGTCAGTAAACCAAGCAATGATGGTTTAGCTTCACTAAAGATACATAAAAAGATCACATATCACATCTTCCTGTTGCCAGGAAAGTTGTAACAAATAAAAGCAATTCACTGGCAAGTGATTTTGTATTAGCAAACTGTGAAGAAAATGCAAAAATCCAAAGAAAAAAAATCTCTCAAAAATCTTATTCCACTTGGGAGATGCCATTGTGCTTAGGGATACCAAAAGAAATCTCAAGATGGAAGGTGCAGAATTTGAAGAGCATTAAAGGGGGTGACAGAACAACCACCTTGGAAGTTAGTAGGAACGCCAAATAACCCAGTTTCCCTAATCTTCTGGGAAACCTTAACAGCTAAGTGCTAGAGAGTATGACTAATTTACCAATGAAAACTAAGGAGCTATTTAGAAACACAAAATATTAAAGTTAGAACTGAAGTTCTTCTGAGAAGGGAAAGAGAGCAGTTATTGTGAGAAAGAAGTCAGACATGATTCCTGTGCCTTGAATGGGAAACACTTAACTACAACGTTCATAAACTGAACGGAACTAGATGTTGAAAGGAACTAGGAACTGGTGACATGTTACAGAATCTTTTCCAACAAGTTGGAGTCCGAGTTAAGCTTATATTTCTATTTTGGAATTATGTCACACGGTGGTGGTCTCAGACCAGCTCTCAATGGACAAACATATATCAATAACAGTATGTTCTTCAGTTCCTTCTGCAAAAATGCAAGAAAAATTGACCAGTCTTACAACTCAAACTTTCAAACCTACCAATACCTCATTGCCAGGCTGGAACATACCTGTGAAACAACGAAGGAAAGAGAATGATCGAATTGGCTATGCTGATGCTGCGCATAGTTTTCCTTGTAAAGGGTAGGTAGCCAAGAAAAACTGTTGACCCTAACATCCTTTTGTAAGGAGCAAAAGAAAATATCCTGGGCTAAGAAGAAAATATTTTCACACTGTCTGAATGAAAAGCTGTCAAGGGGTTAAGATGCAAATTGAAAATCTCTGTTAGCAGATGTGGATTTACCAGAAGTGGAACGTGGTCTCCCTGCCTCGTCTCTCATGACTTTATCTGCTCCCCATTAGGACTGTTTTGCTAAGTATGTATATTTGTGGCCATGGCTGGGAAGGTTGATGCTTGTTCAAAGACCTTAACTTGGCTGACATGCTGAATAATTTCTGTAAAATTCCATGTAAGCTCATTTTAAACTCAGGTTTAGGTTAGACTTTAGGAGGAAATTCTTTACCATGAGGGTGGTGAGGCACTGGAACAGGTTGCCCAGAGAGGTTGTGGAAGCCCCATCCCTGGAGGCGTATAAGGCCAGCTTAGATGGGGCTTTGGGCAACCTGGTCTAGTGAGGGTGTCCTTGTCCATGGAAGGGGGGTTGGAACTAGATGATCTGAGGTCCCTTCCAACCCAAAGCATTCCATGATTAAAAAAAAAAAAAGCCAACAGAAACCTGGATGCCAAATCACTTAAAACCTATTCAAGGAAGATATAGATTTGATGACTGTGGGGGATAGCCCACTAGCAGCAGAGATCTTACTTATCCAGCTGTAACACAAAATAAATGTACAGATATTGGCATGGAAACAAACATTACAGGATTGAAACTAAAAATAAAAATCCAGGCAGAAGAATAAAACCAGAATGAATGAAAATACGTTCCAGGCTTAACATGGATAGTATCATTTCAATATTCTTAATACAATGATGATCACTACGCTGAGCACTGGGAAACAGGTCAGGGCAAAGAATAAAAGAAAATTGTATTAATCACAATCTCCAAAGGCAGGCCATAAAAGCCATATCACACACGCTGAAAAATAATTCATTAAACTATATCCCAGCTGGAAGTAGAGAAAAACAAACAGAATAAAAAGACACTAAGCAGCAGGGAGAAATAAACTTTATGGAACTGTCAAAGCATGAACAATAGGGAAAAAAAAAACAGAAAGAAACAATAAACGTGTCTGGTTTATTGGTAAGATAGCCACGTTAGGACAGACATGAGAATTAAATTTAAAGCAAAACCCGAGATAGAGAGATAATGCCAAGCTTGAAGTATCAAAATTATTCTACTACAGTTCAGGACATTCAGTACTTGTAAATGGTGGTTTGGCAGTACCTCACAATGAGAGCAACATCACAAAATGCTAATCATTCATGGAGCATCAAGCACATCTCTTTGGTGTTATGTACCACAAGATGAACTGAAAGTGAAAATGCCCACAAATCAGGATTGATCATTAAAGCAAAAGTATGCATAGCCCCTATATGGGAGAGAAAGAACACTTTCTCTGCTAGCTTGTCTCCAGGTTTGATTTAGTGATGAAATGTAGTACTTTGCATAAACATTTCCAAGAGCCCTTTTGTAATGTTACATATATCTTTTTTTTTTTCTTTTTGAGGAACAGATGGGAGAAAGGAACACTATGGTAATGCATTCCATTGTATAATAGTATTAAAAGTAAGGAGGAATACCACACAATGTATTATGTTCAAATAAATTAATACTAGCCATTTTGAGTCTTTGCTAGCTATGTTTTTAAAAAAAAACAATTTCCCTCCAGTTTTGGCTTCCTCAGTTTTTCTGTAGCCCAAAAGCTTGATTTATAACTTTGTTTGGCAGCCACAGCTCATACAGTTTCATCGTTGTGTTTTCTCAGAAGAGCTGAAAATGTGGGCCAAGGTGTTTGGACAAAGCCACCAGCAACGCTGGAAAATTTCAGCCCAGTCACACACCAGGTTCTGCTGCAATTGAAGGACAGAGATGTCAGTGTGTGCAGATGTGTGCATAAATATATATAAAAAAACAATGTACAAATGCTGGTGCACTGTAAATGATGTCAATTTTCCTATTTGATCCTCAGTTAATTAAATTTTTTTTGTCTGTTTTACATTGAATACAACAGAAGGACGATGGATTTTTCAGATGAGCCAGAGGAATTGTAGGTGCCCAGCTTCCAGTAAAACACAGAGGAAGCTGAAGTCCCATATTACTTCAGATTCTTTAATGTTGCCGTTAGAAAGCATTAAATCAATTATGTCTGAACATAATTCATCCACCAGTCATTGACATATGACAAAACAGACCTTAAACTATGAGTTATTGACTTACTGAATGAAAACATGTTTTTTCAATTTAAAAAAAGCTGTATATTCCGGATACAGTTTTATGAAAGCTCAGTAAGGATCCATGATAAATGTTCTCACAGAAGACATTAAGCATTTGCAAATGCCAAATTCTTGGATAGTAATTCTTTCTTTCCTTCTTTTCCCCCTTTGACACCCTGACTCCCTACTCCGTGTTATGGACTAGCAACCTGCAAATTATATCTTTTTAAAGCAAAACTGTTTTTCAGCTAGAGGAACAAATAAAATTATATTTGACACATCAAAATTTCTTTCCTCCATGCTCCTTTTTATAACTGAAAAAGAGTCAAACTAATTTAAACCAAATCTGATTTTAAAATCCTGCTGAGCTGAGACTTTTAAATACCAAGTTTCAGCCTGGAGTGAATTTTTATGGCTGTGTTATAAACACCTGAAAAACAGCAGGTGCCGTAGTAATATACAGTTCATGTTTTTATATGATTTCCTTAGTTTCAAAAGTAGATTCTCGTCAAAGTGAGGGTTTTTTTCTAATTTTAACTTGTTATGGATATTACAGTTCCAACTAAATGCTTACAAGCCAGAAGTCATTTGGAATGAACACATATGTACGTATTTTATAGTTTATAAAATTATCCAATGGATACATTTACAATTTGGCTAAGATAACACTTCTGTTAGAAATTCTATGAATGGTGATCAGAAAATGAAACCTCTCACTGTAGTGTGTGTGTGGTGCTCAGTTCCACAATAATTTCAAGATTCACTCAAGTTGTTTTAAAAAAATGCAAGTATTATTTCTAAGAGTGACAAAACCCCTTTGTATATTTTAGCTAAACATATATGTTCATAATCCTTCAGGCCTGAGAGTTTAACTATTTGGAAGTCCTCAAGAAAATTAATCTGAATGAACTAAATGTGAGAATGCAAAGTGGATTTGTCAAATTGCATTAAACTCTTCTGTCTGTACAATCTCATCCAGAATTAAAATAGTTTTGATGCCTTTATACCTACTGCACTTGAGAAGCAAAGTAAACAAAAATTAATAAATTATAATTAGCCTGAACAAGGGTTCTGATATATTAATCTTTAGATAAAGTAAATAGGAACTTCACTTGCTGGTTTGTAGCTTAGATGCACACACTTACTGCAGAACTACACAACAGTGTCTCTTTAAATGAAAGATAGTCCTAGACATTTACTAGGGGTAGAAGTTTACAACTGAAATGTTCCTGTGAAGCCTCTGATGCTACACAAGTTCACCCCCTCCTTTATTTTAAAATAACTTCTGCACATTTGTCCATACACTGGTGTAGCTTTACTATTACATTGTATACCTAATTTAGATATATTTCTGACTGAATTGAGAAAATCTGATTGGATTTTGAACATCTAAGAAACTATATTAAAACCCACACTGACATAAATTCTGATTTTTAAAATGTTGTTTGCATGCAGTTTTCTGCTCGCAACTTCCAGTTACAGATGCAGTTCACATGCAAATGATCATTACTGCAAATGAAAATAGCAGCATGAAAACTCGCAAGTGCAAAGAGGTTGTCTGGCTGTACAACTTGACTGGTATTTGTGCAACAGGAGGAAAATGGACTGCTAGAAACCTGGGTTTTCCCATGGACATGGCACGGACATTAGCATCACCCTCATTCATGTAACATGAGCTATCGAGATACATCCTACACCTTCATTTCCAGCCACACCTAGTATCGTGGAAAAAACACCGTCAACATGAGTGTAAGGATTATTGTCATTGTTCAGCAAATCCGTCTGGGTCATGTAATGAACATGTTAATATAGAAAGAGTGGTAGCCTACATAAAATGGATAAGTTAACAAAATTCTTCCTATTACCTTTCTTTCCTTGAGTTTGTCTTTGATATGCTATGGGAAAGCTGAAGAGAGAGAGTGATCACCACTGGGGATTTAGAGAAAAAAGTAGTCTTTGGCTTAATACAGAGCCTGAAGATTAGGGTAGAAGTATGTAGACTAGGAGAATCTGCTAGCTAAACATTATCATATGCTCCTTTTCATTTAAAAAATGCATTATCTTTTTTTAATTTTAATTCCATTTCCTTCAAGCACATGCATAAGTTACAAGCTGCAGACATTGATTTTAGGCACTAATATTAAGGAAGAATAAACACAGAATACTAAATTTTTATAAATGAGATCACTATTTGAAGGGACACAAAAGTACTTCAGAAAACAGTAAAATCATTAGTACATACAATAATATGTGTTTGGACAAAAAGTAAATCCTAAGTATTCTTCCAGTTACAATTTGTCAGCTCAAAACTATCATTAGTCTGAATCGTTCAGATTCTTATAAAGCTTAAGTGCTCCTCTTCCATGCTTAAACATGTGTTTACCTTTAGATATTCACTTAAGCTCACTTCACTTGAGAAGTTAGCTATAAGCTGTTGTCAATAACTAAACACACGCAGAATGTTTTGCTCAACAGAAGTGCAATAAGCATTCAGTAAATACTCTGCTGAACTGGGATGCCCCGAGCATTTGCAGCCACAGCAGTGGGGGCTGGCAGTAGGGTATGTCCAAGTTTAGCAGTTCTACCAACACACTGCAGCCATGTGACAGAAGGTGTTATGCTGGTACAGACTCCCTCTGCACAGTCACCTCTGTTGACAAAGCTTTTGAAGATTTAACTTTAAACTCTCAGAATTTATTCAGGAATGTCCCATCTTCAGCCAGCCAGCATGAAGTTTGCATAAAAGGATAAAGCTGGCATTAACCCTCTGAACATCCTTTGAATAATCCAACAAAAGTCTGATTGCATACCCATTCCTAAATTAATTCAAATCTGTGGTGCTCTGCTGATAGTTATATTAATAATTATCAGTGTTTGTAGCATCACAGCCTAAATATATTTTCTCTGCAAATTAACTACTTTGTTTTACTGACAAATAGTTAGCCCTCTGCACCCTTAGATCTTATTTGTTGTTCTAGAAAAGTTGTTTAATTCTCCATTTCTCTCTCACTAATTGAGAAGCAGAAACATATATTTATATGCAAGATTAAAGGACAGAGCACTCACAACAAGGACTGCTCTTGTTTGTTAAATATGCTAGTGGCCTAGTAGAAAGCCTTTGATAAGTTATTTCATCTCCTTGTTCCTCATTTTCCAGATCTTAAACACAGAAAATTTGCTTGCCTGCTTCCTAGAGTTTTTAGGGTTCGCTTATACTTTCACCTGAATTAGTATCTTTTCTGTGGCTAGTCAGTAAAAATTATTGAGAATTTTTCAACCAAGTTATGCATCTACAAGAGGTAAAGGACAGTTCCAGATAACAACAATCCAAGAATTATTTTATAATGTTACTAGCTTCTACAAACTAGGAGTTGTAGAGAGTCTCATAGCTCACAACGGCTCAGCTCAGCCAGTTTACCACAGAGTAACTTTGAATTAGAAAGCAGGCTCTGGAAATTCTGCTGAGATGAACCCCTAAATGCTGCTGACCATGAGAATTTAACTGTGCAGTGCTAAAGCATACAAAACTCAAACCAGAAAGAAACGACAGCCTGCTATGAAATTATGAACTATTTTCTCCCCTTTCTTCTCTAACGACTTCCACAGTTCCTGCAAAGCAGATGGTGTTATTACACAGAATACTACCCTGTGTTCTCACAGTGTTTTTCATCCAGGAATTTCATAGATCACTAAAAAAGTAGTTGTGCATAATTGATTTATTTCACACATGAATAAACTAAGGTACAGGGAGAGGTCTAAGGCTAATTCTTAAAGATCACAAGTCCCTGAAATTTCCCATGTCTGGGGTTAGACAAAGTCTTGCTGAAAGACAGCAGCACTGCCAAGATCAGAGCTCTTCCGTTCCTGGCTCTTATGCTTTGTCAATGCTCCCAGTCTGTGTTACTCAGTGTCTAGTGATATCCAACAAAATCCCATAACAGCTAAAGACATCCATTGGAATCCAAGACCCCTCCTGAGCCTTTATATTAAATAATCATGTTATCCTGATTTTACTCAGAGGAAGACAAAAAAACCCAACAACCCCAAACAAACCCACAAACCTCAGCTCTTGCAATCTACTAGACCAGTACTAGTGACATAGTAAAGATATGAATGACTTGTTTATTCAGTGGAGGAGGAATGAAAGAAAGCAAATAGGTTTGTTTCTTGATCTCTATCAACTGATTTAAGTATATATGGATGAGTTAAACTGAAACATGCTAACGTGACACTACAAATTTATTAATAATATATGAAATAATTAAGATGAGGATAAACATGACCATTAAGACAGAAAGTGGGAGAACTTACTTGAAGATAAGTGTAACACAGGTACCAAGTAGCAGAGTAATTTGAAATGTAGCTTCTAACTTTGAGAACTCAGTATCTGTCCTGTCTATGCACTCAGCAGCCAGAACATCAGAGTCAGTCTTACAAGTTAATTCAAAGCAATTTTCTCATTTTATTTTTTCCTCTCATTATCCAAATAATTTATTTTCAGTATCCAAAAAGAGACAGACAGGGACTAACACGTGATTTAGAACACTAAGCTGCTTAAAACTCCTTCATTTGTTGCTTTTCTGTCTGAATTATTCTCAGTTGCTTCAATGAAAATGGCCTAAAAGTCATGCCAGTTATAATAAATCAGTATTAAATAGAAATGACACAGCACTAAGGTTTTATAAAACATTTACAGCAGTATATGTTTCTGGAACCCTTACAACTTTTTCTTTTCTTTCATGTATCAGGAGTTTTCCAAAAACATTTGAAATTAAACAACCGAATTCACAGCAACATGGAAGCCAAGAAAGTATCCCAAAGTGCAGTGCAGCTTTTTATAGACCATAGTGAATTCTTTCTGTGTTTGTCAGCAAAAAGCATCCGTTACGATTTTTATTCTTGTCAACCACGTTCCAACAGCTACTGTTGTGTAAATGTGACAACAATGCTGTTCCTGAGCCAGTTCTTCAGGGCCTGTATAAAGTCGCTATGTGATATTATATATGCTATACTCTTACGTGAGATATAAAGGCACCATTGGAGGCAGTTCCCTGTTCTGAATCAGTATATATGTGATTCTGTTTACCCTTTGTTTAATGGGATCTGGTCACTGATCAGCTGCGTGGTATAAAACACTGATGCCTAGCTCATTTTTGAGGTATCACCAATTGAGCACAATAGTTTTTAGTAACTTTGATTATTTTGATATATGAGAAGTAATGAATTGTCTTGACTTTTGATGACTCTTCCTAAAAATTTTCTGTCTTTAATGTTTTTTCTGTCTAAATAATCGCAGAATCATAGAATGGTATGGGTTGGAAGAGACATCAAAGATCATTCAGCTCTGAACCCCCTGCCATGGGCAGGGACATCTTTCACTAGACGAGGTTGTCCAAAGCCCCATCCAACCTGGTCTTGAATACTTCCAAGAGGAGTACTCTCTTCATATAGCTAAGTGTATTTCTGTAGCTACAGTAGTCTAAGAATTAAAGGAGAGCAAAGTTTATAGAAAGATGGCACAGAACCTGAAAACATGCTTTTCCTCCCCTGACCTCATCAGCTGTCATAAAGCATCACTAAGTCTATTAGAGTGGCCTTTTCCAGATATCCAAGGCAAACTGCAAAATGTTTCAGTGACTCTTCTACATCTTTTACACTTTGCCCACTTGTGGTGGTGTTTGATTTAAGCTTGAATTAATGCAGATTGCCTGAGGGCTTGTACACTATTCATTTTGCATGCATTTCTAAATCCCCTGTGAACTTCATGGGTTTATACTACAGCTACGATGACAATTCTTTCTTTGAAAGCCAAAAATTTCTCCTCACTCTGTCTTTTGCTCCTTTTTTGGTTTTGGGGTGTTTGGAACATTTAAGTGGCAACGAATGCAAAAAGGCAAGTTATGCAATGTGGCATCTTGTCCCCAAGGAAAGATTTCTTTCAGAACAGATAGAATGCACACTGTTATAGATGGTGCCCAACTCAACCTGTTATCTTGGCGTCTAAGTCCTAATGGAACAGTTTGACCAACTAGTGAGCAGGCACAATGCCATCCAAGCATATGGGCATACACGCAGCCAAGTGACCATGTAGGAGAATCAAATATGTTTGCTGAGGGCAGGAGTCCCAGTCTGTAACATCCAAACAGCTGTCTATCCTGAGGTTTACATGCCTGTGGTTAAGGGGATGTGACATAGTTAATCCAGATTTTGGCTAGATTAATATTAAACCACAAAAATTAACGTTCTTGGCATGAAAGGCATTTCAGGCCCTAGCTGTATATCAGTATCTTCAAACAATGTTCCAGGTGAATCCCTGCTGGACATTTTGAATTAAACTATGCTGTGAAATATGCAATGCTCTTCTACTGCTTTACCTGAACAGAGTGTTCAAGAAAGATGGGACATTCTTATGAGAGAGTTAAATATTTTAATTTTTTTTTACATCTTTAAACATAATATCCAGGAATGTATTTTAATCCTGCAATTCCATATTACTGAAGGGATTACTGAGAGCTAAAAGCAGTACAAAATTCACACTTGTAGCCCTATTTTCCCATCAGATTCTGAAGTATTAGCTTTTTAAACCGGGAAAGCAACCCACTCTGCATTTAGAAAAATAAATAATTTCAGAGTGCAAACTATTCAACAATCAATAAAACGATTTAACATAAATGCTACTGAAATGTACACTGTTACTGAATTGACCTTATGGAATTTTGTATGTGGGAAGTTTCTTTGTATTTTAATACTTCTTTGCAATACTTGGTGATTATAGATGTACAAAGAGATTACTTTTATTGTTTATAGCAAAGAGCAACATCTTCAATAGTGCATTATGTTTATTGTCGATAGCAAGCAGTAAAATGTTCAAAAGTGATTAAATAATTCAGTAGCCTGAATTCAATTTTCTAAAGTAAATCAACTATTAACTGCAGATTCACAAAGAGTACATTCTCTCATTGGAAACAGTAGGTTATACTGGTCTAAATAAAATATCCAAAGATCCAGGAGGGAAGCTGAAGCCTCACTGAAAGCCAAGATAAACAGGGTCTTATATTGTAAAGAGGTTTTTTTAGAAGTTTCATTCTAAAGCTCAGACAAGTCTTGTGCCAAGGGGGAAAGGATACACAGTCTTTGCTATAGAAAAAGGTGAGTTCACATGCAACCTCTTTTGGACTTTGCTTACGTGAAATTGAAGCAGTTACAAACACCATAAGCAGCTTTCATGTTTCACTAGGAAACAGAGCTATAGAAACACAAAACAGTAGAAGGAAGGATGCTTGTTACAAACTCTTAGAACTTCAAAGCTTTAAAATGATCAGTATGATTTAGAGGAATATTTTATATGTCTGGTTAAATAGATTATCTCAATGTGATTATTATACAGGCTTGAATTTGAATTATTATCACACAGTACAAAAAACCCTCCAACATTAAACCCACACATTTTTCAGTAGAGCTAGCCACCTCTACCACCACATCATTTTAAGGAACGGGTAGCATTCTAGTTTCTTACCGTGGTCTGTTAAATCATTTACATGTAAATGGAATTTTTGTTTTCTTACCATATGCCCTTTAAAAATACATATTCAGCAAAACACCTTTCTCTTTCCCTCTGTAGCAAATACAGAATCACAGAATCACAAGGTTGGAAAAGACCTTTAAGATCATCAAGTCCAACCGTTCCCGTCCTATGCTAAACCATATCCCTAAGTACCTGATCTATCCTTTTTTTAAACACATCAGGGAAGGTGACTCAGGGAAGGACCCTGGGCAGCCTGTTTCAGGCCCTGACAACTCTTTCAGTAAAAAAATTTTTTCTCACATCTAATCTGAACCTGCCCTGGCACAGCTTTGTGCCATTTCCCCTTGTCCTATCTCCTGTCACCTGGCTGAAGACACCATTGCCCACCTTTCCACAACTTCCCTTCAGGTAACTGCAGGTGGTGATAATGTCTCCCCCTCAGCCTCCTCTTCTCCAAGCTAAACATCCCCAGTTCCCTCAGTGGCTCCTCATATGATTTGCCCTCCAGTTCCTTCACCAGCCTGGTTGCCCTTCTCTGGACTTGCTTGAGGATCTCAATGTCCTTCTTATGGTGAGGAGCCCAGAACTGGACACAGTACTCAAGGTGTGGCCTCACCAATGTCAAGTACAGGGGCACAATCACCTCCCTAGACCTACTGGCCACACTATTTCTGATACAAGCCAGGATGCCATTGGCTTTCCTGGCCACATTGCTGACTCATATTCAGTCTACAGTCAACTAGCACCCCAGGTCCTTCTCTGCCTGACAGCATTCCAGCCAGTCTCTCCCAAGCCTATAGCGCTGCATGGGGTTGTTATGTTCCATGTGCAGCACTCTACACTTGGTGTTGTTAAACTTCACCCCATTGGTCTCAGCTCATTGGTCCAGTCTGTTCAGATCCCTCTGAAGAGCCTCTTTACCCTGAGGCAGATCAACACTTCCTCCCAGCTTAGTGTCATCTGCAAACTTACTGAGAGAAAATTCAATCCCTTCATTGAGGTCATTGGTAAAGATGTTGAACAAAACTGGACCCAAGATTGAGCCCTGGGGACACCACTCATGACTGGCCTCCAGCTGGATTTTGTTCCATTTACCACCACCCTTTGGGCCCTGCCATCCAGCCACTTTTTAACCCAGCAGAGGGTCCACCTTTCTAGGTCAGTGGCAGCCAGTTTCACAATCAGAATGCTGTGAGAAACCATGTCAAAGGCTTTACTGAAGTCCAGGTAGACCATCCACAGCCTTTCCCTTGTCCATTAAACGGGTCACCTTGTCATAGAAGGTGATCAGGTTAGTTCCACAGGATCTAGCTTTTATAAATCCATGTTGACTAGGCCTGATCCCCTGGCCATCATGCATGTGCTGCATAAGAATACAATTAATTTCATTCCATGAAGTGACCAAAATCTCGTTATTTTTTCCTAGAAGCAGAATTAAAATAACAAAACACAATCAAAGTTAAATTTTCTTCAAACTTTAGTCACAAAAAGTAACAGTAAATACCTCATTCTGGACATGTTTCTCCTAAATCAAGACTTAACCGCATATGTTGAAATCACCAAACATAAGATCTGAAGTTTGGATTAAGAACAAAAGCTCCCCAAGACTGGACTGGGTCCTGGACTAGACTGTTATAATCCGCTCTGTTTAAGAGATGCAACAGAGTGGTGCAGAGCAGAAAGAAACCCAGTGCAATTTAGATTGATAGCATTTATAGAAAATTCAACTGCTTGTGATTCTTGGAAGGATTGTGATCATATTTTAGTGTAGGCTAAAACTGTAAATTTCAGATTATGTTCCAAATTTGACATCAAAGGTGGTTCAGATATATGGCTTCAGTAAAGATTCATCCCTTCTAAATGTGCCTCCATAGCAAGGGCAAGTAAAAAATCATCAGAATTTATGCATAAAGCTATATGAATAATTTTCTTGCTTCAGTCACCAATTGCCACAACCCCTTATCATACAAAAATAAAAAGCTACTCCAGTTGAAAAAAAAAATATCTCACTTCTCTCTTGGGAAAATCTTAACTCAGGCTATGAACTGTTCTGCATTCAGGCTGTAGATACTTCTCCTGTTGTCACTCTTGGACTATGTATAAAACTGAACACAGGGAACAATGATTCCCATATCCTGACAGATTGCGGTGACTCCCAAGCTAAAAAAGAAAATTGTTACCCTTGTTCAGTGTCTCAATGACTCCAAAACTATTTCATCCAAACCAAAGTATATCCAAAGCAAGGATTCTAAGTAGAAGTCCCTGGGAGGGGAAGAAATTGAACAGGCTGCCTGTTGCAAAACGTTGTGGGGGGGGCGTTAAACTGGACCTTTTCAGAGGACATATAAAAATATATCCTTTACAAAGATCTTCTCAGCTCTTTCTTATCCACATTGCTTATCCTATACACAATTCTGCAAGAAAAGTGGGCATAAAATAACAACTGGTGTTATGAACTTCCTTATAAGCTCCTGAAACGCACTGTGGAAAATTTCAGTAGACACTGAATATCAATGCCAGTTACATAGTAAGACTGGAGAGCAGTTATATTTTTTTAATCGCTCCTTAGTTAGCAAGACTAGCAGTTTCTCTCATTAACTGACATAAGAATGAAAATAAGTACAGGAGAATAGTGATTCTTGAACAGACATATTTAATATTTTCACTAAAGATAACACTTGTTAGAGTGAATGTTCACAAAATCACGTACTTAAACATGTGGATTTATATCTGTTCAGAACTTCTGCAATCCTTTCTGTCTTGCATACACCTTCACCAATTATTCTTCCACAATAAATAATGTATATATGGAGTCCTTCATGTTTTACACGACACTTCATAGGGTAAGAGCCAGTCATAAGACTATGTAGCTCAAACTGTGAAACTAGCTTCCCCAGGGAGTCTCCAACCTCTTCCAAGGGAGGCATAAACAAGTACAGTGATAATGGGGCACGTGGAGATTTTCACTCTTTTTCTTTTTCAGTTAAGACTGGGCAAATATGAAACTATCTGTCCAAGTATTAAATTATTCTATACTGAGTATTAGAGATAATTGTTTTGTGTTTTCTGAGTCCTAAGTGAGAATGAATCAGAAAGCAAAGTAAATTAGCAGGCTGCTCCTGGTGTTTGTGAAATCCTAAAATAATAGTAAAGAGCAAATGCTGTGAGAAATTGGAAGGTGAGTTTTAGAAAGATATGAAGACAACACAAGTGAAGCTCTCCACCAAACTCTGACAAGCCAGGGGACAAATATAAGCTAAATAATGGAAGAACCAAGGATGCATTTGGAGTGGAAGGAATATATGCAACATAGAAAGTCTTGTGTGTTGTTGCCTTTAAGCGGGTGAGGAATTTTAGATTGAAGTTAGGGAACAGAAGGTCACTGCAGAGGAAGGAGGAAAACCAGCTTCTAGAAAAAAGAGACCTATCAGAGCCATGGCCTTCAAATTTTCTGATGTTTTGACAGTGAACACTTGAGAATTTCATAAACCCTAGAAGAGAAACAGAAAATTGAAGCTATCATGGAACACAGCTAATAGTTCCTTAGCAGGCTTTTCTGCAGAGAAACAACCCCATTCTGCATCAGCTTTCAACGCTATGCAATTTTTTACCAAGGCAGTTCTTTGTAGTTGTGCTTTGACTACTTCTTTGAGTATACTTCTCTCAAACTCTTCTTACCTTGCAGTAAGAGGAAAGCACAGAACAGACAGCTGACAGCAAATGGAAGGAAGAGAATCCAGGAGACAGCCACTCCCCAAATATGGTCCCTTCTGCATGGATCAACACAAACTAATTTGTTGACCTTTTTGGTTGCCCTCCACAACTTATCTACTGAGCTTCCCTCTGAGATAAGAGGAGATTTTCATCTTTAGCATTTCAGTGAAAGAAATGCCCTCATCAACACATATATTACTTTTTCAGTCATGTCTTTATTTAATATAATTATCCTAAGGATAACAGTTGTATAGTATAAATTGAAAACCAGTATGCAATAGGGAGAGAAATTCCAGAAGCAGACTTGGAAAGCACTTAAAATCCTGTATGACAAATAGGTACACAAGAAGAGTTGTTCCAGGAATACGCTTAAAGATATTACAAAGTTTATACAGGACTTCTGGAACATGGTATCTCTTAAAGTAGGATTCCCCCTGTTTCTCTCTCCTTTATATATGTAAAAATTGCTAGTGAAAGACACTTAATTATTCATGTTTTAATTTGCCAACAGCCTAATTTTCACAATTACAAACAGGTAAATCAGTTTAGTCCACTGTACCTCCATTCCCTTGTCTGCTGCACATGTAAATCTGCAACAGAGTTCCACATGCCACAAAGGCACACAGGGCCTTGGAAACTGATATCTTTTTACACTAATTTCTTTTCTGTAACTTGACAACATTTAATCAAGTGATATTTGAATAGGACTAATTTGTATTGCAAAATTGTTTTTAACTTGGGTCATAAGCTGTGTAAAAATGCAATGCCCTAATTAAAAAAAAAACCCAAAAACCAACAAAACACAAACTGAAAATGTTTTGTAAACCTGTGTTGAGATAATTATGCTTTTAAAACTCTGGAAGGACGAAACATCAGAAGACTTTTAAAGAGATCATGGTTAATGTTGTGTACAGATACAAAATGTGAGGTGCAACCCAACTGGATCACACAAGAATTTGTCAGAACAGACAGTAAAGCCTTCCAGTATCATGCCTCAGATGAAACCACAAGATGATCTTTCTCCCTTTCACCCTCCCCCAAATGGTACTATATTTAGTCTCGTTGTAAATATTTTTTTGAAATGACAGATTCAGAATTTCTTGGCTGCATAAACTAGTTTTCTATGAAGTCTCAAACTGTCGGAAGTAGTTTCCCACAAATACTGACAGACCTGCAAGTGTGCAGACCCTGGAAAAACAAATTGCTCCTTACAATTAGGTTATTTCCTTCCTCCCTTCCTTATGTCAAGATGGAAGGGCTTGGTAGAGGAAAAACGGTGAACAGCTAAAGCTTTTCTGGTAAGAAATACAGAAAACTATTTTCTACTTACATTCCTTATCCATTCCTACCCCAACTTTATCTTCAGTTCAACAGGAACTAATTTCTCCTTTCCACCTTCAACCACACATACAATAGCATGCCCTACCTCCCATTTCCCTGTTATTTTCTTGTTTTATTTGCCTGTTCTCAGCCAATCCTGCCTCTCCCTTACAGAGTTGCCATGCACAGTGTGAGTGGTTTACCACTGCAGCTGGAATTGTTAGCCATTCTTCTTTGGCTTCGCACTGTCTAGGGCAGCAGGCTGCATGGCACTGTACTCCCAGCCAAACCAGTGGCTTTCTGCATCCCCTCTCTACTCCCTCCAGTGCCCGATCTGTACACTGTGCACCTTTTAAGCTGGGCACCATCCAAAATTTTATATGGGCTTGCCTCCTGCTGAATTCCTTCGCTAAGATCATTAATTGCTTTTCACCAGCTACAGAAGAGAGAAAAGTATTACCTCCTGCACAAATGATTGGTTTGCAGGCTTCTTCATGAATCTTTCTGCTCTTTTGCTCCACATCAGCTCCTCTTTGCTCACCTCTCCGTTTCTTTGCCCTCTTTCTCATCTCTACTATTCATTTCCTATGCAATTCTACAGCCACTACAGCTTCTACTGTAATACAGTAACATAATATTTAAACACACATATGACATATTTCTAGTGTCAGCCTGTTGACTACTAGGTTCAATCTATCCTGCATCTCTGTCTGATTTGTCAGTCACCTTTGGGGATGGGTGGGTGGGGTTGCACTTCAGTCCTTGTCCAGCACTCAGTCCTAAGATCACAATGATCAGATATAAAGATATTTTCAAGTATGCATATAATGGAACCTGTACTGTGTTACACTATTTATTATGTAGGAAATGGATCAGTCTGTTCTGTGCTTCATTTAGTACGTGTGGCATCTGATGAATGCATAAGTATTCTGATGATGGGAATGACCAATCCTGGCAACATAGCTCCACCTGCTCGTCAGTACATCACTTGAAGTCCACCAGTTTAAATTTTGGGGCAAGAATAAGAACTCCAAGTTTGCACAGAGAAGCTGGTCTTGTGACGTGCTGCAACTGTACCAGAATTTTTCTTTTTTTTTGTAATTCTTAAAATAGCAAAGACTTTGGTATTCAGTAGCTAATTCTTAGATGGGTTTTGGTTACTATAGTATTTGGAGATGAAATCATTAGCAAGTATTCACAGAGATTATCAAAACATAAGAAGCCTGAGTGAAAAATAATAGTTTGCTGATAAACTGTCATTTCAGATGATGGCATTAGGTACACTACAGAAATTTAGGGAAGGACAGTGAAGCTATCAACTGCAAGTACTAGTATAAAAAAGAACCTCATAATTAACAATATTCATATATGACTGAAAATTTTGTTTCTGCTGTCAGTCAACTACTGATAACCATGGAAATCAGAATCTCTAATATTTCATTAAGTTCTTTATCTGTATGAAATATTATAACATAACTCAATTTTTACATCGCAAGAAGAAATTAAAGAAAACCCCACAGATAAATCAGAAGAGTCTCCCACTAATAAAACAGGGTAGCTTTGAAAACATTGCCTATTCGGACCATCAGATGATACTATTTAGGGTATATAATACTGAAAGGGCAATCTGATAATCACACTAGAAGCAATTTTAAACCATACTACTGCTGAAAAGTCAATTTAACTTTCCAGCTTTGTAAGACTTTGTTATTGCTATTGTTAATTATTTCTCATTTAATGGGAAATTGGCAACAAGGTCCCCAACTGTCATTTTAAATCTGCAATAATATCATGTGAAGCTTTTCGTCTTTATTCCCAAGTCCTGGATTATCAGAGCTAAATGGCAGCTCCAGCATTACAAAAGCTCAGGGGCAGGTACTGTTACACAAATTGCCAATTCAATTAACAGTGTGTAAATGCTCCACTGGCAGGCTGAGGGAAGGACAGCCATTTTGGCAAGTGTCATTCCTAATTTATCAAACTGTCAAACCTTCCACTCAGGTGCCTGCGGTCACTGTCTGCCTCTTAATGCTAAATTGTAAAGCTGCAGGAACCATTCTTGTAGCTTGACAAGGCACAATACTCAAAACTGATTTTAAAATCAAATGTACAGTTGTCTTAATTATTCTCAGTATAAATGATGTTTTAATTACAAAATCAGAGTGGGAATATTCAATCAAGATCCAAGATTACACGTATATACAAGGAGGTGGGCAGATCAACGCCTGATGCCTTGCCTGTTTTTAGAGGTAGCTACTTAGTTTGTGATTACCTCCCTCCCTTGGCTGCTGTCCTTTATGGTCTTTAGTCTGACTCTGCTCTTCGTTCTTACCAAACCACTGCGTCTGGGTTAATGC
Organism: Laterallus jamaicensis coturniculus; assembly: GCA_022605575.1. Lineage (NCBI taxonomy): Eukaryota > Metazoa > Chordata > Aves > Gruiformes > Rallidae > Laterallus > Laterallus jamaicensis. Next base: position 4,678,770 of record JAKCOX010000045.1, on the reverse strand, counting down.
CCTTCAGGGGAAAGCCTCTGTGGCAGGACTCTGCATCAACAGATGGGTTCATCTCCACAGGCCTTGCTCTCCTTCCTTCCTCAGACATGCTTGGTCACTTCATTTAAGAATTTTTTTCAAAGACTTTTCAGAAATCAAAAGGGGTTACGAGGCTCTTCAGTAGAAAAGTTAAATAGCTTCATGTTTGAAGACTTTCCCTCATTCTTTTTAACTTGAGATTTTTTCCTGTGCCGATAAAAACAGCATACAGAACCTATTGCATATGCAGATCAGAGCCCCCACAGTGAATACATGTACTGTGTCGTACACTGGTGCCTGCAGGATAGTGCTTAAACAGTACTCCCATTATGTACTTGGGCTGGGGGGGGAGATGTTACATCAGCACATCTGTAAATGTTTGCTTTGGGGTTGAATACTTGCCGAGTGTGAGCTGCGGAGTGTTTCACTTAAATCAAGTTTAAATGGATCTGACCATTTTAAAGCAAAGAAAATGGAAGTAGAAAATAAAATACAGGAAATTGTCCTTTCAGTGTCTTCTGTGACTCCTGTTAGTAAAAATGAAGAAAATTCATGGCACAATAACAGCAAAGAAAGCTCATATTGGATAAAATGAATGTGTTCTAAAATCTGTCTGTGGCCGTAACAGGCAGGAGGAGATGCTCCAGAGAAAGAGAAGAAATCAAAGATTCAGTAGTTATGTGGTAGATAACACTGCCTATGGGTTTTGACTTAACCATAATTAAGTTCTTAAGTGAAAACCTGTATGTACATGCATCTTCCAAAGTGATCAGTTGTTTTGATGCAGCTATTATTATCACAGCATTAGGAAACCAAGTACTTTTACTTTTCATGTAAGACAATTGTAGCCTTTGACTTAATGCTATCATGTCACTGCAAGTTCACATGATTAACCACGTATTTTGTAAAGGATGTAATGTATCCAGATACTAATGCAACTCAATCATTATGGCACGTTTTAGAACACATATTAATTCATGAAATAAGAAGGAATTTCATACTTTAGTACAAACCAACTATTTGAACTAAACTTGACTTCTAAAGTTTTTAAAGATTGGCCCTAAATTAAGCCAAAATTATTTATAAAGCTCTGCTAAATATCTAAGACTGTGGACTTCATCCAATGCCCTACAAAATCAGTGGCACCATCTTCAAATCTTACTGCAGTCATATCTATGAAAGGATACCTCTCTAACTGGTTCCAGTATGTAAATCAAGAAAAAGCAGCAAGCATTTGAAAATCGTGAGATAGATTGCTTCCGTTATTTGAATCACTTTGCATAATTTCACAAGAGTACACAATTAGACCAGATTTTTAGAGTAAATTAGGGGACTAAAAATAGAGAACAGGATTCCAACAAAGTTTCAGAAACACATGGATGCTTTGAAAAATCCTAACAGGCACTAATTTGACACTTTCCTGTGTGAAAAAATCCGCACAGATCTGACTTTACTCCATGGCAACTTGTCACTAGCTAATACTATTACTGTTACACTATTTACCTTTCTGCTAGTGCTTTTGTGGAAAACTAACTCTTTCAGCATAGCACGGCATTCAGTCTGATAGCATGCATACTTCTTTTGAACTTGAAAGTGTGAGAAGAGGCAGGAAAAAAATAAAATATCTTAAATCAGCTAAATAAAACAGCTGCTCCTAGGGCTATACGTTGGTAACTTTATTGCCTCTATAGATTTTGAATAAGAGTTCAGGAAATTACATGCGATAGTTGAGGACGAAAGAATGCAGTACTGCACAAGAAGCATCAAGTGTGACCCCAAAAAATACTCAATAAAACGTTATGAGATCACAGATTATAGAGATACTGAGCTCCAGACAGAAATCTATGATAGCTATTTCAGTTGGCAAGAACTGAAAAATATCTGAATGCAGAAGGCTGTCTTATTAGAAGGAGAAAAAAGTTGAACTGTTTAAAAAAAAAAAAAAGTGAAACATTTTTCTGGTCCTCTGTAAATCCTAACCCCATAGGCCAATATAAACAGGCTATGAAGCCTAAATAATTCCAAGCAGTTAATTAAAAGTAAAACGAGATGAAAAAAACTGTTAATAAATAGTTTTGTATCTATGAGATTATTCCAACTGAATTTTACTTTCAGAACATCAATTTAGCCAGATCTGTGATTCAATAAAGCAGTGTGCTAGGGCATTAGCTTGAACTGGGTAAGAAGTTGATTATCAAACCATATTACAAGCAGGGGATTCAAATGATAGATTGTTTCTGGATCTGAGTTTCTTCAGTCAAGAATATTTTGCTGCTGATGAGAATGAGTACTTGGGCTTTGAGAGATAAATCTGATAGAGATAATAATTTATATGTATTTAATCTGATCTCTGCATATTGCAAGTCTTGACTGCTGCGTCAAGACCAGCCTTTGTAGGAAAACTATTTACTGTACTGAAAAGGATCTCAGTCACTGTAGAACGTAAACTTTCATACCAAGAAAAGCTCGTGAAGGGTGTGGAAACTGTAGGCACTGTGCAACTCCAAATGTAATACAATGCCATTTTGGAAACAGCAGTTATTATCCAAGGACCACATTGTTTCTATTGCCAACTCGTGCCAAGCAGTCCTAACCCAGACAGCATATTTCTATGGCATTTCTACTCAAGCTAGTTTCTGAGCTTTAAGAACAGTTGAGGAGCTCACACTGTACACTTATGTCCTGAAGCAAGTTGAAAGTCCAATGTAGACATACTCTTACCGCTTTCCCTAGAGTTCTCTGGGTGCACCTTCAGGAAGTACTTAACATGAATACCCACATAGCATTGTCTAAGAAACTGAACTTGATACATGCAGGTTCTCTGAAAATATTCTACATGTTTGTGGCAACTTTGGGAATGGCACAGTAGAACAGAATAACTACCTCGGTATCCTGGATTCTTTCCTTAGGCCACTCAACTTTGTTCAGATATAAAATTTTCAGAGGAAGGAAAGAGGAGTAATCCTCTGGACATAACACTCCATGTGATCCTAGATTCTAAAAGTTAGTCATTGCCTTAGGCTTTAAATCACCTACGCTAAAATTCCTGCCCTGTAGTTTTGGAAATAATTAATGACATTTATGTATTGGTTATTAGTAATAGGCTTTTAGCATGGGAAATTTTTTATGCATTTTGTGGTAGATAGTGCAAAAAAACCTAAATTCCGTGTCTGTGTTATTTCACATGTTTGTTGAATGATTGAGCTAAACGAAAATCTTACTAAATGCATTTTTCAATTTTTCCTATGATCATCCAGAGAGCTAAGCACACAATACATTTTGGAAAAAATATGGGGAAAACAAAAGCACTAGGCAACAAGATCCAGTTTTCCTCAGTGTTGTCGTATTCTTTTCCCCCTACACATATACAGCTGTCATCACTTGAAAACTGCTGAAAAAGGAGGTCTCCCCATCCTGCACACATCTGGGCTCTGCTTCTACCTCCTACCTTGTACCAACACCAGCACGAGCACATCAGTGCAATGAGCCATGCTGGAGAAATAAAGGGACAGGGATTATTTCTCCAAGTTAGTCTTCAGGTGGACTGGTTAGTTGATATGCCACCTATTATATCACTCACTCATGCTGGCACAACATAGAAGGTGGAAATGATTAACCAGGATCAAAATGGAGAACAAGATCATCCTCTCTCACTGCAGCTGCAGTCAGTAGGATTTGGGTCTCCAGCTAAGAGCTCCAAGTCCAGGAGGTGCTTGGAGATCTCACAAGTCCTACCATTAGAAATAAGAAGGTAGTAAACATTCCAGTATTTTTCAGTGGCAGGAAAAAATAGAGCACCTTGGGATGGTTTTCATTATGTTTAGCTCCACATTTTAGAAATGTGTGAAGAGCCTACTGAATCACATCCAGAATCAATCTCTCTCCAAGTTACGTGACTTTTACCAAAATAAGATTCCATATTCCTGCTGCTTAAACTTTATAACCAAGCCCCCTGATTTGTCACATTTAAACGAGTAGAAGACTTTCCCAGTTTCACCACTATTTTATCTGCTTTTTCAGGTCCTACATATCTTATATCTATAAACAGCTCTAGGTCTGACAGCTACTTGGGGAGGAGGTACCAAAATCCTTATGTGATTTCTAAAATAGGCAGAACCGTTTGAAATCTCTGTGATGTCTACAGGCATCTAGCCTATTCTCAGGCAAGGCAGGGAAGCTATGGGTTTCACTCCATCCATTTCTTCAGAGGTTTATGCTTAGAGTAGTTGGTAGGATTCACTCTCTTAGCATCCATGAAACTATCCTCTACCCATTTCCTCTCGTGCACTTGGAAAAAAAAAAGTTTGGCCAAGGATTAGGACCAGCCTGGTCCCAGACATTTTTTGTTCAAATGTATGCTCATTTTCAAGTGAAGCTGAAGTTATTTCCCTGCCAAAACAAGAACAGCAACAATAAACTATTTAGGTAAAATAATTTGTGGCACTACTGAAAAGGTATCTACAGTTCTAAACTCCTTTTGGCTTTGACAATAAGCAAAATTAATAATCATGATGCAAGATTTGGCTGGACTCTGCCTCCAGTTTTAATATAGCAAAGTGGCAGCATTTGCCCATATGGAGCATAAGAGAAGCCAGTACATAAAACATCATTAACAATTCTTGCACTTTCTGCACCATCTCTGCTTCTAATCCAAAAGCCATCACTTCTCCATTCCTACATCATGACAAAAGCCTAAATAGGCAGAGAAGAGAAATGCACTAAAAAGTCTTGCCAAGTATGAACCAAACAAAACATTTAGCATGTTTCTCCTAATCTTTGCTTTCCTATAAACTCTCTGCAGTTTCTCCACATAATCCCAGCCCATGATTCTTTGAAGTTGCTCTGAAATGGCACCTCAGGATCTTCAAACTTCTCAAACTCAAGTGCATTTGCAAAAAAGGAAATAACACTCAAAATGCATTTAAAATGTATCCAGGTAATTTGTAGGAAAGTAAAAATGGCACATGGCTGGTTCAAACATCAGATACATACTTTATAAGAGAGTGATGAATTAGATGACCAGCACAGACCCCCTGAAAATACTGGCTTTATGCAAGCCAAGTAAAGTCTTGTCTCACCGGACACAAGCTTCAAGCAGAGCCACTGTGGCTGCCCACATATCTCACCGACTCATTCCTTGCATTGCCTTCAGCAGCAATTTTGTTAGAGCGCTGGTACCATGTATTACGCACATGATTCTAATTCACCCTGAAATCATGACCTATGCTGCACCTAAAACACAAACCTGAGAGCCTCTCCCACCTCTCACAGGGTCTCCTTCCCTTCCACTTTCACACTGAGGGGAGAAGTCTGCAACAATTTCTAGCAGTTGCTGCAGTATCTTCACCACCACCTAGCTTGGCTGGCCATGCCAGCACAGAGGTAGCAGGCTGATCTTTGTACCTCCTGCCTCCTTCTCACTTTCATAAGAAACATCTCTAAACCAGTCCGTATCATTTTTTTTTTTTTAAACTACATTTAGCAGTGGTGAGGAAAGGTTACTTTTTTCATAGTGGTCTGAATATACTAATGCTAGTCACAACCTAGCCATGGAAGAACAAATTACAGTAACAGATGTCCATATATCACTAAGGTGACTTCCCTCCCTATTTTTATTTTTTATCAAAAATGGTGAGTCTGAAAAGTCAAAACAAAATTTAAAAAAAAAAAAACCCTGCAGCATCTGTCTTAGCAGAGTTCAAGCTGGCTGACAGTTCCTTACGCTGAGAAGCTGAGAATGATGCTATAAATTAAAATTTCATGAACAGGACAAAAATCTATTTTGTTTGGGAGAACTGTTATGAAAGTATACAGAGAAAAAATGAATATGTTAATTTTAGTTTATCCTGGGCCCTGAATTTAATGATTAAACTTAAGAATCCTGAACAAAATTATTGTTAGCAACACCTCATAACTTAATTAATTACGAGTGTCATCTCTGTTAGGCACGGAAGCAGGTCTTAACCATTCCAAGTGAACGTGTGGCTATTGGCACACCACCACTCTGAGTTCTCATTTGTTTGATGACTGAAGATTAATTCTTCCCATCCTTATCACAGAATTTAAACTTGACCCAATTAATTTTCAATCTGGAAAGGAATAAGCAGGAACAAGTGAATAATCATTCTCAAGACAAAGGAAAAAGGCAGCACTGGCACAGTCAGAGGCATTCTACTGGCACCTGCGTTACTTCCCTTTTCCTATTTTTTTTGTGTAACATGCATTGCTTTTTACAGAATTTCAGTCAACTCCATAGGAGACAATACCATCCGTCTTATTTCATCTTTTAACAAGGACTTGATGAGGTGACACAGGACTGATTCTTAAAAACACATTACCTGTTATGTGAGGCATTGTGTGACAGGGAGAACTATCTTCATGACAGGCACCTGACAGCAGATTTGTTGATTTCATGGTCACTTCATTTAAAGTAACAACAGGGTGAAATATGCCATCTGATAATCTGTTTGAATGTTGACTGTGAAAAGCACTTAACATTTCTGCCAGCTACTACTACTACTACAGAATCTGTTCTTCAATATGTGCAGTTTTACCAGCCTCTTTAATCAGAAATTCTCATCCTAGATTAAAAGAGGAAGAAGGGGAAAAAAATGCCAAAACCAAAACCCCCCCAAGCTTAAAAAAAGTCACTTTAGAAGTCTGACAATGCACTGTGAAAATAAGGTTCAAAACTTATCTATGTGAGCATGTCACACAGTGAGACTACTATCTGCAAGATGACCAGCTGTTCGCGGATAGCTGCAGCACCTGCACTGCATAGGTGATTTTAGGGCAGATTCACTGCCTTTCTCTGTCAGTTTTCTTCCATGGGAAATTTTAATCCAGATACTTAAGATCAAACATCTCCCTGCTAATTTTTCACTAATAGGCAGTGACAGAAACATGGTAAGAAAGGGATGACTTGTTTCAGGAATTCTGATATTACAACTCAGGACGCAATTTTAGTTGAGAAGTTAGTATTATGCACGCACAAAGCTATGTATCAGCATAACAGGAATAAAAAAATAAATAAATTAGAGATTCATTAGTTCTATAGATGCAGAGCTCATAGGAGACAAATCAGAATAATACAAAAAACATTATTCTCTTTCTAGTGGTTGAATGAGCAAAACTCTTGTTTTTTTAAAACAAGTTTGGGATAGGTACAGATACCTCCAGACTAATCTGGCAGTACTGGAAGCTAGGTCAAAATTTGCCCTGAAACAGGGCTATTGTCATCTAGAAATTCCCATCATGCACAAATTACAAATCCTTAATTCAAGTAGGGCTAAATGAGACAAATTCTGACAAATCATGGCTGTACCCCTATCGTAATTAACATGTACTCACACTTTGAACTATCTTGTTGATTTATGCTAACCTCCATGAAAACCGATGAAGAAATACCTTGAATCGATATGATTTAAGCGTTTTTAAACCCACATTAAATATGAACCAGAAGCAGGCTGGTTAAAATTTACACTTTCTCTGAAAGATTTTTGACACATTCAGTGCTTGTGAAAGCTGAGGGGATGACGGCCCTAGTCAAATACAGTTGAGTGAGCAGACTGCAAGCATCCCACATTCCACCTCCAGTGCAGTTCAACCGTGACGTGGAGGGACCTGCCTTCTCTTTTACTTCCCTCCCCACACACACTTTTATTTACTGTCTCGTAAATATTTTATTAATTCCCGTTGTTGCTTGTCGGGGTGGTTTTTTTAGTACTCTTAATATTTTGCTACAGTTTTAACTTAAATTCACCTAGTCTTCCTATTAGAAATAAATATTCTGACAAGTTGACAGATAGTCCAAGAATATACCAAGCATTTTATTCCTAATCTATGAAGATGTTATTAGAATAATCTTATGTGGATTTGTTTATCTTTAAATCTTCTTTACTCAGGACATAACCTTGGGGGTTCAGGTTCCCATCTCCTGGGATCACATCAAAGGCAGCTGAAGCATGTATTTGAAAACTTAAGCATGGGTTATGAATATTATTTTTATAATCAGAACATTCTGTGTGTTCCTTTACAGCATTGCTGAATCCATCATTTCCTGCTAAACTTCAGCTACCTTAGAAATAACAATCAGCTATTTTGTTAAAATAGCTACTGCCAACTTGAAATCCAGTCAATTAAAAGCAAAACAAAAAGCCAAACAAAAACAAACAAACAAAGAAAAGCTCTGTCAGGTGCTAAATCAACCCCTGAGCCCCACTTGCCAATTTCTGTGGTTCTAAAACCATATGCTCCTATTTTAGGAATGGCTTCTCTCTTTCCTGTCTCTGAGCAAAAGCTTTGCGGAAACAAACAAAAAACAAGGCATGGTGAGAGCTATCTGAGCAGAAAAGCAGAAATAGCTTTCAGAAGTGCCTAGGAGAAAAGTAAAGAAGTCAGGAAGACAGCATCAGGGGGGTGGCGTGTGCGTATGCGCTTATTTCTTAATCTATTTCACTTAGAGTGCTTTCCGGAAGTATATAAAAACACACTGGAGGAAAAAACCCAACACTTATGGGGAGAAAGCCAGTTCAGAGGTCTACTGTGCCCCTTTTAAACAGACAACAGCTTTGAAGCATTGAACAAACCTCCCTGTGGCCCAGATCTTGGGGTATGGTTTGTAGCTGTTCTGAGTTGCATCACGCAGACATTCTGGGCATGAAGCCAGCATCAGTGGCCAAGTGAGGTCACTCACGTGCACAGGGATCTTCCAGTGGCACAGAGCCAGGCTCTGCTGCTCTCGTATCACTCTCCCCCTTCCTCAGCCCCGTTTGAGGAAACTCAGACAAGTCTGCCCCAAATCACCCCAAATCCTTGCTTGGTGCAACACTTCGGGCAATTTCAAGAACCTCGGCAGCATCATCATGCACACACACACTCTGCGCCCAGAAGTGTGCTTTTTCTCAGCTGCTGCGGAAAATCTAGACTAAATTAACTTGACTGACCGAACTGGAATTGCAGTCCTTGTCAAACTCAGTGGGAAAATATGCAAACTGTGTTTACATCCTTGTTAAGCATAAAGCTATTAAAAGTTATATACCCAATAGGCTTCACAACGATGACAAGGAAAGCCAGCCACCTTTATGAAATACTGTAAGCTCTCAGTATTACCTTCCCTGGTGTTAAACTCTTAGTATGAAGTCTCCTTCTATCAGGAGGAACAACATTTGGCTTTATATTACCAAGTTGTAGAATTCATCACTTTCATCTCTCTGCCATCTGCAGGATATTGAAAATGAAATGAAAACAGAAAAGGATTTTTAACATGAGGGGAACACCTGATGTATGAAGTTATTCAAGCCCCAGGAATGTGTGGTATTGCACATTCTCACTGTCACAGCCTTTGTTGAAAAGGATTTCCCTGACCTTTTCTCTAACCGGCAAACAAATAAGCCCTATCTCTCAGCAGGAGAGAGCCACTGCTCCATTAGATCATTAAGCAGACTATTCAGACTATCCAGTCTCCTGTCCTTGGCCCTGAAGAAAGAGCTGGCACCGGTCCAATCAGTCAGATAGAAGGAAGGCAAATGTGCTTTCGTACGGTACAGCTTGAAATGTCACAGCAGGATGAAAGTCGTGGAACAGACAGCAGTGAGGAAAGGATGTGGTGCTACATGAGGGGTAGTGTTCCAACAAGGAAAGGCTGGTGTTTCAGTCTGCCAAACAACGTAATGACTCATCCAGGCAGAAAAATATTACCACCATGGGAATATTTGGAACGTCTCAGTCTGAGAGTAATTAGGGACTAAACTACACCGGCATGCTTCAGTGATAAAATGAGAAAATAAGCAATACCTCTGTCAAGTTCTGATTGGCGAGTATTAAATGAATATGGGCTTCTATCATATCTGACCACAAACTAGTAACTTGCAGCAGATTGTCAGAATGGGGAAATATTTCCACTTTCTCATAAAATACGACAGCACAAAAAAAGCTGGTGAAGTGAAAAATGTTACAGTTGGCAGTAAGAGTTTTAAGGAAAATCATTACCATGATTATATAATTTAATCCTTGTAACAGGCATTTGCACATAGCGTTTTCAACCTCTAATTACTCTGTCTGCAATGGAATAAAAAAGGATAAGAAGAGGATGGGCAAAAGCAGCAAATGCTGACAGTTTCATTTTATTAATAACTACTGTATACAAATCACTAAATGAAAAGCACAAATGTTTAATGGATATAGGTAATGGAATTATTGTGCTACTTATCGGTTGTAAAAATGTAAATACTTTGGCAAGAAGGACAAATGTTAATTTTTATTCTTTTGTATTTCCAACTTGTGCACAATTTGTATTCATTAAGCAATGCAAAAGGCCTTTTTTTCTTTATAATTGTAAAGTGACATTATAATTAAATTGTATAACCTCAGCAGCATCTGCAATTTAAAGGATCACTTACAAGCTGGCTGGACAAAGTGCACCACATTAAGCCACAAAACTGAGTTACACATCAATAACCCTTCATTCCGGTGGTTGGGTCAGAACCTCAGCAACATGGGAAGAAAGAAAAAAAAAAAAAGAAAAAGATTATTCAGAATAAAAGGTTTAGGAGGTCAGAAGCAAAACCGCTTACAAGATCAAAATTCCCCAGATTCTTTAAGAGTGAACACACCGAAACCTCTTGTGACACCTGTTTGACTTCTTTCAGCAGGATAGACACTTGTAGTTCTGCTGAACTAAATGCAGCTCCCCGAATTAAAAGGAAGGGCAAACACAAATTACCTCTCTGCACAATACGAACAACCCTCATTAGACTGGCTTAATAAACCCTAATAGATATATAGCTTAATATAGTATTCAGCTATTGACATAAACATAAATATAAATTTCAAAGAAAATAACCTACTTTAGTAAAACTACCTGTGCAATAAAAATTAATGAACTCCAAATGATTCTGCACATCTCCACCAAATTGCATTTTCAGGCTCACATCTTCAGGACATGCTGGGTGGTTTGATGCATTCCCACAATTCATCTTCCTGCTAAGCCAATTTTAATTTAAATGCAATTAAAGGCTCAAAATGAACATTATGTATTAGATAAAGCCTTGAATCTGCAGACTATCATAAATATGATTTTCAGAAAAATTAATTACAAGCCATTAGGGTACAAGTCATCTTACTGCAAATGTTGAGTTAAACTGCAGAATCAGTTTGTTCCTTCCATTAAATGTTAAATACTGATTTTAAGCTTTGCTCCAAGTTAATAGCAGAAGGTCAGCATAAAAGAAAAAATGTTTCTGAAATAATCCTCAGAGATTCTGGAGACTTATCAATTCACATTAATTGAAAAAATGTATTCTCTCTAAATGCTTTGAAACAATGAGCTTGTGATCCACTTTTGGTCAACTTATAATAATAATATGGTTCTGAATGTAACACAGATTTCTGCAAAAGACAGAGTCAGTGCCTAACTGCTTCAAGTGAAAGTTATTTTATGTTGTGTAGTGTTTCTAACCAGCAGTCAGTAGACATTCCAAACCACTCTGGAGACAGCTGTATATGGCACATCATAGACCTGATATAGGAAACTACAAGAAAGTCAGCTAAAAGCTTCCTTTGTTTGTCACTTACTGTGAGGTAGAGCCTAAGGATTCAGTACAACCCCAGCATTCAAGCAGCTGCTGGCATAAACGCTACAGTATCTGACTTTGAGATATATCAAAGTTCCAGCTTCAATAGATGTTGATGATGTTTTCAGATGCTCCCGAAGATCACAAGAATGTCTGTATCTCCTAGCAGTCATGATGCAAAACTTATGCACCTATAGAGCAAATTCTATACCTACAGGTACAGAACACATATGGGACACGTAAGAGTTTCAAAATTAGAGGAAAGAGAAATTGTATATCCTATGTTTACAAAAGTACATTTAGCACTGTACACACACAATGATATGACCACATCCCTCAGAACTAAAAGCACTTTTCCCAAATGCACAACTTCTGAGTCTCACTGCTAGCTGTGTTCTTCAACGCCATCCCTACTAAACTCTTCCTGTCAATATTACCCACAATAGATTAAAAGGAAAACTGTGCTTAATTCCCATCTTCCAAACTGACATATTTTATATACAATATGTCAAAACTATGCATTTTTCATTAACTTCTGTTCTATCATTAAACAGAAAAGCAACGACACGGGTGGTGAAACTCAGCCATTAATCTCATAATAATTGCTTATAAATGTTCATGCTACACTGAAGAGCTGAATGCATCACATGTAGTTGAGGGGGTCAAGGTAACTTTAAAAAATAAATCTTTATTAAATCACAGCTTTCTTTTCCAACATTATTCAATTTAAGCACGAACGCTGAAACTCACGCCTTCATCTTCTGCACACTTGATTCAACTTAATTTTATCTGCTTGAATATCAAACATTTCAATATCAACCTCTATACCCAGGCCCTCCTCCAGCTGCTAACTACTCCAGCCCTCCAGGGGACTGCATGTGTTTGCTTCAATCCATTTATTGTCTTTTGCTTTCTACCTCTATCCCTAGACACTAATGTACTCACTTCTGGATATTAGTAGATAACCTCTGTGCAGTGGGAGTTTAATGAAATATCTGGCCATCAAGCTGGATGAATGTTATTTTGGCAATTGAACTTCATAATTTAAGGGCATTAGGATGAGTTTCTCTAATTTCAAGGAAAGTGGAAAGCTGTTATATTCTGCAGAAATTATTAGAATGCTTCGTATGCTTACAGGTCCTTATACAGTTACACTTGGAAAAGAGCAAAACTTTAATGAAATAAAATTTATTATATACCTTTACAGTTTGATTAAGTCCAATGAACAGAGAAGACAGTGAGCTTGTTACACAGTTCTACTTTTCACTGGCATGTAGTTTTTCTACAGTTTCTACATTTACAGACACCCAGCGGGATCCTTTTCAGGATGAGGGTTTCTGTCAGCCACATATAAAAACAGAGACACTCTTAAAAATGACACCTACCTAGAGCTGGAAGGAGCAGAAGAGCTCTTACTTGAAGTCACCCCACTGCATAGCATATCTCTATGGGGCAAAGAAATAAACCACAAGCTTTGTTCATGAAGACAAAGTTAATGTGCACCTGGCACCTCAGTTCCTAGAATTCTCCTAACTGGGAAAACTCTCAAAATGTTATTTCTGATGGGATATCTTGCTATTTTCATATTTTTATGTACACCATCCTGAATGTGTAACTAGCATTCAGAGTTTTATTCCTGAATCTTTTATCACACTTGACTTTAAAAACAAGGTGTTCAGAAAGCTGATCAGAGTCCACTAACATGATTCATTGACTTCACGGTTTTCTCATTGACTTCAGCCTATTGGGCACAACTTGTTAGACAAGCCAGTCTGATAACAGTCTGAATTAGTTATCTGAGATATATAACAGACCCACAACACATATTCCTCTTTACCTATTAATTGCCTGTATATTCTTGCATGTTAGCTAAGACCAGGTTAGAAATAAGACATTTAGGAGGCCACAAGTAAAACCACTCACAAATACCTGGGGTTCCTTAGGACTGTGTATGGTGAAACCTGCAATAACACATTTGACATCCTTCAGCAGGAGAGACACTTCTTGTTGGGATAAACTGACCTCAATTCCCCAAGTTAAAATGAAGGACAAACACAAGTTACCTCTCTGCACTGTATGGACAACTCCCATTAGGCAAGGTTAACAAAAACTAAAGGCACTCTATCTGAGGACAGGGTCTAGCTAGTCCTTTGCCCTCAAGACTTGTAACTCGAAGTCTAGCAGTGTGGTATCTACCACTGATGTTAGAATACACTGTGAGGCAAGTACAAGGGGAAGAGAGAGAGGAGGAGATGGCTGCATTTACCAGTGAGATGCCTCTAACTCCTCACGATGAATGCATAGCAACGCTACGGAGGAAGTAAGAGAACACTCCAAATCTAGTACAGTGAATAAAAAAGAGATACAATGAGCTGTTGTCCAGATTTTCAAACACAATCCCCTTTCACTCTCTCAAGCTTACTGCTGTTTGCCATTAGATTTTTCATTTCCAAATAACTCAGCAACTAAACAGGTGGAAAAAGTCAAACTCTGCCAAGCTTGGCTGCCCAGGAAGCTGTTGAAACCATGAGGTTCCCATTCAGAACAAGGTCTTTGTGACAGCATGAGCTCACTCTGAATAGCTGTGTGTTCAGCGATGTGCATGTTAATGAATGCATTGTTCATTGTTATCATAGAATGTTATTCAGGGTTTCACACAAACGTTAATAAAGGTATTTTTTATATTTTTTTTCACTGCAAATGTAACACACAAGTTACTTTTTATTTATCTCATCCTGGTCACTGCCTCTTACCATCTCTTAGAAAGTGGTCAAGGGCAATTCTCTGGATATTCCTAAATCTCATTTTTGTTTGCAGTTTTCAGTATATTAATCAATTTCAACTTCCATTGTACTCTGAATTCAAAACTCAACCCTTTTAATCCACAGATTGCTGTGAAAACCCAGCCCTATATCACAGTTTAATCTGTCTTCAGACCCAACCCATTTCAGCAGTTCTCACAAACAGAAATTATGTCCCTTTCCCCTTTTTTGAAAGGCTGAGAAACATCATCTGAAATACTACTGATGAACTTTGCTTAACACTGTTTTTCTGAAAAAATACCACCCTGAGCTGAATGAGCTTATGTTTATACATAAAAACTTATGCACACACATTCAAAATCAGCCTAAATTTCTAAAAGGTTAAGATATTATTCAAAAGCACGCTACTTCTGAAATTCTGGAGTTCTGGGATAAGACATGGCACTGAAGTTTACTAACTCTACTACTACAAGCAGCAGGAGCTCACCTCCAAACTAGTGAGAAGTTTCTCATCAGAATAATAGTAATTTAATTTTTGCCTAAGATTTCAGCAAACTGTGCGTGCACCGTATGCTTAAACAAAAGTATTTTGGAGGCAGTTCTGCCAGAATAATGGATGGGTTTGAAACAGTTGTAGCTTTACTGGACATGGAGCACTAGAGTTGGTTGCAATTAAAGTTTCTCACAGTACAAGAGAGTGTGAACTTCAAGCTCACTAAAATTACACAGGTTTTGAAAATGCTGAAAGATTGCTTTCTAAGTTTATGTATACTGATGCACATGCTTCTATGTGGGGTTCCATGGGGGTGGGGTTTTTTTAAATCTTCTATTTCTTACCTTTTCTCTTTTGTGAGCATCTATATGAAACTACTCCAGTACAATCATAAAACTAAATTAAAAAATAAATTTATCCCAGGGTGTTGGAAGGAAACTCAAAAAGCCTTAAAAATACAAATATGAACAAGGAATAAGTCCTGTTGGGCATTCTGTAGGTATAAGCTGGGCTCCACAAAGGCACCCGCTGCTTTGCTCCTACATCTGCCTAAACACATTTAAAACTAAGGCCTTTCTGGACACTTTCTGAGCATGTCCTGAAGCCACTCAGCTGTGTCAGGGCTATTCTGGGACATTTTACAGGATTATTTTCCTTTCAGCAGAGGACTGCTGGTATAATTCACACACACATACATATATTGGCCTACTCACAAGATAGCTAAAAACCATTATTTTATAACAGGACGTGCTGAACTAACAGACAGAAAAAGACAAAGCAGTAACTGCTGACCTCTGTTTTGTTGCTGGGATTCCATATGGCTTCTGTTTTGAAAACAGGTTAAACAATGTGACTAATTTTTATTTGATTAAAATTGATAACATTTCTACACCAGAAAATTCCCATTCATCATTTAAACCAGAAGATCTTTCTGGTTTTAAAATGTATGCATTATACTTCCCTACTAATTCTCTGTAACTCTTGGTGCTGTGGAGCTAGCCTACTTCCTTTCAGGAACAGTGCAACTCAGGGACTTTTCTGTATTGTTAGGAGAAAGGAGTTACCATTTCAGGGATACTGATAAGTATCACATGGACTGTTCAGAAGAACATCCAGGGAAAAAGAAAAATTATATAAGAGACAATAGACTCCAGCAGAAATTATCACTCAAGAGAGGTAATTCTATACTGGAATAGAAAATACAAGACATTGCTAATGTTAGTAACAACTACAGAGAACGGCATTTTGGAAAGAAAATATCGGAAACAAACATTAACAAACCCACATAACCTGTAGTATTATACATCAAAGACTTCCTCACTCAGCAGTGACTAACATGTGACACCAGCACCCATTCAGCCTTAGTTTCATCCTAGGGCAACCATTGGCTCTAGGGATGCTATTAAAAATCTTATCAGAATGAGATACATTATGAAATGCAGAGCTTTAAAACAAAGTCCTAATACCTGTCCAATACAGTGATGAAAATTTAGACTATTTCCAGGAAAATCAAGAATGTACACACACGTGTTAGAGCAAAGGAGATGTGAAACAGGATGGTTGCAGGTGACAGCTGTACTTTGACGTGAGATGCTCTCCATTTCTAGATGGAATCAAAAGAATTATTCAGGTTGGAAGGGATCTCTGGAGGTCAACTAGTCCAATCGCCTGTTCCAAAGAGGGTCAGCACTGAATTCAGAGCAAGTTCACTAGTCATAAAATTGTCATTAAATCCTCCAAGCCGCTCAATAGTAATAGTTTGGTACATTACCTTGAGGTAAACAAGGAAACAAAGCTTTTTGAATCAAAGAAAAATTACCTAAATTCTTAAATTGCCCTTGCTATGCTCAGATAATTAAAAGATCTCTGTATTGCAGGCAATTTTCAGGCTGAATAGACGAGTAAAAGAAGAGATCTTCTGTCGTTTCAAAACAAAACCTTTTCAGCACTCACAATAAGTTTCTCCTCCAAGTCTTTTTTCTTTTCCGTCCTACTCTGCAGGTTTAATTTCCCTCCACATGATTCGTTAACCTAGCCACCTTAGCACTTGCATGAACCCACAGTAATAGTAGCTAAATACCACAACTACAGGTGAATTTATTCTTGTAATTTTAATGAGGGGTGCAAAAATATTATTATTCACATTTTACAGACAGAGAACAAGAACAGATTAACAGGTATGTCCATGGTCATTCAAGAAGGAAAAACTAAGCTATGTCTCTTCAATGCCAGTGTAATTCTTACACCTTTAAGCTACTACTCTTCTTTCTACAATAATTCTGCTCTCCAGTTTTTTCATTATATTTATCTCAACAGTATCTTTATCTTTTTTCATCTTAAGAACACAATATGCCCTTTTTCTAGCTTCCTCACAACTTTCTTTGCCCGTTTATAAAGATCATCCTTTCTTGCCTTTGTTTTACTGTTTCACTTTCAGCTACCCAAAACCCAGTCTCCTCTCCCCTATTTCTCTAGAGCAATTTTCCTTGATATATAAGGTTCCATTCTGTTCCCATATACCATACACAATACTCTGAATCACCTTCTGATTGTAACATCCCTGGGATATGGACTCAAAGGCTATGTCATGTATTATCCTATCACATTAGTTTGTAATGTGCAGGAGTACCCAAGCCACCTCTGCAGCAGTTCACACGGTGGTCCTAGTCTGAAAAGCCACCACTGCTTCAGGCCCATAAACCTAGACCAAACTATAGATGGGCTTACACTTGAGTTCTGCTGAGACACAGTGAATACAACTGGCTCAAAACACTTGGCTCTGTGAACTCAAGACAGCTCAAGCATACCTTTTAAAAGCTGAACAGATACAGCCAGAACAGTCCATGGTTTTAGCAGCTTGACTCACTATGTACCTGGCTTTCTACCACATCCCCTACTCAGCTGAGCTCACTGTGAGCTGATAAATCTTCCCTATATATTCAGATCTTTATGTAGAAGACTTTTAGAATAACTCCACCTAGAGGACCTACCACTTTTGAATATTCCTACCAGTGTCACACACTCTTAAACATCCTAGCAACCTTCATCAACATCAGTAAGAAAAAAAGTCACGTCCTAAACACCTAGCATGTCAAAGCTTACTGATGGGTTCCAAACAGTTATTCTAAAATGTGAGCTGGAATAATTTGTGTGGAAAATGGCACATCAACAGCTTGCTTCCAAGACCCTCACTGAGACCCAATCTGAAGATTCACCAATCTAAACAATAGAAATTTTGTACCATTGTAAGAAAAAAAAAATTATGCTGGGAAAATGCAATGCAATGCAACACACATTTCTGATTATTTACTACACTGCACCCAGACAACACACTGGTTGCCCACTACATAGTAACCATCAGCCTCTGGATAGAAAGACAATGTTAACAAGAGAACAAGGAAACGAGTCCTGGTAAAAGCAAACAAGACAAAACTGCTAATGTGATGGGCAAAACACTTAATAGGACAACAACCTATATCCTTTCATTGAATTCTGTGTCATTAAAACATTTTGTAGTCTTCTGGATCCTGCTTCAAAATTACAATCCTAGTAACAACTGTCGACAGTCACTTTCTTCTCTTTCAACTGTCCAGGACACTTTCTTACATCCTATACAGCTGATTCAACACATTGTCTTCCACTCCTAGTACTGTGACAAATTATATTTCAGCAACATCTGTCCAGACACTCCAATTCAACCAGCAGTCTACACCATCACTTTATACTTCTCTAAGGAAGCCATTACTTCTGTTTTCTTTCTAGTTAGTGGGTATCTTCAGTCCTATTGAATTAATCTTTTCCTAAAGTTGTAAGACGTGTTTTCTCTAGCTGTCCATGAGTGGCAATTTGTCATATACCAGTGTGGCTTTTACACCTGTATCTGCTCAGGTTCTCAGCCATATGCAGAACATGAAGGCTACCACTGATTCACATGAAATTCAGAGCCTAAGGAAAATGTTTCTGCCCTCAGACAGCAGAAATTACTTCTTCCCCTACTTTTTGATATACATCTTAAAAAGCATTCTCAATTAGGTTGTCAGTACTCATGCAAGTATGCTCAGTGGCTCCCATTGGAATGTACATCACAGCAGGTCAAATGGCCATTTGCAGGAAAAGGCCTTAAAATGAAGGTTTGCAGGAGAAGGCCTTCAAACTATTTCTTGTGTATTATGTTGCTATTACAGCTCATTTTCATTTTGGTTTACTTGACCATAATTCTTCACCTGAATTTCATAATAAAAACTTACCATTTTCTGTTGGACTTTAAAAAAAAAAGCTCGGGTGTTACTGTTACTTGTACTTCCCACTCCACTAAGCAGTATGAGATACTCTCAGCTATGTTCAGCTGTTAAAATATCAATACAACTGAACAAGACAAGTACTGATTCCATAGCAGTGCAACTCTTCCTTTGAGTCTCTTGTTCCTGAAACTCTTACCACACATTATCAAATGAAATCAATGGGATTTCATTTTTAAGTGATACAAATACTGCTCACTGTGACGTTTTCTATTTAAAATAGAATCAAGTATAGCTAGAGTAGTTCAAGCACTAGAATTATTATTCTTTTATTTATAATAAGGGTATCAATCTAGGTTTCTTACAACAGAAGGAATTATTCAGACTTTTATAATTAATTTATTTTTACAGCTAAAGTCCAGTTCACATATAAAGATATAAATTTGCAATGGCTGAAAATCAATGGAGCTCTGCACACTGGGAAAGCTAAAATCAACCCACTGGATGACTTGGAGGCTAATAAAATAGTAGAGAAACTAAGAAAAATCAAGGGTTCTTGTGGAAAGACTAAAATTCACAGCCTTTAAACAAATCTAACAGAGCCAACTAGTTTGAAATATGCAAATACCCTGGTGCCTGTAACAGGCTTACTCATATGTTTAAAGTTAATCAGGTGTGTTCATCTTGGAAGACTTGAATCAAAAAATAAAAGGGATGCGCCATAAAACTTTATTTCCTATTTGGATCTTAATTGGACTAAAAACTACTTTGAAGCCTCCTTCAAAGAGCTGAGTAGAAGATTTGAGTCTCATTTCAGTATTACTCAGCATAGCAAGCTCCTTTACAAGACACTTTCAATATATAAGACAAAAATTAATAACAGAAGATTTGTGGTCTGTGAAGAAAAGATAGCCTGTTTATCACAGCTTTCTAGGCTAAACTTTTTGAAAACCAATCTCACCTACCATACAGACTATGTGTAACAAGCAGCAGAGCGTCTTCAAAGAAATGCAACAGAAGGGGTCAAACCTCTGCTAATACTACCATTCATTTTTGAGTCTTTTGGACAGAAAGGTTGTGTGCATTTGAATAGGAATGCCACTTTATTGGCTAAATAACTAACTTGTGCAACAGTGAGAATAGTCTACATAACACTGTTACAGAAGGTCAATAAAGATGTGTTTTACAACCTCCCTAAGATATCCTGATATGCTGAGCTATGATGCAACTATCATGATAGTTATCCTTGTCAGAGCATTATGAACACATAATCTGGACTTTTACAGTATCCTTTACCTAAAAAAAAACCTTGTAGAAATTACCAAATGGTAGAGAAAAGCTAGAAGTGGATAGGAGACATGTAATTCATGCATTACTGCACACACCAGTGACAAAGGTTGTCATCTGCATGATGGCATAATAGAAGTTGTATACGCTTTCTGGCTTTAGTAGTATTTTTGCGCAGAAACCACTTAAATAATTGGTTTGTTAAAGCTGGTTAAACATTTTATCATCTTTACTCCTTAGATATTTAGTAGAGAGCAAATAACATCAGAACTAGAGACTACAGGAAAGTCCAATTAAATCAAAGGAGCTCTTCTTGCCAAGTATAGTGAAAGGTCATTAGAAGAATCACAGCAGGTTCTGCTCTTCTCATGCATGCACTGAAGCTCCTCTATTACCTTTGGTTTTGTTTGGTGTTTTGGGATTTGTTTGGGTGGGTTTTGTTAAATTTTTATTTACTTTATAAAAACTCTGATCATTCAGAGCTTCACTTATCAAAAAATATTAAAATCAGATATTGTGTCTTCCTAGAGCTAATGTGACTGCTTCCATGAAATCTGTTATTACTAATACTTCTGCTAAAACTCCTCTCCATAACAGGCAGACACCAGGATATTGTCTCTTACATTGCTGTGGCTTCCTTTTAAGTCAGCTCACACATGTAGTGACCTTGTCTGACTCCCATTCAGAATTTTAATATGAAAACACTTAAGAGGGTGTGGCTGTGAACCTAAAAATACCTCAAAGTTTTGACAGAAATTTGAAAAGACATTCTTTAAATTTTCTTCCATTTAACAATAAATGCTGTATATCATCTGTGGAGACAGGACACGGGGCAACGGCCTCCAGCTGGAGCACGGGATGTTCTACACCAATACGCAGAACTTTTTCACAGTAAGCGTGACAGAGCACTGGGACAGGCTGCCCAGGGGGGGTTGTGGAGTCTCCTTCTCTGGAGACATTCAAGACCTGTCTGGACGCCTACCTGTGTGATATGTCCTAGGGAACCTGCTTTGGTAGGGGGTTGGACCCAATGATCTCTTGAGGTCCCTTCCAACCCTTATAATTCTGTGATTCAGTTGCAAAAATATATCCTGGGTCCTGCAGCAACATGAAGGTGCTTTCTGCTGAACCATGCTTTCTGCTGAACCATGGCTTTCAGTGGTAGTTACACAGGCATGGAGGTTTGTCCCTTTGCACGGAGCGGAGGTTCTGACCCCAGATCTCACAACCTTACAATCTAGCAAACCTGCATACGCTCCCATGATTTTTCACACAGTCATATAATAATAGTTTATTATAGACTATAAACTAATCTTAACAAAATTATATAGCAAACAGAAGGGAGGTTGATTCACCCATTACAAGACATGTAAAAGACCAACGACGATTTTAAACCCCATAATTATGATGGCTGCTAGACTCCTTATTGAATTTTCTTATATCTGTCTCACAACAGTTCCTCTTTTTGAGCTATTGCACGAGGATTACCTCCAGAAAGTCACCTACAAATTCAGAAGGCAATATTTCAGAAAATAAACCTTACAAGTTTTGAACAAAAGAAATTTCTTGGTTTAGGAAACGCCTATAAATGATCAATCACCAGCATTCTCACAACAGCTACCCTCCTAAAAGTAGTACCTTCCAGCAGCTGTGATGCTTCTGAAGTTCTACTCTGGCCAGCCTACGTTTTAAACTGATACCTTGTTCTCTAGAACAATATTTTTTTCTTTCTTATAAAAGGTAGTTGTTGGTGGTCATTATTGAACACAGATCTGAAAAGATGAACTCATCACCAAAGAGGTGGTGGTTCCATCAGTTTGCAAACTGTCCATGTTCAGTTATTAGCATCTAGCTGCTGAGGGTAAAATATTAGGTTTCAAATATTTTGTATTTTATATCCTCTGTGCAATTGGCTACTGTATCTGAGAACTTTAAAACTCTTTAAGTGTGAAGCGTGCTACAGGCTACTTACATTGAAATACTAAGCTCCTGATATACAGTAAGGAAAAGGAAAAATATTGTAGCATTTCTACCATTTCCCAAAAATATTAATATATATCTGCCACAGAAATAGTTTTTGCATTTTACAGTCTCATTGTGATAATATCTGAGTTTCCTAGTTTTTGTTATGTTTCTGGTCATTCTATGCTCACAGTTTCCACCACTGAGAGGTAAGAACCACTAACAACAAGGATTTAGTGACTGAGATGGTTTTATTTCTGTATTTTTATTTATCTCTGTGCATATACTTCTCCTCCATCCGATTCAAGGAAATACATTACTATTCATTTCATTTGCTGAGAGAGGCATGAGAATAATGGGGGAAGTCTGATAGTGCCATATATGATGGTGTAAGCTTTGGCATATAAGATATTATTGGCAGAGGTTTGGATAGATGCATTACACATAAATGAAAAAGCAGGCCATCACAAGAGAGATCTAATAAAACTCATATATCACATCATTTTTTCATGTATTCTTTATATGACACATTTAACAGAAATACTCTTTTTAAAATGTATTAGTTTCTTAGAGCGCTTTAAAACATTTTATAGGAACTGCATTGCATACCCTTTAAACTATAAAATCTCAGCACATGTCCAATGCACAAACCTCAGAGAAAGAAAAAAAGGCAGAAAAACATTTAAACTTATCTGAAAGCTACCAGAGTAACTTTTAATTTGTAAAAACAGAATATCTTTGAAGTTCAATGTTTAAAGACCTTCCAGAGCTACTCTACATTCTTCCAGAAAGCTGAGTTTCCTTCTCTGATGTAACATAATTTCTAGTTTTGAGATAGAATGCTTTTATTCTGTCAAATAGCATGTGGGTTTGGTTCTCACCTAGATAGCTGATGGGAAGAATGGACTGTTTTCCTCTTATATAAATCCTAGAATGTCAGAAAAAAAGGAATAAATTCTGGATGTCTGATAGTGGGCAGTAGATACACATGAAGTCACAGGTTCTTGTAATCACAATTAAGAACTTTATCACCAATACTTAATACACTGGCAATGTTTGATGTATTGGCATCATGGTGTGCTGAAAGTAAAACTTGAATGTTCTCAAAAGAAAACTTGATTTGTTAATCTTGATTACCAAAAGTATTCCATTTTTTGATGTTGAATTAGATAAACTGCCAACATTTGATGATTCATCATTATTTATTGTATTTTCGGTCCACTTGAATAAACTACCACAATGTTACGATGGGTTTTGCAGTGTTGTGTGCTGCTGATTCTAGTCTCTATACTCTTACCAACCTGTAGGACAGCTCTTAGACCTACACACAAGGCATCTGAAACATAGAGGGTCCTCTGGAATTGCAGAGCCCCAGGAGTGAAAAGTAGCTCAGAAAGTCAGAGTTATAATTATTACAATTAATAATATAACCATAACAACAACTAATTAATCAATTAAAATATCAATTCTCCCTTAATGAGAGAGATAAGAGTTGGAATTCATTATGATCATAACACTTACATTAAACACTTTCAGCACGTAATTTCTTGAAACAGATTTGGTTCTGATGGAAAATAGACACCCGATATTTCATGTTGATCTGGTGTCTAAAAACATTCCAATCTCACTTAAGAAATGTGTCATCTTTCTATTCCTTTGTATATTCTTATTCCACTCAATGACAAAATAATTGAAGTCGTTTGTGATTGATGCTCCATTCTTACACTGTTATTTCTTAGCGGTGAAAATTCTTCCTATCTGCCTTCTCCTTCTTCCCTAGAGGTGTGCATGAATTCTCTCTTTAATTGAAAAACTCCTAACATATGGTTCCCACCAAAGCTTAAAAATGGTCTACTTCTGTAGCTGTACTGATCACGACAAAGGAGGAGGAGAGTGCCAGATCGCTTGCCAGGCTACACATCATTTTATTCAAACATTCATTTGCACCTTTTTGAGAGTTAAATTTCCTATTGCAATTTTTTAAAGTGTAATTTAATCTCACCAATCCCTTTTTCTTTTTGTTTTCCTGTTAAAAACCTTAGTGGTGAGTCAAACCTTAATGACATTGAGTCTACTGGGACCCAACAGGCAATGGCTGGTTAGCAGAACATGTATGGTTGGAACAGGAAAGGGATTTGCATTTCTCTTTGAAGGCTAAAACCTATCACCAATATTTTCTTAATAAAAAAGTGTTCTATATGTTTGCCAGAGAGAGGAATGACATATGTTTTGGGGATAAGGTGCCTCACAATGTGTAGTCTTTATTTCTCTGTTATGCTTGAATAAACTTTATCAAATTACATTCCCTAAGAGCTGCAGTTAGGTTTTTTTTGCAGGATCTATCTTCTTGTAGTAGTTTTTACTTCCTTTCTCCATCTTCCTATAAACTGAAACAAGGCTTCCAACTCACTTTCCCTTGTAAATTTTCTCAGGTGTCTCCCAAGAGGAAACAGAAATTCAGGAAAAAATGAATGGCATAGTCATGGTTGCTCGACTGGCTCACCATTTGCCAGAAAGCAATATTGCATTGCCAATGCTGCTTTCAGCAAGAAAAATACTGTAGTGCTAGTTACCATGCAGATAGTATCTCTTTCACACAGGGAAAAATAACCTTCCTTCTTTACTAATTTGTTAAGCCTCATTAACAACATGTTATTTGACTGGACCAGCAACATGCCTTGATGTACAGCTCATCTAAACTGGCTGTTTTTTGAAGCTGGGAATGGTAGAACCACTACCTTCTCAATGATGCCTTCAGGGGAATCCCATCCACCTTCTTATTACACCTTCTCAGGGTTTAACTTGAACAGATGTGACTCAGCTGCAAGAGGTTACGTGTGGTGACAAAGGCTTGAAACAAATCTCTAGCACATAGAACTAACACCAGCACTGAATTGTTAGAAGTGATTTCTTTGCCGCCTTCACTTCTAGTACAAGGAGCTTCAGTATAAAAATAAAATTCAACTCATTCAAAAACCTTTTACAAATCGTAATCCTAAAAATGTACAACTCCCATCAATTCTACAACACAGCAGTTTTCTGGTTCAACAGTTGAACCTCTTCTGGAATACTGTAATGGGATACATATCCCAAGGAAAAAAATACATTCCTCATGCATATTCAGGCTACCTCCTCCACCTCTCAGCTTCAAAAAATTAACCTCCTAGCATTATTTTTGTCTTCACATGTTTGAAAACCCAAAATGCTTTGACAAATTCCAGTTGCTGTGTGCTCTCATCTACGCTGCTGACACATTTCTGCCTCAGAAAGTTTGGGCCTTGGCAATCGTCATTTCTCTTATAGGAACAGATTGTAAGCTGGAGAAGGGATTCCTACTTCTTGTGCTAAGCATTTTCTTACTCTGAATGACTTGCACATGACTATACCAGTTAGCATTATCACACCCACAATAACGTAGAGTATATGCTTTACTGAATTAAAACTATAGTTTACAGTTGCAAGGTAACAATTTTTCTTCTTTAACAATACAGACTTCTGCAGTTTGTTGCTCTATTAGAAGCCTCTTTATATAAGTGTCCCATGTTTCCTCTTGGTTTGTAAATTTTTAAATTTAAAACCACACCCCTTTGCAAAACATTTTTGCACTCAAATGCTCTTCCTACATTTTAAGAGTGATGTTATTCATATATCCTTTCTGAGAGAAGGCAAATGATTTATAAATATTTTCCACTTCACTACACCTTGCATAAATCACTGGAGTGACCTGCGCGTTAGCGGTTTGTCTGCTCACCCTCACTGTGGTTTGGGATCTGGCAAAGGGCTCCTTTCTCTCAGGTCACTTCTTGGGCTTATCAGATGGAAAGTCTTGAGGCAGGTTAACTCTGAGATTTCTTTCCAGCTTTCTTTTGCTGTTTTAAAAGAAATCAACTCCCAGCATTGTTGTGTGATGTAAGTAAAGGCTAATAGAATCACAGAATCACAGAATTGTAGGGGTTGGAAGGGACCACGAGAGATCATCGGGTCCAACCCCCCTGCCAAAGCAGCTCCCCAGGACATATCACTCAGAGAGGCGTCCAGACAGGGCTGGAATCTCTCCAGAGAAGGAGACTCCACACCCCCTGGGCAGCCTGTCCCAGAGCTCCCTCACCCTCACTGGGGAAAAGTTCTTCCTCATGTTGGTGTGGAACTTCCTGTGCTCCAACTTGCAGCCATTGCCCCTTGTCCTATCCCCACAGACACTGAAAAGGGGCTGGCCATTTCCCCTGCATCCCCTGCTTCAGATAATTACAGACTTTAATTAGGTCCCCCCTAGAAAACAGCTTTCACATAACTTTGAGGCAGGCATTTTTTTGGAAGGTGCAAACCAGCATTATCCTTTAAGGTTTTTTTCTCTGCACTGACATACCATCCTTTCCATGTGGCCTCTTGCTAGATACTCAAAGTAGCGCTTACTTGAGTGTTGGCTGAGTGAATGCAATGTGTCCAGAGCAATCACACACTCCTCCAGGAGAAAGGGAGACCTAAAGTTGGGAACAATATGGGTACTTGTGCAACAACAACTCTTTCCTTGAGAGAGTTGTTCTTCATCTTCTCACACATAGATACTGGGTAGAGATAACTGTTCTTTCCCATTTTGCCCGAAGGGTTTATGGAGGTGATGGGGAGACTGTTGTACACAGCTTCCAAGTAGTTAGGTCTGTTGTATCATCATCCATGAGGCTGGACAGGGTTCTTTCACTGTTCTCATGGCTGCATCAACTACACTTTCACTTCCAAGCCCTTATTTTGCATTCAGAGGCAACCACTTGTCGCAAGACCACTCTGTTAAAATTTTCTGGTTAACAGCTCCTGAACTTACATATCATTTCCCCAAGCAGTCTGTTCCCTGCATAATGTTATCTAACAAATACGTTTATGTTTCCAACTAAAGTAACTCTGAAATGCTACTGCCTTTTCCCTCCAGATATAATTTGTAAACTTCACCTTCAAAGTATTGTATCATTGCAGGTCCTTTGATTTTTTTTAAAATTAGTCCTGTCTGCCATGAGAAGTCATTGTCTCAGATTCTCTGTGCTGCTTTCTAAAGAATGATGGATTTTCATATAATAAACCGAAGTGAATCCAGTTTCCATTCTGCTTCTCTTGCAGCAATCACTGTTTAGTCCTGTGCATTCCCATGAATGGTGTACCCAGGCACAATGATTAGTACTTAAACAATTGCTTGTTTCTGTTTTTACCCCTTTTTTTATCAGCATCCAATTGTTAACAATGCCTTTTACAAAGACCATATTATCTCCTTATTTTCCCAGCCTTTATGTCTTCACTGCTTCCTGCATCAAGACCCAACTATGTTTCATTCATAGATAAATTGCATTCATTTATCACCCTTTTCCTCAGCTTCTGTACCTAAGATTCTTGACCAATAAACATCCATCTCATATAAACTTCCCTTTAAACTTTCCCTGGTTTACAAACATCCATGTCATCACCCAAGAAAGACCACCACTAGGTTATTCATTATACAGTGCTGCTTATTTCAAAGAATATAAATTTATAGGAGAGAGAAGTGTGCCTGGTGCTTCCGAAGACATTCCTTCCTCAGCATATGAAACATCTTATGATCAGTTACTGCAGGCAAATAAAGATCATCACAGAAAGATATGCTACTAAAAATTCTCAAACAAGCTGTGCCCAAATAGACTTCTGTAGAACCTGTTTGGCCCAATTAATATTTTACTTCATGAGAAACCCCATTCATTTTAATGGGGTTACTTGTGCACTCTGATACATTTTAATAATGGTAAATGGATATATCTTGCTGACAACTCAGTAGTATTCAATTATTTGTAAAAGTTTTGCCAAAGGCAACTTTGAAAAGCAAGCTATTGTCAACAGACTTAACCTTGTCAAACAAGGGCTTGCATGCTTACCAAAAAATTGCAAAGGTCTGCAAATCATAATCTCCTAAGAAGAAAGACACTAGATTCTAAAGCCTTATATTTTCTGCCATGTAAATAGCAAGACCACACTTTTCTGTTCCCACTTGTATAAACCAGAATAGTACTATATCTACTGTGGTTTGGGATTTTGCTAAGAGCTTCCTCTACTGTTAGCATGCAAGTGATCTGAACATAGCTGATAACAGAGATGAGAACCCTGTTTCCCAGATGTTACCATCCAACCACCCTTGGCCAGTTCCATCAAAGAACACTCCCTTGCAGTGACAGGACAGAGGAAAAACTCATGCCTCCCCTTCTCACTTCCTTCTGTACATCCCCAGTGCCACAGTACAGGGAGGACTGCAACACCCCATTCCTTCTCAGGACACACTGAAAATATCCGATAGTGAGAAAAGTGAAAAAATCAGGATTCAAAACTCTGGGTATTTGACCAATTCAATCCTAAAAGAAATCATTGCTGCTCTTGAAACTTGTACACAAATATATTTATAGCAGGCAGTAAAAATATTATTCTAAAATTCTGATTCCCTGTGTTATTACAAAATGACAATATTGTTTTTAGCCCATTTCCTTTAACCAGATTGACAGAATTACAGGTTGACATTACTGTGAAATTTTATGATGTATTATGTTAACTGTGCCAGTTTGATTAGCCTTGATTGACAGCTAGTACCTGCACAGAAAGTTAAATATCTCAAGAATATCAGAGCAGTGAACAGTGTGTTGCCTCCTTCATTAGTGTAAATATATGGGTAAACTACAAGTAACAAGAAATATGTAACAACAGAGGAGGTAGTAGTGAGATTACATATGCCATTAAAATAATCAGGGTGTTATTACCATATCGATCAGTTATATTTTCTCTCACCTCAAACACTCCCTGTTCGACAAACTTTTTAAATGCACACTGACAAACAGGAGAAGTCTGGAAAAAATAGAGATCTTTCATTCTGTAGACAGGCTGTTCCTAGACACGTACCACCATGGCTGAGGGACTAAATTTAGAAATCTAAGCACATGCAGTAGCTGCATCTGAGCTATCATATCATATCATAATGCTTCTCTCCTACAGTATCCTCATCTGTTATCTAAACAGAAGTCCAGATTCTCTCAGACTATGAAACTGGAGGCTAGAATGTCTAGTGAATTAAGCACAGAAGCTGTGCGTTCCCCCTCTGGCTTTGGAGTTCATGTCCAGCCTACACTTCCAACATGGGGTGCTATGGGAGGTTCTCTGCTCACCTTATACATTACGTTAATTCATATCACAAAATTGCTGCCTGTTTCAAGGCACTATTTCAAGAAACTCCTCTGTACTTCTCTTGAACTGAAATAGGGGAACTCAAGAATGAGCATGGTGGGGACCTGGAGTTTCTTATGGACAAAAAAATTATTTGAAATAATCTCCTAGGAAATCTGTGATTTCCCCCCCCACACACACTTTATTAGTTAAATGTCTTGGAAATCAAAGGATAAAGAGTAGGAAGGACTGTCTTGTTCACAGAGTTTGGTAATCTGTTTACACAAATCATCATATATCATTTCATAAGCATATCGATCACCCTCTACAAAGGACTTAATGTTTTTCCCCTTTTGCAGTAGCTCTCTTCTGATTACTTTAGCAGCTGGATTTCTCTCCTTATATTTCCAGCTTCAATTTATTTCTTGCCAGTTAATATCAAACTCTCCTTGAAACTACATGACCCTCCAAATTAAAACATTTTCCTGTGTCCCTGGCATTCTAAGCGCCCCATGTAGAGCAATCCTATCACCTCCTAGCCTTTTTGCTAGTTACATCTAGTTTCCATCCAAATTTATCCAAGTTTCCATATTTTCCACCCTCGCCATCCCCAGATAAACAAGTCATTTCCCTGATGATCCTCAAAGCCTTTATCTGCAACTTTGAATTCCCCTTTCCTCCTCACAGAACATGCTGTGCCCAGGTCAACAGGGGCAACTCCTCCTTGGGAACAGTTGGGTACTTCCACACCAGAACTGTATAATCCACAGCAAAACATTTCCACGTCTCATTTCCTTCCTGAACTGAGATTAAATGGCATATATATGTTTGCACTGAGCTTGCAATACAACACCCTGAGACAGGGTACATACCCCGGAGGCAGAAGGAAACCCTGGAGCACAATAGTCTTCAGCTGGGTAAAGTGGGGGGTGGGGGGCACCACTGGTATCAGCTGCTGGTGGCCACATTTTTTCATATAAATAATTTCTTTTTACAGCTCGACCAGCACCATCCCATCTCCAACGGAAACAGCACTCCAGCCTTAGGATTACATTTGACTTTTTCACATTGCATCGCAGTAGTGCCTTTTAGGCTCCTTAAGATCAATTTCTCTTTTTCAGCCATCGCTAGCTGGTAGAATTCCTTGCTTTAAGAGAATTTAGCACTATTAGTCCTCAGGTGCATCATTTTGCACTTTCTGCTATGCAATTTCATTCCATTTCTTTTACTCTAGCCCTCAAAATTATTCAGCCCTAACTGCTTCTTTCTCTTAGTCTTGTTTCACTGGTCAACTTTTTTCAGATCTTGAGAAGTTCCTCAGAAATCTGCACTCCTGCTTGGAATTTCCCTTTCGCTGGCATTTCACCAAGTTTAGTTTCTTGACCACTCCACAAACTAGCAATTCTTATGCAGACACCTATACTTTTTGATTGAATAAATAATTTCTGATATGGTACTAGAGCAAATGAAGAACCATAAAGACTATTAGTAGTTTGCATCTTTCGCCCCCAACCTCCCCCCCCCCCCCCAGTTATCCTGTTAGAAAGATATCAGACTAATTTTTGCGGGATCTGCTTTTTCTATTTTCTTTTCTTTATTCAAATTTCATAATTCTTCAGCCAGGAGAGAAAAGTAAAGTACCACCTAATATAGTCTGGTTTTGTATTTTTGTATCTTCTAATAAATGACTACCTAACCTTTCTAACTCCATTTTTAATTAATTAGGTCCATATAGACAAACCCCTTTGGCCTTTGTAATAACATCTTGAGCTCAGGTCTATTGGAAGGGCAAATCATTTCATGCAGTGTTTCAAAATAAATGACTCTCCATCCATAGGCCTAGAGGAATTGCTTCAAGGGGAAAAAGCGATGAGAAAATAAACAAAGAATACAAAGGCTACCAAGCGATGTTTGGTAATGTTGTGAAACCAAGTGAGACTGATACCTAGGATTGGTAGCAGTAAATTGTTCCTTCAAAATGTACTGCTAGAAAACTGATTAGTTAATTCATGTATCAGCATTGGGTCGAGTTTTTAAAAAAATCTACAACACTCTTATGAGAAAAAAAAAAGGGAAACTTTTCAATATAGAGTCTGTCTTGCACCATTCTTGTCTTTTAATCTGCATTAGTGATAAAGTTAGTACAATAATTCGATCTATCAGTATAGACACCCTTTAAAGGAAAAGCTGCACATTTGGTTGCAGTTTCCTTTAAGGCAAAATTCTATCAATGCCTTGTTGTTTTACACAATTAGCCAACAAAATCTAGAGGCTTCCTCCACCCCCGTAAATTAGTTCAGAATTTAATCCATACTTAGATATTATTTGGCATCAAAGGAAACATTACTGATGTTCTGGCAGAAACATACAGTGAATTTTCATTGCAACCTTCTTTCTGTATTCATTTCTCAACGGACGTGCTATCATTCTAAGGTGACAATAGTTGACATCTTAGTCATACTCTCTGTCATTCTTTTGGTCTACAACCACAGTCAGAAAGCTGTAAAAAGCTGAGCTTAAAAGTCACTGCCCTGTAAATTAAGATGAAAGAAAATTATGATTCTGTGGCACACCTAAGTATCCTAATTAGCTTCTGCTGGGGTACCTCACATTCATACTGTAATGGTACATAGGAACAGGAATTGATTCCAGAGGGAAGTCTGGTACAGTCAATCACTCTCTCCACTCATGAGAAGACAATCGCCCTGGTTGAATAAGCCAGTAGACCACTGGGAGCTGATATTCCTTCAGCTATAAAACCCTTTGGATGAACATCCTTATCTCACAATGAAATCTTTAAAAGCTTTCGTCCCTGGTGAGATCTATGTGGAATTTGGATTTCTTTTTGCAAACTGCAAACTCTGCCTAAGAAGAAGTGCATACAGCTCTAACTTTGGCACTATCTGTATAGAAGATAACAGAGGAAAGGACAGCACTGATGAGAAGAATACAACCAGAAATGTGTCCTGCCTCAAAAACCTCACCAACTTTTATATATATGGAAACATGGTGTCTATCCTCCGTCACTTCCATGAACATAACTCAAAATAAAAATTTTTAAGTGAAATTCAGAAACTGGTCAATAAAGGTAAGTTTTGTTTATTGGGGGAGTGAGGGTGCGGAGAGTTAAACAATTGTGATAACTGTTCCACAGTGTGGAGAACAAAGAATCTTCTTTTCATAGCATGCACATCACTTATTTGTGTGAAATCAATCTGTCTTGCAGCATAGAACTGAACCAAAGGCATCTGCAGATGGAAAGTCAGGAAAAAAATGAGGCAAAGGCAAAACCAAAGCATCTAATTCTGACACATCTTCCAGGTGCTGCATTTGGCAGGTGCGAGATGAAACCTGGCATGCAGCACACATAAGCCTCCAAATACTCTGCTATTAGACCTCAGTGGTCCAAGATTACGTGACCATTAAGTGCATAACTTAAAAGCAGACCAGAAAGCTCAGTAGGTAACAAAACCCAACTCCAGAAGCAGCAATGAGGGCTAACGACAGTGCTACTTCAGAGGTTACACACCTGAACTGAGGACATTGGTCAGTGGAACACCAATAACCTTCCCCAGATTTATTTTTTTTTAATATCCCAAATACTTGGATTATATCAAAGTATTTACAATGCACTTTACGTGCATGAAACAGTTGTCTCACAGTGAAAGTGCCTGATATTTTCCTTTTGAAACCTGCCTTGGATATATGAGCATGTGTTCATCAGGGCTTCAATACAAGAGTTCACAGGTTTTATGTAATAGCCTTAAAAAAGTTCCAGAAAGGGTTTTTTTTAAATGTGGTTTGGGGTGTGTGTGTTTGTTATTTTAATAAGTGCTTGATCTTTGCTGTATCAAAGAGCTAAATTCAGGTACTGGAGAAAAAGATGTTAAGGCCCCATTTTAGCATTTTGTTACCTTATCACACATATTTCAGTGCATTTACAGTTTAGCCTTTCATGCGTGTTTTGAGTACAACTCAGTCTCTTCTAGTTGGAGAGATATTTTTCAGGTTTCCTTGTTTAAAACTTACAGTCTGGTTTCAATTAGGTCTCTACTGGCTTCTGTTAAACTACCACACTTCCAAGTATTCAAAAATTGTTTTGCATTCAAAATTTGTTATTAAAACCAGTTAAAATAATGACCGGATAACCACTGCACTAAAAAATCTGGGGCATTTCCCAATCCCTGCCATTTCCAGATGATTTATTGGAATGTAGATTTTTCCTCTTCACCACCATGCCTGTAAGAGCTGCAAACGCGGACAATCAAGTGATGGAAGTCAGATTTCTGCTTTTGGCAAGATCATAGATAAGGATCTCATCCAAACCAATCTCCCACTGTTTTTTTAGTTGCTTGGCTTTTCACACAGAAATGTTTAAGCATGTTCTTCTATGACTATGTTTTAAGAAATTTTCCCAATAGTTTTTCAGCTAACCAGATAAAGAACAGATCCCTCAAACTTGTAGTTGAAAAATGCAGTAGAACAAGCATGCCAAATAAAATTAGACTCTGATGATGAACGAAAGAAAAGTCAAAATATGGCTAAGTCTGAAAGCATAAAAATACAAATAAAGTCTACGAGCAATAGTTAAAACTTCGTTATAAGAGCTGTGCTAAGTTTTGCAAGTCAAAATTGGCCAGTAGTCTCCAGTCACACATTTTTCAAAATACTTCTCTCTTCCTGTTCCACCTTTTAAGAGATGTTTTAGATATGAAATACTTCAAAACATAATTTCTTGAATTGATGCAAAAGTAGGCGTATTAGGAACAACTGAAATTACTGCCCGCAGTGGTTTGGCTTTTTAACAAGTTAGGTGCCACTCATGGTTTTCAGGCAAATGTTCAGGTGAAGAGAGAATGGCTTTATGCTAAATTTGCAAAAATAATCCATTCAGTGGCTTGCTTTGTTAGTTTATTTTGTAGACAAATTTTGGTAGTTAAGGGAGGTATTGCTGTCTTATCGCATCTCAGATAGACCTTAATAAAACTGTATGACATACCGTTTAATGATACTGAGTTACCCTTCCAGTGCTGTATTATTATTCCAGTTACTCGTTCTTCTCATCTTGGAAGACAAAGATACACTGAAGGTGAATGAAATTGTTATTTCACTGGGACAGGAGAACGGAGAGGTGTTATTTCACTGGGACAGGAGAACGGAGAGGTATGCTTTGTGCATGTGTGTACAGCAGAACATGGAGACTAAAAGGGAAAAAAAATCGAGTAGTGCAGTTTGTATATTCCCATTGCTTGCATAAATCTCCTGTAGCTTTTGCTTTTAAAACAGATGTGGTCAATATATATATTTTATTTCTACAGCTCTTTATATCATAAGCAATTTAAGGTATGTTCCTCATAATACTCTCTGTTTATTCTTCAATGTAGGAAACTTTAAATAACTTCAAAAGCAAACACAAACATACCAACAACCCCAGACCAAAACTACAACAAACAGCAAACATTCAATGCAGTAGGTCTGGGAGCACATACTGGTTATTTGGAGTGAAACAAGTTATTACCTGGCTGCAACTCTTTTCATATTGACTGCTTGAATTAAAATGGACAAGAAACTAATACATGTTAAAATATAGCAGCTTGAATGTAAAACACCATAGAAGAAACTCGTAAACCATTCTGTTTCCAAAGAAAATAAAGATGATAGTTCCTAAAAAGCCAGTGTGTTCTGTCAGTCTACAGTGCCAGTTCAGCACACAATTAGTTCCAAGAGAAAACTGTGAGTTCAGTAGTGATTTGACCTGACTGGTTTGGATGAATATGAGACAAGCACAGGTCAAAAACAATGGCCATGAACTCCCAGACTCAGAGTGATAGGAGAGACATTTCCCAGAAGTTATTCTTGCCTAGATCCTGAACACAGCATTTGGCCTCTAATTGCATCCCAGTATCATCAGTGAACCAGTGCTCAAATGTTGACAAAGAGGCAGATTGCAAGCCCTGCCCAACGAGGACTTCCATGTACTTGCTAAGGCATCTTGATCTTTGGGTTTTGCTTTATTTTATTCAGG
Source organism: Laterallus jamaicensis coturniculus (assembly GCA_022605575.1). Classification (NCBI taxonomy): domain Eukaryota; kingdom Metazoa; phylum Chordata; class Aves; order Gruiformes; family Rallidae; genus Laterallus; species Laterallus jamaicensis. The sequence goes on along the minus strand of JAKCOX010000045.1, from coordinate 4,643,251 downwards.
AGACATATTCACACTGAATTAAGCCTCTGCTATATTCTTCTATTTCTGTCCTTGTATGCAGTATTGGTTTGACTGCCAAATAATCTCTCTTCCACAGGGGCAGAGGTGACTCTTCCTTTATAACAAACATTACTCTGATGGAAGATTAACTCCAGCATCATCAGCTTCCTTGGGCATTGACACGAGCAGCAGCTGGAATCCACCAGACTTGCGGACTTGGCTCCCAGCTCCAAGGAGGGCATCACCCTCTGCTGCCCGTCCCCTCTCTGGGGAAACAGGGCTGTGTGAGAGGAAGTGAGAGCAAGAAGTTGTCCTGACTCCAGAGAAGCCTTTGAAGGACACTAGTGCTATATCTGGGAATGCTACATCCTCACAAGGCCTCAAAGGGCAGTCATCAGTACCCTTTACACCACCAGAAGAAAGGAGATCTCCTTCATTCCGTCTAACTGGCCTTTTGTCATCTTGCTTTAGAGTTCAATGAACAGCAGTAACATTGGTCTTGGTATTGAAAACAGGCATTCCACAGCCACCCGGTCTGTTGAACTGTTCAGCCAAACAGCATTGCCAAATTTAAATACAGAGACATATACAGCTATAGTTGAAAGTGGATACATTTACACCCAGTGCTACTTTGAACAATTATCAGAGTAATGTGAAACACAGTGGAAGTTCGATTGATTTAGCTAAAAAAGCTAACCACAATTTTTCTGGAAATTAATTTTATGGGTTCTTTAGCATTTGTATAGAGCAAGTTCTGAGTGAAAAGGAAGGTCTCTGTTTAGACTGCATAAAGTTCAGACTGCCTCTTTGAGTATCACATAGAATATTTCAAAGCAGACCCATTATGCAGTTTTACAAACTAGTACATCCAAGCTGCCTTTATGGACTGTGATTCAATTTGTGTTCGTACTTGCATTGTCTTTATTCCAATAAATACTGTACCATAAATTCTGTGTAATTTAACCTGCCAGTATAGCTGCATGTCGTAAGCTCCAACAATAGACCTGAAAGCACACAGCATTCGTACTCCTGACCTGCTACAGACTAACACACTAGCAGACTAGTTAGAAGACAATTAGTCCAATTTCACATTTCCTAGCAGCCGAAAAATTTCATGTTATTTCAGTCACAGTGGATGGATGCCAAGTTCACTGGAAACAACCCTGCTGATTTACCCAGTCCATTTTAATACTTTAGAAATACTGTTAAAACATGGCTGTCCTAATTACACAGGGATCAGTGCACAGTGTCCCTCTCACCCAGGATTCTCCCAGAAGAGCTGCAATCACCTGCATTCCCCTTAATTTCACCATGCAATTCCAACTAATTTCATCCTAGTACAGTGCTGTCAGACAACTCCCATGTCTCTGCGGTTTTAATCGATTAGCTCAATGTCTCTATAATGCATCACCAGCTGCCAGGCACAGAACTGGACGCTTCACAAGCATTTCAACTAAAAGACAGTTTAATTACTATAGCAGCATCTCAAAGGCATAGGCACAAGGACTTGGAAAGGAATTATTAAAATATTTGGTGTCAACATACTACTTTATAACTGAGCAAACAATGACAATCAAAAGGTAGGAAATAAGGAGAAAGTCACATTTTTAAATAGTCCTTTTTTAATGGACTCTAATGTATTCAGGCAAATGGACTGCCATACGTATTACTGTTTACACAACAGAATTGTGCTTTATGATAATTCCTTTGCTAGAATACAGACATGTAAAAATTGACATTGCTGTCTGTAAATTACAATACAAGAAAGATACCTTGGATTAGATAATAGTTGAAGCAAGAAAATTAGACAACAAATAGATTGCCTTAAATTAATGAATTACTGATCCAGACTGTAAATTTTGGTTCGCTTTTTGCACCACATCTGTGCATCACTGCTTACATGAACGCAATGAGAGGGTTGTGTGGCTGGTTGTCTGAAGCAAACACGTGCATAGGAAAAACAGACATTTAAAATAATAGCACTTTTAACAGAACCAAAAGTGAGTTTGTAGATCAGTCAACGAGACAAATTACCAGAGGATTTAGGGAAAATCCTTTCCTCCCCCTTTGTGCAAGGTTACAGAACGGTCAAAATAGTGGGAAAAAACTTGTTTCTGCTGCACAGGAAGAGACAAGGAAGCCAAAACGTACAAGCCCCAAACAGTCAGACCCAGCAGCTCTCACAAAACTAAGAAAACAGAGAGAACTAAGCTGCACCAAGACTCAAAGAGTACGATGGCAAACCACAAAAGTACAATTGAATTTAAAGTCATTTCCAGCTGATATAACGTTCACTTGTTTGCTCAAAGCTCTCCTTCAGCATAAGGCTGTCAGTAACTTCAGCCTGGCTGTATCCTAAGATGGGTTAGCAGGTGCTGGGAAAGAGTTCAAGGTCACATGCTCCTCTCTAGTGAGAGATGTCTATATTTGATCTTGGTGACCTCTTCCAGTGGACTGAAAGGATGGCATTGACAGAAGGTGCATAAAGACTTTCCCGTTTTTCTTTGTACAGGGAGGGTCACTGTGATTTATCACCTTTGTGATGGGAAGAAAAGAAAGAGATGGAGAAAAGAAAACTTACTGCACTTAAAGTTCTAAGAACCTTGGGGCAACGTTGCAGGTAAATGGGTAATAGTAATGTTACAAAGTCCTTGGGCAGCGCTAGTGTGGGACACAGAAACGTATGAGACTGGATATCACCACATTTCTTAGCTAGTTTATTTACACCATCTAAAACAGGGTGTTGTGTTTAACTTACTTTTTTGGTGGCATCTCAACCATCTGATTTTCTTCTGTGCAAAAAACAAATCTGCATTATGGGAACACACAAAACCTAGGGTCCTCTATTTTAAAAGCAGAAAAATCTATGAAACGTTGCTCCAGCCTAATTCACATAACTTGGTTTGTAACACACTGTCTCACAGCAAGTTTTTGCAGAATTGCAGCAACTACTTTTCTGTCACTTATCCTTTTGCATCCTGTGGTGTTCTGTGTTTAAGCAAAATGCTCAGACACCTCATTTTTCACTTCGTTCCTGCAAGTATGAGTACACAAGGTAGTTTGGTAACTAAAATCTTCACTTAGTAATCAGCACAGCACAAGGCATGCTTATAAAGTAAATAGTTAAGTGTTAAGATAATTTTTGAACTCAGATAAGTATAATCAGTTTAGATTTAACAAATTAGCCACCTTTTTGGTTTTAGATTTTAATCTGGGCGAGCTATAAGCCTTTCCTCATGCTTTGAATAGGTATGTTTCAGATTTTTTTTAAAGTTAACAATCAATACACAGAGTACAATAACAGTTTCCACCTTTAAGGCATTTAAAGGCATTGTTAAGTCTGTAATAAGATTAAAATTTTGGGGGGTTACTTTTAAAATATAAATTATTTCTGCTATAAAGGGTTGATTTCTTCACACATCATAATGATAATATATATGGAATATACTGCTGTTCAGCCACAAAGCAATGAAAAAGAGGGAGAAACTAATGCAAAATGCTTCCAAAATAAACATGGTAACACTACACAAAAAAATCTACCTTAAACTCACAGTTGTTTTGAATCCTGTTCTTCATCAGCCCTATTACTGGACAGGTCTCTAAAGAATGGGTCATTTACATTTTTCAGTATTTACATACCATCTGCAAGAGCAAGTGCAGTCAGCACAGGAGCATGGGTTTGTTTGTCATTCGCTTATTTAAAAGCTTTTATTGAGAAACAAAAGTGACGACATATATTGCACACTCAGTGATGCAGCAGGAGTCATCAAAGACTGACATTTGATTAGTAGACCCCTACTAATATACAACTATTATTTAATCTGTGGTTAGGTGAAGGGTTAATGTGACTCTTGCTACACTGACTTGTTTGTTTAAGAAGCGATACCTAATTTTCTTGTCTAATTATGGGAAGTACCAGAAGGCAGCGCTAGGTCTGGTGTTTTGGGGGTTTTTTTTCAGAGTAATATCATACACAGACAACAGCATATCCTTGTTATTTTTTTATGCTGCTTCGTAATGAGTTGAGAACCGTTTCTTATTCATAATGTCTACAAACAAATTTAGCCACTTCACCCTGGAGGAATATCCATTGGGTTTTCCAATGTCTGATTAACAAGTGTCTAGAGACCACTGTTCCCAGGGCTATCAATCTTTTGCTCTACCTTCCTTCATTTTTGTCCAAGGCAAATTTAATGACAGCAGTTCTCTTTCCAGGAAGTTCTTAGTTTTGGGGAGCACAACATACCCTGCAAAGTGAATTAACTTTTTTGCAACTGCTATAACACATTCACACAATTTTCAAGAATCCAATGGAAAAAACCCTACTCGACAAAAGACAGTTAACATGCAACCCTGAGCTGGAACTTTTATTTCACATGTGAAAATCTGTCTCCAGATGCTGTAACTGTACACAGACACACTCTCTAAATATGAATCCTAGATCAGATTCATTTAATACTGATTTGACTTCAGAAGAAGGAAAAAGTATTTAATTCATTATCACCCATCCCTGAATTAGATATATGAATGTGAAAATCTCTGTTACTAATTTTAATTGCACTATTCCCTCTCCACAGGAGACTGTTAAATTGGTTTGGTGAAATAGTAGTGAATCACATCAAAGTAGTGGAATACATTTTATAATATATCTAAATAACTATCCCATTTTCCCAGCATGTTGCTGTGTATTTTAAGTATTAATATTATGACTCCGGTTTAGAAGAATGTAGCTTTATTTTATTCAAATAAATTTTCTTAATACTGTATGTTAGTACTGTTAAAAATCAGGCTAAATTCTAAGTGGCTATCAAGTAATAAAGGAGAAACATTTACTGCAGAAGCCAACATGAAAATGTGTTTGCCTAGTCATAAAACACTCATGAAAGGAGCTCACAGATGCATCATTTTGATGCAATAATGGTCTTTCCCATCTAATCCCACTCTTTTTTTCCCTCCTTCAGCAGCAATGTTTATTACCTGAACCTAGAATGGGTTTACTTGTTTGCTTGTTATGCTTTGTTGCAATTCTATCAGGTTAGACACTAACATTTCTCAATATATTTGCAGCATTATGATTTCCACTTATCACCAGCTCCCCTGCGCCCACCCCAGTTGCAACAGTGTCAGACATCAACACTACATTTGACATTTGTTTTTTAAGAATGCAAAAGCCTTGAACACTGAGGAGCTTGATTCACGTTCAAAGAGCAAACCTTGAAGAAATACCCATCATACTGCAAGAAAAGGTGTTTATGAGCGAAATTTTCAAAACATGCTTGTATTTGGCTGCTAAAACAGCCAAGTATTTCAAAGCTTAAAGACATTGGGAGCCTGTATAAAGAAAGAAACTCCCACTGTAAGCAGCCTAAAGATTGGCTCACTGTAATTTGGGGGACCATGCAAGAGATTGGAGATTACAATTCTGCAAGTAGTACTATTTATCAGACCAATAATTTAAGGAGAAATTTTACTTCGAGGTTTGCATCAATATTCATTGTCTTGGTCTAGATTTTAAATCTTGATGCAAAATTTCTCTTTAAATTTGAGTCCATTTTGGGCATCTGAAATATTCAGTTTTCAAGTTGAGGAGCTGTACAGTGTTTTAATGTCTTCACAAATATAAATATTTGCATTTTATTATAAAACTTTAGGCAGATGAATAAGGCAATGCAGAAATGAATGCTGAAAGAGAAAGAAGAGAGAGCAAGAGAGTACCACAATTCCCCACATACTGATATTAATCCTTCACTATCACTTTATCACTGCCCAAGTTACTCCCCATGCTTTATCCATTAGAATGGACAGGTATTTCATGTGACATCAGTGTCTTAAAGGGTAACACGCCTACTGTGAACAAACTACCTTTGCACAAAGCATGTCACAGATTCACATGGTAAGTCTGAAGGGACACAGTGATGACAAAATTCCTCCTGAACAGGAGCTTTCTTGAAGAGTCCAATGGAATACCAAATTGCCATTCACTGTCATACATGACTATATGTGCTCTAATAGCTGCTAAGAGGTTAAGTAATGCAGTTTCTAGAAGAAACCCAACTGTACTAAACCCCAAAACAGCAAAAAATAATCTCTTTCCAGAAAATCTGTTCTTCATTTGAGCAAAAATAAATGAAACAAAAACTGTGCAAAGAACAGCAACCTATGTAAGACAGCACGTAGTAAGATGATACACAGATGTGGTTTTCTGCCAGTTTTCATAAACCCCAGACAATCTTTGATAGCACCTGGGTTTCCTCATCTGGCTTCCATCATTCAGGCCATAAGAAATAGGGTGTTTCTGCTTCCCCTGGCTGTACAGTGAACAGAGAGACTCCTTTACCCAAGTGCTTAGGCAGCCTCTTCAATGCGGACTTCTTCAGTTATTTGCTAACTGCTGTATTTGTCTTCTCCCCAGTATATCCTCAATATTTTAAAGCTTGTAAAAGAATAGCATTGTATGATTTTAAATTAAATACTATTATATCCCCAATGCCATTTAGAACTTGAAGACAATGCTTTAAAACAGAATTTTAACAAGAATCATCATCAATCCAATTCCGTGATTTAACTATAAAACTTATCCTCACTTAAAATTGTGTAAATAAGTTGGAGTATGTGGCAATGTAAGAAAGACTGTGAGAGAAACGTGCTAATTTAATTATGTTAATGGTACTCTTGTAAGTGCAAAAACAGATGGCAGAATGAACAACAATGGATTATTTTTTTTAATCAAGCAATTTTGAAAAAATATTTTTGTTCAAAAGCAGTAAGCAACTGTAGCATTGCTGGAAAATGGTAGTTGTCAGAATTTCTTTTTTCCAGTTGTGCTTCAACCAATCAGGAAAAAAAGAGCACCCATGGTTTTATCAGTAACCTTACTTCTGACCTTCCCTAGTGGCTATTCCTAAACCAAAGCTCATTTCCTCGTTACTGAAAAACAAGCTGATCCCAGTGCTGCTCATGAGCAGAAAATTGGCAATGGTTGGCATTTATGACAAACTATGCATGTTACTTTTAGAATATATCTAATGGCTATAAGCAACTGGAGACAAAAAGTTGGTGCAGAAGAGAAAAAGTTCCTTGATTGCATAGGTCTAACACTTTAGCCAGCATTCCACACAATTAATTAAATGACCATATTGAACTTTAGAAGTATGGTAGATAATCTCTGTTTTGACCTGCTACCACATTATAAAAGCTAATAAAAACTGTTCATCCTCTCACATACATTTTCAGAATGATTAGTCTAATTAGCAACTTTAAACTGTTGAATATTGCAGGCCATAAACTAATGACATTTTATAAGTTAAAGTGCACAGCCAGTTTTTCAGAAAGCTTCAAGGTCAGAAAATATTCCTTGTGATGTAACCATTCATTTCCTCTTACTTTGATAAAAATGTATAGAGGCACAATTGGTACTATATTTCAAGCATCACATTTAAGCGAGTTCTGGCAGTCATTTTATACACACACGCAATTATGAATGTCAACTGCATAGATAAACTAGATGCATATAGCAGGATTTTACTTTCACATACATGCAAGAAATGTACACAAAGGTAGTGTTGTTTTCTTTTTTTAAACTCCCTGAAAGTGTGTGGATTTCTGGACCCAAAAAAGAGCTAATATGGCCAGCTATTGTTTTCATGCTAGCAGCTAGTCTAATAAAGGTGTATTATTTGCGAACCTTGTCTTCTTTAAATTTATGTGGACAGTGCTCTAACAAAGAGGAGCCATGAAGCATCCAGATGACATCCACACTACTATATTACTATACAATGTTATTTTATTTAGATGTGCAGGTGAGTACATTGTCCAATCTGTCAACTGCTCTTCTGCAATCGTTTTGCAAGTGCACTTGTGACACTGCAAGTTGAAACCACAGCTCTACTTTGTAATCCTTCTACGTCTAAAAGCCACCTCAGTATGATGAGGAAGGGAAAATCTGTAGAAGCACCTAACAGCCACTGACTTCTTCACATCATTGCAAGGTTGGGTATTCAAGAAAGTACCTGACTGACCACTCCCCCGCCCTGCCCCATCTATCCCTGATGAGGGGTTTCAAGTAGCTTCAGGACAGAGCCTTCATTCAAACCGCATGAGAGCCACAAGTGGACTAGGACTCAGTCTTCTTTTTCTACTAAAATTTAAAACAATGCGATAAAAAAATTTCCCTTAATTGCATCACATAGATGTATATTTAATAATTTGTATTATTAAATAACATGTATTAAACATACAATCTTGGGTTTCAACTGGAATCACTTAAGTTGTGTATCCAGCAAGTTCCAAGGGAATGAGGTGAAAATATGACCTTTCAGATAATAGCATGCAACTCCATCAATCAACTTTATCATGTACTGCATTTCAACCCATCTGCATGTGTAATGAATCTGAAGAAAATACGAAAATGAGTGTGAATTGATCTCTTAGTTATATCTTTTACTTTTTATGAACTCAAGTTCAGATACATAAAGGAATACTGTACCAGATGCGAAGCAGAGAAATTTCATCTACGTAAAAACTCTTTTTCTAAAAGGAAAAAGCCAAGGAACTACTTGACAAGTAAAATATATCTAATGCTTATCTTCGAGTTGTCTCAACATGAAAGAAAGTTGGAAGCAAGCAGGGAGGGTATATCAACAAAATCTCCTCTAGCAATATATTGCTATTAATTTGGAGCCTACAGAAAACTTAGTAATTATTTTTAGTGTCAGACATTCTGAAACATGGTTATGAATCACTACCAAATTTAAGTATTAAAACTTCTTACAGTCAGTAACCTCACTGCCAAAGAATCAGTGTGTTAAGCAGAAAGAGAAATTTAAAAACTAACCCGTTGTGTTTTTGTATAGCACATACATAATAACCACCTGTCTGGTGACGCTGTAATAGTGAAATACTAAATATTCTTTGCTGCAAGTTTGTTGTCAGGTGCTTATCTATTCTGTCATTCTTTAAATACTTCTGAAATTGAACTATTTCTACCATGCACTTTAAAAGCTGTACAACAATCTACATAGGAAAGAAAAAGAAAAAATAGCAACATTCAAAGCAGTATGCTCCTCCTTAGTAACACTTTCCAGCAAGCTCATGAATTGCTTTAGGCCATGAGTCTTACTGGATATAAACACCAGCTTTCACCTTCAGAACCACACCACAGGTCTGTCCTCAGGTCCAATGTTAAACATATTTCATGGTCTGAATTCTGTCCTCTGGGAATTATTAATCTACATTGCAAAATGACTGCAAATAACATTTCAGTTTAACATGATTGGCAGGTCACTTAAAAAAGGCCCAGTACTACTTTTTAAAAGTCTATCGCTTTTGATGCCCAGAAAGGACAGTTTTCACAGGTCAAGCTTAAGATCACTGGTAGCAAGCCTAGAAGCTTATATCAAAGTTATCTGCACCATACCTACCTGTAAGTAAATAAAGAAGAGTTCAGCTTCTAATGCCATAGTGAACAAAGGGAACAACAATATTAAAAGCTCATACCAGCTCTTCGGTTTAAATCAATATTTGCTTGGCCTGTTTTCCCAACTAAGTTTTATACTTTACAAGTAAATATCGACTTACATCTGAAGACTGACCCAAACCAGCATGACCTCCCTCCCCATGCTCTTTTGCAACTCTCTATCAGTCCTTCCTTATTGCCAGTACTACTTTGACTTATTTTTCTACTTTCCATTTCTAAACCCTCCACTTGCCATCCTGACCCTCTCTCTGCCTGTCTTCTTATTGTCCTTACTCAGCTCTCCCTCTGTATGCTTCCCAGACTCATCATGTCCCTTCTTATTATTTTACAAGCAGCTTACGATCATCCCATTCTAGATCCAACCTAACATACTTCAGCCCCACTTTGCTCTCTCAACACCATCCCATCTCACAAGGTGCTATAACATTATGCAGAAATTTCCTTTCTTTGGGTCTTTAATCCCTCATGAGCAATTTTCTTTCTCTCTGCTCACTAATGACCTCCTCACACCTTGAGTGAGCATCTCTCTATTAACATCACAGGGCCTCCACACCCACATACATCATAAAACATGATGCACCAGTGTCTTCTTATACTGATATGTAGCTGCTTTAGCAAGGGGATGGTCAATATCATATTATCAATGGCTTGTGGACATCAGTGCAGGTTTGTGAAGGCTGAGCAATCCTTGCTCTCTTTGCAGTTATTAGTATACAGTACGGCCACTGAACCAGTGTCCTTAGAAACTGGCAGCACAAGCTTAACAGGATTTGATTTAAAAAGAGAGAAAGAAAAAAAAAGAATCTGATTAATGAAGACAGAACACACGCAAGACAGAAGGGATGATTCAGCTGCTGTTATTCATTTGTCTTTAGATACATTTTCCTTTTAATTGTGACCAAGGGGCAAAATTAATCATTTTCTTAGCCAATCAAGGGTTACAGGCAGCAATTCGGCCTCTGAAAATGATCTTCAAATATACAACTGCCGGAAGTTTGCAGTAGAGACACTTGTAGAACAGTTACATGGAGTCATACTTTCAAGCTCTGCAATGCTGGAGAAAGAACTGGAAATAATCAAACCAATGTCTATATACACAGGTTTGGTTATGACTGCAGTAATTTGTGTACTTCTTCGTGGGGTAAATTAAGAATTGTTAGCATTTATATTTTATCAGTAGTAAATAAACTAAGCACATCACAACAATATTATTCATAAGAAACTCCTGTCATTAGCCTTTTGTCTCTTAAAATGTAAAGTTTAGAAGAGCAAATACATTCTTTAAATTAACCTCTGTTCTTACCATACATTACGTATTCTTTTTGCAATAAGTCTTAAATATTAATGAACAAAACAACCATAATCACTAGGTAAATAATGTTTTTTAAAAAGACTCTGAATATAACTTTCAATTAAAAATAAAACTAAACAATTCCCTAAAGAAAAAACCTGGGGGTTCTTCTGAGTAGGTCACTGCATAGTCAGGCTCACCTAGGATGGACATTAGCTGTCCAATCAACAGTTACAGAAAACCTCACTTACAATGACTTTTACTTCAAAGTTAATAAATCTCATCAAAACTTTTTACTCCTTTGATAAACTTTTTAAAAAGCAAATGGGGTAATTTTTGCAGTAAGAGCTTTATCAGAAATTAGTGCGAAGTAATTATTCACATGGCCTGCTTTTATTAGGAAATCAAAGGGGTTGTTTCTTAAAAATAATGATTTTTCAATGTTGAATCATTTTGTGCAAGGAATACTTCTGCTTCTATACTTGTCAATTAGGTAGATGCATTCAACGAGTTGGAAAAGTATTTGATTAAGCCTATCTTCTTCCCCATCCTTACAAAGCTGAACAAAATCTGAAATGAGGAAAAACTATCAATAAACAAAAACATTGAAACTCTTTGTACTCTCTCTAACACCAAGATTAGACTTATTAGTAATGCTGGAGAAGCCTTTAAATTATTTATTCCTTACTGAACAGAGTGGACAAGGTGATAAAGCAATTAAGGCATCTCAGAAAAGACTCTGATATGTCAGTTTGAGCCATGTTTCAAATTCATGCAGCAAGTTGTTTCCACTCCATCCCAGTGTACCAGGGAGGGGTGTCAAGGACTATTGGCTGTGATGTTTGTGACATCATTCCCTCTTATGCTGTTGGCTACTGGAATTGGCATGCTTCAGTACTGCTGGCTTGTTGATGATTTCTGCTCATGAAGAACATGAGCAGAGAACTCTCCATTGAAAGAATAAAATAAAATTAAAATCTGCTAGTAACAGAACACATAACATGCCCATGGTTTTTTTTATTAAATAGTACCCAATACTTTCTTTACAGAAAGATACAAATTAATAATTATAAGAGTAGAACATGTGCTTTGACATCTTTGACATTATTCACTGGATTTAGCTAAAATACTCAATGTGTAAGGAAAATCCTTTTAGCAAGCTGGATTCACATGGGAAGATTTACCCAATTTCCAATACAGAAAAGCCAGCAAGAACATACACTCAAAATGATACAGCTCCCCTACCTAGGAATTATGAGAATGAAGAACCACAAACCTGAAGTTACAGTAGCACACAGATTAGAAAGATTATTAGTTGCATTAAATATTAACTGCAATGCCATTTGTATTGCTCATGAAGTTGTTGGTAGAACACTGATTTTTGCCACAACGCTTTCAGGGAAGAATGTGTCTCTCCCACCTTCTGCTTGCCACCCAGTGCAATGGATTCACATACAGACCCTTCTGAGAAATGGAGACAGCCCTGTTTCCATCCTTGCCCACTCTGGATTCCTGCACCCAATAGTAGGTGGACGTACTAGTTGAGACAAAGGTCCTTCACATCCCAGTTCCTCTGGAGTTCATTTCTCAAATTATTACATCAAACAAACCACACATTAAAAAAAAAAAAGAAAAAAAAAAGAAAAAAAAAGAGTTCAAGTATTCCAAAATGTTCCAACATTTAACTGACTTTTAAGATGCATCAACACACATAGATGTCAATCAATTGTGACCTAACAGAACAGAATCTATGTAAATTATGCTATTATTCTACCCCAATTAAACTGAGTCACATACAAGTCTTCTATCACCAAGCTTCTCACAACTTCACTGTATTTTCTAATTACTTGCAATTTACTTCAGTTAGAGCTGCACAGTGGAAAGGGGTAGAGGAAACAATGACAAAACATCGCCTTACTTTTCTCCATTTTCCATACTTATAAACTGCAAATCTACACTCAAAACAACAACATTCAGTACCTCTAAAAAGGCAAAGACTGTAGGCCTCAATTTCTACTGAAGATAAGAGAGTTCAGAAGATTTTTCTATTATACATAGTTTGCATTGGTTTTCTGGAGAATATTTTTGGAGTTTCTGTTTTGCAGAAAATGCAAATTGCAGATTTTTTCTGGGGAAGGAGAAGTGGAAGCTGGAAGAGGCAGGATTTGTTTGGGGCTTTTTCCCATATAAAAAGGGCGGTGGGGGCAGGTAAGGAATAAGAAAAATAAAAAAAGAGAAAGAGGTTGCTTAAGGTATAGAAACTCCATGTATGAAATGATAACAAATGAAACAGAAGAAAATAGCTGGTTTGGATGAGCTATTTGTATGTACAGCAAATGTTATTTCTCATTCTTCCTGATTCATAGAATCATAGAATGGTCGGGGTTGGAAGGAACCCCAAGGATCATAGAGTGCCAAACCCCTGCCACATTCAGGGCCACCAACCCCAGGCCTGGATCTACAGATGGTTGCCGAGGGCCCCATCCAACCTGGCCTTGAACACCTCCAGGGATGGGACCTCTCTGGGCAGCCTGTTCCAGCACCTTACTACTTTCTCTGTAAAGAACTTCGCTCTAATCTAATTTGAACCTTCCTTCCTTTAGTTTTAATCCATTCCCCCTTGTCCTGCCATTGTGTACCCTTTTAAAAAGCTGATTCCCCTCCTGTTTGTACGCTCCCTTCAGGGACTGGCAGGCTGCAATGAGGTCCCCCCGCAGCCTTCTCTTCTCCACGCTGAACAAGCCCAGCTCCCTCAGCCTCTCTTTGTAGGGCAGGTGCTCCAGCCCTCTAACCATCTTTGTGGTCCTCCTCTGAACCCTCTCCAACAGTTCTACATCTTTCTTGAATTGGGATTCCTCATGATACTGCAATATTATTCTGGTATAGTACGGAGAAAAAGAAACATTTCCTTCCACATCACCACTTCCTTGAAATGCCTTGCATGCCTTGAAAACATGCAAAAATAGAGAAAGTTAGATTATATAGGTAGTTAAAAAAGAACACATGAGAAATAAAGTTTTTAAAAAAAATTACTGTGCCATGCATCTTGCCTGAATATTTTTATAATCAAACTGGTTGCCATTTCAAAAAACATATCAGATGTCCGTTATAAAAACTTACTTATACTTAAGGGAAAAGTAAAGAAGAATTGTTTTCACCAGGAAGGGAAGTGATGCATGTAATGGACAGCTGTAACAATTCAGAGGCAGCCGGTTTTTCTTCAGTTTCCTACATACGTGGATTTAGGCTTAGGAGTGTGACAAAACAGTAGATAATCATAGCAATCCATGCAGATTTTAGCTACAAACATGCAATAGAGCTTCCTTGCCCAGGAATTTCCCATTGCTCACAACTCATTTTTTTTCTGGGGCCTCAGTTCTTTCCAAAATGTTTTCAGTTTCCTTAATGCATGAAGTAGATAATGTTGTTATTTTGGTTTTTGTGCTACCTTTTAAAATGTGTACTTAGCTCCCAGATAAACAACTCCAAACTTTTCAACTCTTACATTTTGTTTTATATTAGTCTGGTTTTATAGAGCCAAAGAATAAAAGAAAGGTAAACATACTGAATGCTACTGATAAGAAAGATTGATTACTTCAGATTTCTCTTTGTGTTTACTGACAAAAGGCAGTGTGCAGTAGCATACCAGGTTTGTTCAGAGTGAAAAATGAAGCCGAGTTGGTAGATTAACCATCTACAAAATGATTCCTTGCAGAGTACAGTATGGCTTTTTGCACTCTAATATCTTATGCAACAAATCTGACTAAATTACATCTTTAATAAATCATTTAGTACTTACCATGTTTTGCTAATTATTTCAAAATACTGTAATCCTACATTATTTATATGTTAACTTTTTTATCCTAGAAGAACAATATCGCACATAGTGGAATGGTACCTTCAGTAAACAAAAAAACGAAATATGTAACTACCAAGAGAAGCCACTATAATTATACAGCAAAGTGCTCTTTTCAGATTTGGATAAGGCTAAACATACAATGCATTCTACTAAATACCCATATACTTCATACAACTACGGTGGAATCAGAAGTCACAAAAATAAAGCTGCAAAAAATGAGAAGATAGCTTTGCAGCCACAATCATGCATGAACAATTACAAATTTCAAATGTAAAGATCATTCAAATAAATGTAACTGATGGATAATCCTCACAGGGTGCAAGTCAAAGTAAACAGACAGTCCACTTTAGAAAGTGTCTAGTGAATTGATTTAACAAGTTTAATGCGAGCATCAGTGTGGGGCTATTACTGATCGTAAGCTTTACTGATGTTATTTGTTCGCTTGGAAAAATACCGCTCTTTGGAATGAGCACATTAAGGCTAAAATTGCAGAGAAAACCCTATTACAACTTTATTGCTGGCAAATTGGAACCAAACCTTGTCTGTATATCAATTACTTAGAGTTACCACAGAGATAAATCCTCTTTTTTTGTATAGGCTCAATCTTGAAGACAGTGATGAGAAAACTCCTTATTATACCCTACCAACATCACTAGGTTTTCTTAGCAATTTCAAGAAATTGTCAATTAAGTTCTTTTTATTAGGTTCCAAAAGCTGTTAAGTCAAACACAAATCTATCATAAGGCTTGTAACAGCATGTTATTTAGGCACATTTCAATGTTTCACTCTTTCATTATCCACCTACCCAAACCCTAATCAAAAGTTCTCATAAAGTGAAGGAGTTTTCAGTTCTCACATCTCAAGGTTCAGATAAATTTAGAGCAAGTGAGCTCTCATTTCTTGTAACTGGTCATATGAGGAATGCCCATTAAGCGAGCAGAAATATCATTATTTAGGTGGCTTAAGATACTAATACTGTTGTTCGTAAGTTCATTAATGCTGAATGACACGCTGCTGTGTAATTGCACAGGATAGTTAAAGCAATAATATTTACAAAGTCTGTCAAATATCAGTACAAATGCACCTATTTTTATGGGCCTTGCTGCCTGGTGGGCTTTCCTTCAAGACTAATAACTACATCTATAAATGACAGTCAAGAAGGGAAGCTGTACAGATCCCAGAGCTGCAACAATGAAATGAACTATAGCCCTTGCTCCCCGAGCCAGAGAAGCTAAAGTCTTTGCGGGAGTAATGCTTTCAAGACTCCAGGAAGAGTAAAGAGTCAGTTACTGCACACAGGAACAGCACAATGAAGAGCCAAACAGGTGACCTACCAAGACAACTACTTGCCTTATGTCCCGGCCAGACACAGAGTGCCTGAGAAAAAGGGGTGATGGGGGAGAAGGAAAATGAAGGACGCATAATTTTAATGAAGAACTGTGGCTAGCCACTAGTACTTCAATATTTCTACAGCATTCACAATTCCGACTAGCTTTAGAAATATTAAAACAGACTTACATTCTGCAACCGGTAATGCCCAAACCCAACTTACTAATAAAGGCATTGCTATGTTCATCCATCTGACTGTTCCACCTTTGAGAAGAAATTGGAAATTAATTTGCAGTCCTCCAGTTGGTCACCACAAACTGACGAACAGAGCTGCTTTTATTTGAACAGAAAGAGCAACATGCTATAAGCATATATAAATCTGAACATTAAAAATGCTAACTAGATGTGTTAGAGCTTAGTGAATAGTTATAGTGGCTGGAGTTAAAGCTATCTTAAGATAAATTACCATGTTGCAAGACAGAAAATGTGAGTAAAGTAGTTGTGCAAGGGAAGCAAAGCAGAAAGACTCAAAAGTTACATCACCTATTTTTGTGCTTAAATATTCCTTTTTTCTTTCACTTTTTTTTTCCCCCTTCAATAGCTGCCTTCATGTACAGCCATCCCAATTCATTCTACAGCATCCTGACTAGTTGGTCACAGGCTAACGACATTTGAAGAGGAAGAAGGTCAAAGCTATCATTACAGTGGTGACAGCCAATCACAGTGAAAAAAATAAGTTTTATTTATTACACTTAATATAAGAAACCTTTACTGTGGAATATAATTGTACTGTCACTACACACCAGAGATTTTTAATCCCCAATCATTTCAACATATTTTACAGTTCATTACCTTTTCAGTTAGATATTGCAGGAAAGACTCTCCTGAGTCTACACAAAAGCCTTAAAAATTCTACTATTTTTACTCTCATATTTCACCTACATGAAATAATGGATGATGAATTTCAGTGAAGAAAAATACTCAGATTCTGCATGAGGCAGTGAAGATAAAGGGGGGTAGGATCCCACAGCAAAATAGTAAAAAAAAATTGTTAAAGTTTTAAAGAGCTCTAACACGTTTGTGAAGCCATAAAATCATAAAATATAACTAATGTTTATAAGAACTTGAGTATGGTACTGTGGCACACAGTATAGCATTGCCTTGGCTAAACAAGATGGACTACATATCTCCCAATAATACACAGTACTCAAACAAACAAATACAAAGTTGTATTGCCTCTAGGAGGCGATTACCTCTTATGATTCTCATAAGTTCTAATAAGTGTCACTGTACAAAGGTAAGCAATTGTATCACTGTGAATTTTATTCTGTAATAATATATCACCTATGGTCATCTTTCACATAATACAGCTTCTGAGCCTTTTTCTGTATTGACTGAATATAATCTAGACTTCATGACAAAAAAAAAGGAAATAGACACTCTCGACATCACAGAGGCTGTCTAGTTAGCTAAATCACAATGTAAAAACAGAATTTTGCATTCTCATTCCTGGTTTTGTTTTAGATTGTTAAAGCAGGCCCTGCAATACTAATTCAGAAAAGTACTGCACAAATGGAAAGTGATCTACTTTTCTCCAAGTTCTATTTTATTTGGGAATTCATTTCCATCTCCAATTCAGCACAAAGGGACCGTGCAATTGAAAAAATTAATTTACAAAGCCCAGCACACCACCATATACAGCAAGGAAACATCTGACTTCTATACACTAGATTTCACTAATATGTCAAAACCTAAATCTAAACACATCACTGTTTTTCACAAGATCTTTCAAGTATGTATTATTTCTCTTTAGAAATAGCCTGTTTGCAGACTAATCAAATAAAAGTACAATCCTTCTTTGTCAAATGAAGAAATGTATTTTGGAACATATCAAATGAGTACACCTGAAGAAAGGCAATGAACCACCAAAACACAATTTCACAATTTTCCTTTTTATTTTTGGTCTTTTTCATAGGAGTTGCACAATTTGCAAGCAGTGTAAAAATTAATGCGGTCTAACTGTTGAGTCTACCTGAACTGACCCTTATTCTACCAATTAATTTCCTTGACACAAAGATACATTAAAAAAAAGGCCCTATTAAAATTCTGATACACACAAGAAGAGAGTGTCTAGGTCTAGTAACCAAATGAGAATAAAGAAAAAAATTAGCAACTCTCAATCTGAAACAGTAAATTAGAAAAACTATAGAAAAAAGGAATCATGTAAACAGAACAAAAAATGTAATCAGCAATCATGAAATTGAAGTCTTTTTCCACCATATTTTCTTCAAGGCCAGTTAAAGCAGAATCAGTGGAATTTATGCTGACACGAAACAGATGCAACACAACACAAAAATATGTCATTCACTCTGAAGAATCACTCAGAAACCTTATTCTTTTAGGAAGCAGCCACCACACAAAAAAAGTATTCTAGAAAAATGCGTCAGAGCTTGACTTGCCAAGTAACCTTAAGATATCAGCATTAAAAAAATTAATTGCAGTGGAATCCTGACCTGTTGAAAATAATTTGCTATTTTCTTTGGCAATGGAAGGGTTGGCACTATTTTGCTGTTGACTTTTGCCCTAAGTTTCACTGTGCCTGGATTTTATCAGCTGATCACTTACAATTGGAATCCATTCTTGAGAGACAATTCTTTGGGCTGCTTTGAGCTGAGAATTTTGAGAATTTTGGCTATCAGAAGACCCAACATTGATATGAGATCCAGAATATCTGTACAAGCTAACAGAGTCAACTACAACAGAGGGCTTATCCAGTCCCATCGGGTTGGCATGATATATAACTTCTATGACTAAACTGTCACTGCTGGCAAAATTCTGCTTAATGGGTAGGCTGATGATTCAGAAAGTAATCTAAGGTAAGGAAGTTGAAAGGCATCTAAAGGTTTTGCACCTAACACTCAAAATATTTCTACAAGAGTCCAATGCAAGACAATAAAAGTATGAAGGAACACAATGCTGAGAAGGCAAGTGGAGATTTGTTGTGAGTAGAAATTTAAGGCAGACTTCTCCCAATCAATTCTCCTTTCAGGGGGAATGCGACTTCTAGCTATTGAACAAAACCAAGGAGAGCCTATATTTACCTCTGTTTACCTGGAGTTCATTCAAAAGTTGGTAATTTTCACCTACTTATCTTTGAATGGAATGGGATATAGGAAAAGCACTTGGATAACTGGCTACTACACATATGAAAGATTTTTTATTTTTCCTGCAAAAGCTGAGGCTGACAAGAAATTTTTGCCTTTTTTTGTTAATAGTACGTGTAACACACGTTTTATGAGCTTGACCAGTGTATCTTGCACTGCAGTATGTCACACTTAAAAGTCCAATGTATTCACAGGGCCAAGATTATCAAAAATGTTTAATTCTGCCATTCATTTTTACTTCTGTATCTGTCTTTTCCTCTTGCACTTGAAGAAATTTTAGAGTCCTAGCATCCATTCATTCAAATATATAGACAGACTGTAGGAACTTAAGTTACAGTCTTAACATAGAAGTCATCTGTACATAATTTCCAAAAGACAACATTAATTTAGATTATTTTATCGGTAAACTTTCCTTTTCTCTCTCTCTTTTTTTTTTTTAATGTCCAGAAAAGCTTTATCTTCTCTTTTTAGAGAAAGAAGTATCATTGGGATGCAAATAACTGAGTATTATGTACTGGAGTTTTGCATGTAAGAACAAAAGAACATTTGGAAATATGTAAAGGTACTCTCCCCTTCTTGGAACCATGGAGATGTTTAACTCTTTATGCGGCTAAGGAAAATGCACATCCAATATCTGGTATCTGAAACCACATTTGCAGAGAGATGAGTAAGTACAAAGTTATATATATATTTGGTCAATATAAGTGAACTCTCAAATTGCTTGACTAAAATGAGAAACATTTAAACATACACTTTAGTAAAAGAAAACTGCTTTTAGTTTGCCACCTATTTTTTCTTCCATTTTTTTGTTTCTTCCTGTTGGCCTTCTCCTTTTACAGTTTCACCTATTTGCACTAATTCCAGCCATCCAGCATTAGAACAACAGCTAAAAAACTGCCCACTGAAAGGCTAGATCATACAAAACTGGTACAAAAGTCAGGTTTTTAAGTATGAAAGGAATGCAAAAATTTTTTATTCTTTTACAGAAAATACTTAGATCAGTAGACAAATGCTAAAACCAGACTTACTTAAAAATTTTAAACTATTTTTACGTTGAATCAATATGCACGTCTAGAACCTTGCTTAAGAAAACTATTCACCATGCAAAGTTCTAAATGCACAGTATCAAAGAACAATTTTTGACATTTTGATTCATACATGCTTATAAAGCTCCAAGACAACATGGTTTAATTATAAAACATATTTCTACTGCCTTAGTCATGCCAATTAAATTTGATTGGATACTTTCTTTATTCAACAAGCCCCTTTCATGTCATTTTAATTTACTGTCAAAGCAGCCTGAATATTGGAAACTAAATTATTTACTACAGCCCATAAGCCAATAATGTTCCATTTGTCTCGTACAGAGAGAGACTAGACTAACAAGATTATTAAGGACATTACTTGTAATAGCGAATGTCCTTCACTTTATTTGAGCTTCATGCTGTGCTTTCAGAGATCATACTTCAAAAGAGCTCCATTTCATTCCATCACAGAACCTCTGATATAAATTATTCTTTGCTAGCTTTGTAATACTCTGATCATAAAGAAAGTGGACCCAATCTTGTTGGGTAAAAACAGAGGCTTCTTTTCTAAGATAACTACATAGTTTATTTGTGCTAAACACCTTTGATTCACTCCCTTGTGCCAATAACAGAGCAGGCAGAAATCAGCTAAATTTATCATACAATGATAACATCTCAGAGATTCAATTCACAAGGGCTTTGGTTGTCTTTGCAATGATTTCAAACCAAATTCTGCAATCTAAATGCATGTGGCTAAAATCAAAGTTCTTAAAAACACCACGTAGAGAGTGCGGTAAACATAATGCAGAACAGACTTCAGGAAACCATCAGATCCAGCATTTTACAAATAGAGACTTGAAAAATAGAACATGAATTGTCTGAGATATAAGCCTGTCATATAGGCTGATAAATTGATAAAGGATTACAAACACAAAGAAAAACTGTAAAGATAATAAACTGGGGAAGGTAATTCTCGTCTTAATGTTAGATCCACTCTTTGCCTTTTTGTTATGACGCAAGTTCAGCAAGACTTAAATAGATGACTAACTCAAAGCAAATGAGTAATCTTGTTTAAATCAATGGAACTGCTTACACGCCTAAAGTTAAGCACATGTTTAAATCTTTTTCTTAATTGAGATTTGTTATTTATGATACTGGAAAGTATTTCAAAGAATCAAAAAAACAGCACAGAGAAGTAGAAAGGTTTGTGAAAACTTGACTAGGAAAACCCTCCATCTACAGGAAAAGATACCTAGCACATGAAAGAAAAAACCTCCTTCAAGACCACTGGAAGAAAGGCAGAACATACAGCAATTCCTCTATCCTCACATACATACAAAAGAAAAAACCCAATCTTGTACAATTTCAGATACCAGACCTAATGGGGAAGACACATGATTATTAAATGCTAGCCCCATTTCTCTGTGTACAACACTGACTACTTTGAAATAAGGAGCTAAATCTGAAACAGTTGGGAAGTAATTTAGGACATAGGTTAGGGTCAGAAGTCTTCCCTACTTACTAGGACTTCTGAAGGATGGGATTATGTCAGGTTTGCTATTTTAATCCATCCTAATTACCTTTTGTTTTTAAGATGTAGATACACCCTGAAATCCCAAAATACAGTACAATAGCTGTGAAAGAAGAAGTCAACAGCAAAGATACAGGTCCCTTCATATCTGTCAAAACAAGTGATGGAATAGCCAGATATTTTAAATTCTTAAATCTTAAAGACTTACCTGTTCAGGACATTCACTAGTTAGAAGCCTTCAAATGACGATAAACAAAACAAAAGTTCCTGAATATGCAGAAATAGAAAAGCAGGAAAAGATAGCAGCAATGTTTTATTGACAAAAGCACTTTCTTACAATGGAGGACGGCATGAGGTGATAATTTAGTGTTCCAGCACAGATTTACTGGATAATGGCCAAATATTTCAAGGCAAACACAGCTGTAATGTTTATGTAAAAAACAACAGGCTATGACGGCAGTCAGTCAGACACTCTGTATCCCTCAAGTACTGAAAATAATTTGTTTCTTTTCAGACAATAAAGAAGGAGATTGCTAAAATGTAACATGACAGAAACCTCTGAGAAAATGGTGTCCTCCTTACAGAAAGGGCTTCTTGCATTTGAGTGCCTCCAAGTCAATCCTGTTCACTAGGATCACTAAACAATTTTTAAAGAAATCAGAACTGAAACTCAGAAATAAGGCTACTAACAATGATACTGCTCTAAATGACAAAATAATTTTTAGTTCTTTATGTCTCCATGACCTTTGTCATACTTTTTTACAAACTGTGATTGGAACTGTGCATAAGAATATTTACAATCTGCTCCTTACAAATGAACAGAAATTTGCCTTTAAATGAGGGGACTTTATCAATGTGAGGATGGCA
Source organism: Laterallus jamaicensis coturniculus (assembly GCA_022605575.1). Classification (NCBI taxonomy): domain Eukaryota; kingdom Metazoa; phylum Chordata; class Aves; order Gruiformes; family Rallidae; genus Laterallus; species Laterallus jamaicensis. The sequence goes on along the minus strand of JAKCOX010000045.1, from coordinate 4,620,710 downwards.
CAGTTTGATTTTACAAAAACAGATATGGCAAACAAATACTCTCTTTTTAATCTCTATGTTAGTATGTGGCACCCCTATTTTGGATCATCTGCAGTAGTGCTAATTTACTGGGACAGACAAAAGGAAAAATAACTCAGTGGCCCACATAAAAAAAAAGGTCTTACTGTTCTGGTTATATATTGAAATTTACTTTATGACTCTACTACACTGAAGATATGCTTCCCTCTGAGTGTTCAAATAAAGATGTTCCTACGGCTTACAGTGTCCTTACCAAAATTTTAATTAGATATAGAATTGCAAAAATAATTCAGATTACACAATTTTTTGTTCTTAAATCCCATTTACAGCTGTAAAATCTAGATGTATTCCAATGACTTAGAAGTTAAAGACACATATTCAAACTTGGTGGGTTTTAGTCATTTGACCTGTACACTCACAGACAAGAACACAAGGAGCGTTCCTTTCAGGTCTTTGAGGAGGTACTATCAGATATTCACACCAAACAAATATTTCCCAGATCAGTTAAAAAAGGGAAAGAAAAATCGGGAAATAAAAAAACCCAACCAACCAACAAACCAACCCTGAATCCAGAAGATAAATACCACAATGCCCATGTAATTTCGTATGAATAAAAACATAGAGTCTTAAAGTAAAGCTGAGCAGTAATCCTTTAGTGCGTCCTGAACTGTCGCTGCTTTGTCTTCACGCCACTGATAGTTTTTTTAGCTCATGAGCAGATTAATGTTTCAATTTTTTTAAAAATAGATTTTTAAAGAAATGTGTAAAGAATGCATAACATTCTCATTTTTCTGGAGGAAAAACTATAAATGCTGTATTAAAAATACACACTGAAATATATATTGCACTTCTATATAAGGCACATTACATTTGCTTATTAACATATGTAAGCTCCATTTAAGTTTCTATGCACGTGTGTATTTAATTAAACACAGGTATGCATTAATGTATATGTAATATAGGCATCAACATAAAATATAAAAATATACTATATCCAAAGTAGTCATTAAGATTCATTCTAGTACTTCTAGACCTGGGAAAGCACATATATGTGTAACAAATGAATTTGGTCCCCATAACTGCCCAAGATACATACAATAAGAGCCGGAACTCAGCTGAGGGAATTTTGAAATCTGGCCACCTGTTTTTTTATCCCAAATATTTATTTCATGTGGGCCTAGGTGATAGGAAATACTTCCTTTTTTATATTCATGTAGGTTCTTTGATAAACAGCAAAGCTAAAGTAATTCAATAGTAAATTAGGCCTTGTAAAGCCATATAGAAAGATGTTCAACAAGTAGTTTCATGACACTTTTCTCAATTTATGTTAAAGATATGTTTGTATTAAAAGACAAAAAGGATGCATTCTTTAACATTTCTGTATAAAAAAAATATGTGCATAAACTAATGTGGGTTTTTTCCTCATTGAACTTTATACACCATGTTCCATTTTGACTGAAACAGTGAAATAACTAGCATGTTGCCTCTCAGAAGCCGAAAGCAATTTCCTTTTCTAATTTTAGTTATGCAAAGCCTATGGGCATCATCAGCATTTAGTAATTAGTTTTATAATTACTGCTGTTTTGCTCACTGTCATTCAATTTTTCTTACAACATGGTCTGGGATTGAAACATCCCACATCCACAGCTGTGTAAATTGCCATCCATTTATAAGACAAAAAAAGTAACATCCAACATACATCATTATTCAGTCAAGAATGTGTTATTGGTACTTAGGTGATGCTTTGAGTACATAAGCTGCCCAGTAAAATACAAAGCAAAATATAATTCAAATACTTAGTAAATGCTATATAAGAGAGGAAACTCTAGAAAATCTAAATTGGAAATAAACGAATTTCCATTAAATTACATTTCAGTCTATTACTGACACCAATAAGCTGTTCCAAACATGAAAAGGAAAAAAAAACACCCAAAAAAACCACACAGCTCTCTTTTTTAAGGAAATATTCAGGTACTGAGCTGAAAAATCACTCAAATTCAGATCTACTGATATTGTAATTTGCTCGTTATTGTTAGAAGAATTCAGTCTGAAAACTAACTACAAAGTCGCCTACCCTAGAATTACCTATCAATAAATTTAGACATATTGCAAAATATTCTTCATCATTGCCAATAATTTTCTGAATCCTAAAAATACAAATGTGTTTTGATGCAACATATTAATTTAAACCCAACAATTCTTCTTAAATTCTATTAGATTGGTTAGAATTCTTACGCTACTCTCTTACAAATGTCATTTTTTCAAATTTATATTTTGAAATTTATTATACAAGATATGATGTTATGAGTTTTGTAAAAGGTAGAAATATAATAGTCAAGCAAGAGTGAAGAATCTACATTTTCTTCTTAAAAGCATAATTTTTTCAGTAAGCAAGAACTTTATTTTCTAGAACTTGTCTGGTTTTAAAAAATAATCACAGTGAGAAGAAAAGCCCCACAAAAGGTTGTGCCAGTGTCAGTTAGCTACTGTGGATACCATCCTGGTACAGAATATCTTGCCCCAGCAGCAGTGAGACCAGAGAGCACCAGTGAGAATGCTCAGAACGGGAAATCAGCCATGGGACAATTCAAATTTGCATTTCCCTCCTTCCTAGCAGAAAGAGGAATAATATAGCCTTTTTAATCCCATTCCTTATTGCTCGTCAGGCTTAGTTAAAGAAAACAGCTGCTAATAAACATAAAGCTGTCATATACAAAGGGCAAGTTTGTGCTCAGCCCAGTGAAGGGGTAGAGGAGATACTCTGCTGCAGAGGAAAAATTTAGGCAGATTGCTTTCAAGGAATTTTGCAGTAGTGTCCTCTATTTTATGTTTTGCAACACAGTTAAGAGTCTTACTCTTTTGTCCCAAGACAATCCAGGATGAGGAGAAAATAATTCTAAATATTTCCCAGTATTCTTCTTATTGAAAAAAATTAGAATAATTTTAGTGAACAGAAAGCATTTGGTACGACCCGATTGAAAAAAATTATTTTCCAATAAAATTTTACAAAAATGTAGACCTTTAAACAAAGCCTGAAAAACAAAGCCTTGCTTCCAGCCATCTACAGAGTATGGGAGAAGATGCTCAGGGTCAAGACTAAGGCAACTGAAGTAGCTGTTACTCGTTGTCCCTCCAGCTCTTACTAGCTGTTCTTACCTATTGCTCCATACAGACTAATAGTTGAGGTCCACTCCACGCCCACTCTCACTAACAGGGTTTAAAGCCTGCAAATTGCCTTTTGGGGCTTCTTGACCTTATTGCTGCTACAGGAAGGTGGTTGACTCCCCCCACCCTTCCACAGGGTTGCCAGCAAAGCTGTGCCTTTGACACAACACAAAGCTCTCCTGGGGCTGCACACCCAATCGCAGTCAGCCCAGCTTCTGCCTCAGCTTCACAGTCCAGCAGAAAGAACCACAGTCTCTCTGAAGGCCACAAAATGCCAAGGGTACCTGTCCCTGGGGATGCTGGTCTGTCAGGAAATCGCTAACAAAAACATGAAGTACACCTTTGAAGGTATACTGATGCCTACACACCATGGCGACAACTGGCTTTCATCTTTTCTGAATCTTTTTGCATGTCTTCTTTTACAGTAGCTGAACTCTTCAAAGAGAGAAACATGTTGGTTTGAGTTTTCCTCTTGATTTTGGAAGGTTTGGGGTTCTGGAGGGTGTTGGTGGTGAATTTTTTTCTCCTTAGTACATGAAACCCTGTGTATGGACAAATATAATTTCCATCCCTACATCCCTACATAAGGGATATATCCATTAAAAAAATACAAAGAAACCATTTGTTTCAGGAAAAATAAACAAACAAATCAAAAGACAAAACAAAAAATCCCAATAAACCACCTACCCCCTCCCAAAAATCTAAACACAAAAATCTCTGAATTCCAAGTTTACGTCTTTGTGCCTCAGACGTTTTGGGCTCAGTTACTAAAACACAAAGATCCACATGCAGAGCTTTTAAACCTACAAAATATTAAACAGTGCATATGAAATATGAAACACTGCAGAAAATACATCTGAAAAAAAAATCCCAGATTATTTCTAAGCAAGAACTGAAGTATTTTGTGCATTGATGCACCATTCAAGCCAGATAAAAAGCATGTCATACACCATGCCTTCCACTTATTTAAATTACATGCTACACAGCTTTTAAAAAAAAAAAAGCCACAAAATGTCCTCTTTACATATTGTTTAGGACAACTGTTACTGATTTACAGGAATATTATTAAGGAAAGATATTTCAGAAGCTGGACTAAGTGATTTAATAGTGATTTAGGTGGCTGTTTACATATGGGGACACAAGTTGGTGGTGAAAAGCTGAGAGAGGGGGTTGAGGAATATTGCACCTGTAAGTCAAAAGAGCCTGAAAAATCCCCTTTTCACTTCAGATGGAGCCAGTAAAACATTGCAAAGGGGGAACAGAGAATTTGCTACAGAAGAAATGCTGTCTGATGGATGGAGCAAATAACATAAGGTATTAGCCCTAACACTGTCTTTTTAACTAGCTTTTGAATACGCTCTGCAATAACATGTGCAAAATATTCAGAGATCTTCAAATTACAAGTCTCACATAAATCTGCAGAAGTAATGCTGTGCATTCCAGAAACCTCTTCATTCATGAAACATTCCTGGCCATATGTCTGTAAACTAATAGCTATCACCAAAGTGGCATGAAACGTGGTATAAAAATAAGTGTGAAAAGTAACACGACATAGATCTGCTGTATCTTCAGGGAGAAGTTTCGGGGGAAAACACTACGATGCTAGCAACATCCAGACTATTAGAAATTTATTTCTTCTCATTTTGTCAGTGTCTATTAATCCTAACTACACTGACACTCAAAGGTTAAAAAGGGAATAAATAAGATTATTGTCAATCATTACATACAGAAGAATAATTAACTCGGTATGTTTATTTAACTACTTTTGCTACTTGATTAAATGAATGACTGATGACAGGTTCCTTGTTTCCTTTTTCTTTTTGTCAGTATAAATGATCAGTATGAAACTAAACAGAGGCATTAAATTGGAATTGTTAGAAGCACAAAATATACTACAGATTCAAGTGATTTCAACTTTCTTGTTACTTCATTGTAACTTACAAAAACACACTGAAGAACCGCATTAATAACAGAAATAATCTCTGAGTTACTTTCCTCTCAAATATCATGCATTGATATTTAAGTTTCTCTTTTTAAAAAATACTGTTTTAAAAGTTCTGTAGAGAAGTCATACAAATTACTGCAGTTATCCAATTTATCCTTGGATAAATACCTGATTCATCCTTGGATAGCTCACACCCAACAGTGTGCACAAAGAGGCCAAAGCATTTGTAAATGCTGACTAGCGTTCAGACTAACACAACACTAGCAAACAGTTTTGGTGGGAGAAACCAGGGTAAATATGAGTATGAGAAATTGAAAAATTATCATTTGGGTAATGTGAGACGAGGGAAGAAAGCGAGAGGCATAATGTCAATTCTCTTTAGTTTGCATGTAAGCCCACACCCAATCTCCCAGGAGCCTGCTGCCAGGCACGGCAGTGGTGAGGGATACCATTTCAGATCCAAAGGCTGTCTTTTACTTAATTCATAAACAAGTAAGTTGCAAAGTTCTGATGTCACTTCCTTTAATGTAGCACAGAATTGAAATAATTCCCCAAATTTTTGAGGACAGAATAAATTGCAAGCCTCTGAAGTGAGGACTGGAGCAGAGTTTCCCCATAGCTGACCAATGATTGCTGGCTGGGCTAGGAAAGTTAACTGAATGCAACTACATTTTTTTTGAAAGTTAAAGGAATTCACCCAGAAGCCTGAGGAAACAGCTTTTGTATGGGATTAAAAAGAAAGTAAACCATCTTTCTCCCAAAGCAATTCACAATGGTAAATGGCCGAGAGCTTGAAACCTTTGTCTGTTCCTGACAGAATTTACTGTTGAGAATACAAACTAAAGGAAGTCATGGCAAAATCTGCAGCTTCATGTACACCACCTGACTCTGAAGAAGCCACTTTTTCTTAAAGACAAAGCTGTCTTTTCATTACTTGGAAGTAGTAAAGAATGCTGAACTCAAATCATGCAGACAGTCCACTTCCCTTGGTTCACAAATAGAGTTAAATCCAGACTCAGGTGAAGTTAATCCCCTGCTATTTCCAAACAAATTCTGACTCCAGTTAATATGCTGTCTTAGAAACTGAGTTCCTTCTATCTGCAGAGCCCTAACTTCTGTGCACCACAGTACTACAGTTGTGCTGGGGTGTATGTGTATGTGGTGACTTTGAGGCAGACCTGTGTGGAAGGGAACCTTTTTTGCATACTTAGGAAGGATCTCCTGAGCTCACTTAGTTTGGCTGTGCTCCAGTTTCTCTTGTCCAATGCAAGTTACCTGAAAAAGACAGGTAATGGACTGGAAGGTGGCATTAGCAACTCTTGGGAAAACCCTGGACAGCTATTGGTTTCCAGTGATGTTCTGAATTCTACAGGTAAGCTAACACTGCACTTGTGCCTATCCTGCCCATTCAATATCCTATATGTGAAAGCCACTTTCCCCAGAGACTACTTCCCCAATCTCACCTTGTAGCGCCTGCTCTGCAAATTCAGTTCTCTCTACCCCAGTCTATTCATACCAAAACAATTACACTGTTGAAACAAAATACAAACCAAGGGTAACCTTTAGCATTCACAGTTATTCCCATGAATTTACCTCTTGACAATGTTCAATCTTTATCAGCAAAAGTGATCCAGAATCAGCACAATGAATGAGAAATACATATTAATTCCCATAGGAAAAAAAAAGCCCCATTCATATTGCATAAAAATGTGTATGAAATATATGTCACTGGGATAAATCAGAGAATATCACAGTGGAATAGATACAGAAATTTTTACTTTGGGCTTTTGTGACACTGTTACTGAAATATTGTGTTCAGCTGTGGTTTCCTCCGATCTGAAAATATATTAGAAAATTGGATAGGACTCAAGTAAGAGCTACAAGAGTGATCAGACTTCTGAAAGTCATTCCCTATAGTGAAAGACTAAGAAAGCTCAATTTATTTAGTTACTGAAAAGAAGGTTAAGAGGATCACAATACCTACATGTGGAAGAGATTTCTGACAGTAGGCAGCTCATTAATCTAGTGAAAAAGGCATAACAAGATCCAGTGTTTGGAAGCTGAAGCCGAAATAAGACTACAAATGAGGTACACTTTTTTCACAGTGACAGTAATTAACCGTTGGAACAATCTGCCCAGGGATGTAGTTGATTCTTTATCATTTAAATGCTTTACATCAACATTAGATACTTTCCAAAGAGATAAACCTGTATCTCAAACAGATGCAGAAAATACTAGATGAGGTTCTCTGTCTGAGGTCTGCAAGAAGTCAGACTGGATGCTTATCATACCTACCTAACATTGAAACTCAACAAAACTGTTCTGTGAATACTCTGCACTCCAAGGACCAATCATCTCATGACCATCATACCTATCCTCTGTGTGCAGTTCAGTTCAGACTGAACAGAGACTGTCTCCAAAATTCATCTTCCTGTTTGGCAGATGAAATAAGAAGCCTTTCAGGACAGATACATGTGTCTTGAAAAATCATCCCATGTCATGTTCACTATTTGGCATCATCACTTCTAGAGACCAAATTACATCAAAACTGCCAGTAAACACACACTGGAAAGCTGTTTGAGCACTGCCTTTGCCTGATGCTTCTACAGAAGGAACATCTGTTGAGCTGACTCCAAACTCATGATGGCTAAGTCAATATGCAGACCTTGTAAAATGTTGGAGATTTAAATCTCGGGGCTGCCAAGTGGCCTCTCAACATAGCTGTCTGTATGAAGAATACAGTTACTTTATGTTTAATGAGGTTGTTGGAGAACCAGCAACCTCCATGAGGCTGTTGAAGAAACCAATTACAAAAGCAAAATGTATGAAGAGGTTAGGTGAGCTGTTAACTTTTCTCTCAGTTCCCTTATAATATTTGTGAAAGAAAACTTGCACTTTAAGTCTTCAGGATAGGATGCTGGAGTAAAAGAAAAGCAGAGGGGGAAAAAAAAGCAGAGATTGAAGAGAGCAGGACAAGAAGATTAAGTAACAATCTTTACGTACAAAATAAACAGAAACAGCCTGACATATAAGAGGGCAAAAAGAAAACAGCATGCTAAAGTACTAAACAAGCAAAATATTTATCCTCTGAAAAAGATAACAGAACACCCCATTTCTTCACCTCTAGGAAAGGACATAAAGAAACAAATAAAATGTAGACAAAAATAAATGCTATGCCCTCAGAACGTGGTATGAAGGTGGAAGCCCACCTGGACTTGCCATATAACACATTTGCTACAGGATCCTGTGGGGTTTTTTTCGAATACCTAGTTACTTCTGGGTTTTTTTTCTTGTCACACTTAAGACATTGGCGATGGACTAAAAAATCTTTTAAAAATACTGAAGGTATTTTTCATTTTTGAAGATATACCTCATTAAGACAACATAACACAGAGATTCAATACAAAATGGATTAGCGGTATTCCTCCTATTTGATTGCTTCATTGTCTACCCTGAGTGTAAATCTTAATGTTATTCTGAAAACTATCTCCTTACAGACAGGTTAAATTTCCTAATGAAAAGCTCATTAGATACAGTACTCTTACAAAGGACATGAAGATAGTACTTACTGCTTAAGAACTGGAATCTTAATCGTAAGACAGGGGTAGAGGGCTCTATTCCCTGCTCTACCACACACTTCTCATTTGATACTGAACGAGTCACTCTTGGCTGGTTTTGCAATGTGCTCAGCAGCTGCTTCTTGCGATCAGATTACCAAAGTGCTGAAATCTTTTGAAAATCTGGCTATTTATTTTGTTGCTGAATAGGATCAGAGATCTTTTGAAATCTGGCCCCAGTTGGGGTGCTGTGCTCTTTTGAAAAGCTAGCCCTAAATCTGTATATGCCTCAATTTCTCTATTAGCATTATCAGCACTGTTCTGCTTCATCAAGAGGATGAGAAACAGCTGGCATACACAGCAGTTCAAATTTGAAAGGGGATATATAAATGTAGAGTTGCTCTGATAGTAGTAGAAATGTCACATGTACGCAAAAAAGCAAACGAAAACCAGCCCCTGCAGTTTTTTATAAAGTCTAACTGGAGGTAACATTGGCACTGTTATTTCTAGTATAGGTAATGTTCTGGAATTGTCTATTTGTATAAAAATATGAACAAAAATATTTCTTCCTCTTCTTTTTACGATTATGAATACACATTTAATGACTTTCCAGATGATGAAATAAGACACAAAATTTTGTATTTGGCATGTGGTACCACCCCATCCAAAGCAAAGCAAAACCAATTTTTATATGATACAAGGAGAAAACGAAGTGACACCACACACATGCTTGCGCAGATGCACTCGACTAACTCTGTGAGTAACAATTATAGAGAGTGACGTGCTCAAGCACTGAAATTAAGGTAAACATTTCTTAACAGCTCCATTTATGAAGATAACTGTGGCACAACTGGAGTTAAGTGGTTTATTAGGGATTTTCCTTTCTTTCCTTCCTAAGGAACAGAAATCACAGTATGACTAAAACCTTTGAAATGAAAAATAAAAATATTCACGTTGGCTTAAAAGCTACTGAATAAACACAAAATAGGTTTCTTAAGGGAGCTTGATATTTTAAAACCCTACCTAAGTCCTCAGCTGTGTGGAGATCCTTACTTTGCTCGCAATCTCACATAGATATAGAGGCTTACATGTTCTCTAAATTGTAAGCTCTCTATGAAGGGTGTTCTTTAATTACAGACAGATAATAAAACCAGTTTTTACTGATCTCCCTAATGTCCTGGGAAAGTCTTTACTATGGATTCATTGTATTCTACTTTATATTCCTGATTGAAATGGGAGACCACAAGAGCATAGGGATTTGGTGGAAACTCGATTTCCTTCCTCTGCTTTCAAGAGAACAGTTGCAGAAATTAAGCTGCATTGATACTGTGGTCAAACTTTGCTAAGACTGTGATTGTACTTGCATATTATACAGATATAAAATCAGTGAATCATAGAATGGTCTGGGTTGGAATAGACCCCAAGGATCATAGAGTGCCAAACCACTGCCACATGCAGGGCCACCAACTCCAGGCCTGGACCTATACATGCTTGCCCAGGGCCCTATCCAAGCTGGCCTTGAACACTTCCAGGGATGGGGCATCCACCACCTCTCTGGGCAGCCTGTTCCAGCACCTTACTACTCTCTCTGTAAAAAAACTTCCCCCTAATATCTAATCTAAACCTTCCCTCCTTTAGCTTTAGTCCATTTCCCCTTGTCTTGCCATTATCTACCCTTTTAAAAGTTGATTCCCCTCCTGTTTATAATCTCCCTTCAGGTACTGGAAGGCTGTAATAAGGTCCCCCTGCAGCCTTCTCTTCTCCAGGCTGAACAAGCCCAGCTCCCTCAGCCTCTCTTCGTAGGGGAGGTGCTCCAGCCCTCTAATCATCTTTGTGGCTACTCTGAACCCTCTCCAACAGTTCTACATCTTTCTTGTTATGGGGCCCCAGATCTGGACACAGTACTCCAGGTGGGGCCTCACAACAGCAGAGTAGAGAGGGACAATCACCTCCCTGTCCCTGCTGGCCACCTCTCTTCTGATGGAGCCCAGGATCCCATTGGCCTTCCGAACTGCAAGAGTGCACTGCTGGCTCATGTTAAGTTTCTCATCCACTATGACACCCAGGTCCTTCTCAGCAGGGCTACTCTCATGAAGCTTTTCTCCCAGTCTGTAAATACGTCTGGGATTCTTCCAACCCAAATGCAAGGTCTTACACTTTCTAGTGTTGAACCTCATTAAGTTCATCCAGGTCCACCTTTCCAGCCTGTCAAGATCCCTCTGGATGGCTTCCTTTCAGTTTGGTGTCATCCACAAACTTACTGAGGGTGCACTCAATTCCATCATCAATGTCACTGATAAAGATGTTAAAGACTGAACTTGGGTTTTTTAAGTTGCTAGTTCTACCTTCAGTATCTAAATCTCAATCTGTTGACCACGGGTATCTAATATAACTATTACATGAAAGTAAGAATTATCATTAAATAGAGATACTTCAAACTTCACTTCCAGGGCTCTATTATTTATTCCAAATATTGAGACAGTCACTTTGGAAAATACTATTATAGAACCACAAACATATGAGATGGGAAAGAGATTTACTTTTTCCATTTTTAAAAAAAAAAGTTTGTGTGTTTTCTTTCACTTTAGACAAACTATTTTCTTTGTGTCATAATTTTTACTTGAAATATGAGGTGATGTAAACTTTGGTAAAATAATTACTATAAAAGCTTATTCATTTACACTGCTTTAGTCCCTTGTGTCTATGCAGTAATGAGGACATGGCTCCCTTCCTGGGGTTTTTTGTCCGGTTTCTTTTTTTAAGGTCTCTGCTACATTCATTATCAGATGGTTAATGTATTTCTTCAGCTTTTCATACAGATGTATTTATTATTTCCGCAACAGAGTCAACAAGGTCTAAAAGAAGTAGTCACTCAACTGAAGACATACAGTAGAAGTTCAGATGACCCAGAAAACTGATAACAACATTAAATGAAGAAAGAAAGGCTAAACTCTACTGAATTTAGCAGGACTTTGAGTATGTCCTTACATTCTCTGCTAAGGTATGATAGCAATACTCAAGTTGTTAAATCCAACCCCAGTATCCAATTCCTCAACTGCTTTCATTTGCAAAATGGAGCACTAAAATATTAAGTTTCACCAAGGTTCCACCTAACACACTCTTCACAGTTCCACCTAAGACACTCTTCTGCTCAGAAAAGGATAAATGAGAACACAAACAAATGTCCTATCAGCTATTTCATCTACAGTTAGCAACAGCCTTTCTCCATTTCAGGTATCAAAAGCTACAGCAGGGCTTACTTTTTATCTGGCTCTGATCACTAAAAGCTAAAACCAGAACAAGTCATTTTGGCACAGGGGATTTATTGCACATCTGTAATTGGCTAAACCCATCATGCGCATTATTTGAAAAAGTTTGTAGACTGCATGTATAATTTAATATATTCATTTTTCTAAATAAGACCACCTGGAGCTAACCCATTCAAAATAAAACACAAATGTAAAAAACATAAAAAAACATTTTATTAGAGCTTCAGGAAAGTGGACTGTTGTGGCACTGAATTTTACATAGAAAATTCTACTGGATGAAAACCTGTATCATTTTATAATGACAAGTAATTAACTTGTTTTCGATTTGAAAATTTTCCCTGACTTATTTTAAGATCATTGCCAAGGTTGGAGCCGATGACACTGTCGATACCATTCTCCTCCTACCTCTGCAAAGCTGAAAGCTTTTACAAAAACCTCACACAGCAAACACTACCGTTTTCAACCGTGAGTTATAATGGCAACACTCATCTTTTAGGAAGACCTTTAGGAAGGTCTGTTTTCAAATCAGGAGTGACAGTGATGATTAACATGCACAGAAGGACATGCACATTTGAAGGAAGAAAAAATTAAGCAAAAAGTTAAAATCTTTTTTAGGTTTCTTTTAAACATTATTATTCTTCACCAGATTGTTTTCATTACCAAGCCTGCATTGAAAATGCAAGCATAGGGAGAAAAATACAGGACTACAAAAAAAGAAGATAGACAACACTGGAATCTGAGTACAAGAGGAAGACATTATGCATACTCAGTGTTCCAGCTAAGCACTCAAAAAAATAATGCTAAGAAAAATAAACTGTATTAAAAGAACACAATGAAAATGCAAAAATGACCAAGCCAGTGAGAATGACAAGAGAAGAAGGAAGACGAATTGCAGGGTAATAGAATGGAAATGTGGTACTGGCTGGGAGTGAGAGAAAAGACATTGAAGTCACCTGCTCTATTTCCTTGCTCTTAAAAACACTTACTGCTTGGTTGTTTTCCTGTTTAATTGTTAAGTTGTAAGGTGGAGTTCTAGCAATAAACAACTCTTCCAGGGACTGACATATGATTGACAACATTTTAGAAAGAGTATTAATTTGTTCGTAGCTGTAAATGTTTTGTGTCTCCACAGAAGTGATGGATAGAACTTTTTACGATACAAATAAAGCACCATGAGAAACTAAATCATTCTATCACTTTGGCTGGCAGAACTGGAAGGATCAGTTAGGTTGTTCTTATGCCTTTGTTCATGCAAAAAAGGGAAAGCTGCGCTTGAAGTACTTTTCTCATTGTTCCTGTTCTGAATCAGAAGAAAACCAAAATCTTCGCAAGTCTTGTAGCAAAATTAACTATGAAGCAAGAACCAGTAGCCATGAGTTTATAAAAACAAAAATAAAATTAATATACTGATAACAATAATGGTTTCCGTTCTGAAAAAAAATGTATTTTAGGATGTTTGATTTACTAAACTGCAGAGATCATTCATTGTCTGTGATGCAAACATCACTGTAATTTGCAAATCTTAAATAAGCATTTGCGCCGTGTTTACTCCCAGTTCACTGATGACCATGACCACAGAGGTTTCTGCAGAGAACTACAGAAATTCCTACCTTAGTAGTGCATTTCACTTCAATCTACTTTCCAGGAGCAATCAGTTAAACAGTTAATGTGTTTAGCTTGGTTCTGCCAATATAATGTTCTTCCAGTATTTTAAAACTAGTAAATCAAATGCCTTACAATATACTTCAGTATACAATGCATAGCCTAGTTAAGTAGGCTTGCCATTTCAGAGAATTAAGCTGGATTTGTTATATTGGAATTACTTTCCATTTATCCACGTTTGTTTAAAAAAAATATACAATCTTACTTTTATCCCTTTAGTGGATAAATTTTGCCAATACTTTGCCTACAACTGCTCTGAGGCCAAGACAGCTCAGTACTGCAAACTTTACACCACCAGCATGGCAAATAATGGATGACGCTGAAAATTGTATCAGGTAACCTAATCCTTGCCTGAAGGACACATAAAAGACAAATGATTTGAAAATTCTGGAATATCTGAGAAAGCTGGGGTTCAGTATGATGACACCCAACCGTTTCAGTGTCCCTTGTTTTGTATAATGGCAGGTAACGTACCAAAGCAATGCAGACCTGTGGGAACCACAGTGGGGCAATGCCAGTCAATACCACTGTTGGGGGTTTCCCTGCTCCATTGTCAAGATCCACATTTTTGGCACATCTAAGAACTATACTCTCTTGTTTTTCAAGTACTTTTAAAGTTTGATTTAGATGCTACATAAAGATTTATTGTTTCCCCAGCAGACAAGATATAGTATCTGTCACGTATGGGTACAACTCAAACACAGTGCAGGCAGGTCTTAGAGCCTCACACTTGGGACTCCTGTACAGGTAAGTGCTTAAAGAAACCTGTATCAATCTCTCCTGCCTTTGCTCCATCAGCAGAAGTTTTACTATACCTCACTGCTAATGAGTCAGTACTATTGGCTGGATTCCCATTTCCAACACACATTAACAAGATTTTCCTTTAATTTTTCTAGACATTTTCCTTAATGTCTTTGCCAACTTTCCACACCTCAGACATTTAATTTATCTTAATTGCTATGAATTTCCATTTTATTCCCAAAGTTTTACATAAATACATACATTTTTTTCCCAAATTGTTGATTTAACTTTCTTTCTGAAAAAGTATGCATTTTTTTAAAAAAAGTGCATAAAACCTGTAATTTAATAATTTTTTCTTTAAGAGTTCCAGTCAACTTTTATTCTAATTCTCCCATCAAAATTTTTTCCTCACAATCAGTTTCACACATTGGTTTCCCATTAGGCAATTAGTCCCTCAACAGCACTGAGTGTATTGGTTGACACCCTCCTCCATTTGCAGAGATTGAAAGCAATCAGGTCATGATCGCTTGTCACTAGGCAACCACCAACTCTGAGTCCAGTATTCAATTCATCTTATCTATTACAATGAGATTCAGAGCTACCTCATTTTGGGTTCCATATCTTTCATACTAGAAAACCATCAATAATTCTCACAAAGAACATTAATGTTTTACCACTGACTATCTGAAATTTCTAGCACTCGTTTCCTACATTCAAACAACACCTAATCATCTTTTTCTTTAACCTATGCAATAGGACATTGACTAAGCTACCTACTTCTATGGCTGCACTGCCCCTATAGCCACATAAACAGGTTTACAATGGAGAGACATTATGGTTACAAACAGTTTCTGATACAGGTACACAGAAAAACTTATAGTTAACACACATTAACAGGAATCAGATTCTTGTAAGAATAATGCCTACAAGATAGGGAGAAATAAATTACAAGGCTATCAAGAATTCTCCAGCACAAAAGCAGAAGTTCCACATGAAGTGGAATGGCTAGATTTGGAGACCCCTTTCATAACAAGCTATACCACCAATTCATCTGCCTTATGCAGTTTTCATCTGATTGACCTTTTCATGTCTAACAGGGACAAACAATTTCTTAAAACCACAAGCACTGAGGAAGAGAGTAATTTTTATTTCTTTGCCCCTGTAAATCATTTCCTTGAGGCAGAATTGCGTGGTGGTTCAGAAGGGAATGGTCTTATGGAAGGCTTATGTGGTTTGGCAGGGAAAGGCTTGTACTATCTTTCATCTCCTGCTCAAAAGGCCACACTCAGTTTCAAAAATAAGAGGCTAACAACAGGTAATGTAATTTAAAGGGTTTCCACAATGAGATCATTCAGAAAAGAACCACTTATTTATCTCTTAAAAATGCATACATCTCCAACATAAAAATTATTAGAAAAGGTATTTAAATCAATGACAGTAATCCCACTTGACATTTGGGAGAACAATTACCATACTTTCTAATTATCATTATTGTTTATTTTCTTTCCCTGAGAATTCAAAGGGCTGGAAACTTATTTCTTCAACCCTAAGTTCCATAGTATGACATCAAGTTCACTTTTAAACTATACTTACGTATTTTATGTCACAAATGGATTCTTTGAAAAACATGCTAGTCTGAAGGCAACAGGTGTAACCTTGTTTTAAAGCATAATTTTTTGTATTGTGATTATAAAAATGTATTATTTCATTACCAAAGCAGAATTGACATAACATTGAATGCTTTATTGAAAGCAACATATTAGTCATTTAGTTACACTGGACAAGAACAATTTCAGTTCACACTTTTGACAGCATCTGAGTTCTTTCATACCAATATATATATTAATTCCAGAACACAGATGCTCAATTGCAACACACAGCACAAAAAGTAGAGGCGGCTAAACCAAGTGATATTCTTCACCCAACCTATCAGTTGGCCAGTAATATCTACTGAAGTCCTTTTCACTCCTCAGCTACAAGCTCTCATTCACCTCTTCTCTTACAGAAGAAGACAAGATTACTTATGCAAGACAAAATATAAAGATATGGCTTAAACTTGAGTTTGTAGATAATTGCTCAATTACTTTTTATTCATTTGAAGAACAGACATGCCTAAAGATTCTTTACATACTCTGGTTTCTTCTCTATATCACATCATTTGGCAAGAATTTAGACTCATGGCCTTGCATAAACATCTTTATCTCCAAAGTCAAAAACTAACATCTCACTTCAACTAAAAATGAAGGAGCATCTAGTAGCTATTTTCATGCTATCATTGCAAATTTCCAGGTCAAGGGTTTGCAAAATTAGGCACATACTACTGTATTTAATTGCTGCTTCAAAACAAACAGAAATGGCAAATGCAGGGAACTCTGCTGAGGACAGATACAAGCCTCCTTTCTGTAGTGACAGTGGTCCTGAGTCAGTATCAGTGTCCCAAAGATTGCACAAAAAGGAAATATATGGTATGACTTTATACCAGCCAAACACATTCAACACATCAGAGATCATCATGATGTCTCACGCTCCTCCTTTCTCTCTTCACTTGAAAAACAGGAAAAAAATATAGCCTGGTAAAACCACTTACGATGTAGAGGAAAAGAACATTAAAAGTTGCAGGATCTTTGAACGCTTTCAGAAACAGTTTGCACTAAAAATATAAAGAAATTTGGAGTCGATCATTTGAAGACAATATTCCAAGACAGAAGATTCTCACTGGATTACAATAGGTCAATCAGAATGCACAGGAGGACTTCAAGTGCCATGTCATATAAAGCACCTATTTACTGACTAAACACACAGTATATATAATAAAAATACTTCCATCCCCACGCATCAGAAATTTCAGAAAACACCTCTGAGTACTTAAAATTGATCAGCAGCTCATTTAATGTTCTCTTCAGAATCACAGAATTGTTTTGGTTGAAAAGACCTTTTAGATGATCGTCTAAGCATTGACCTAGCATGGCCAAGTCCACCACTACACCATGTCCCTAAGCGCCATCTCTACACCTCTTTTAAATACTTCCAGGGATGGTGACTCAACCACTTCCCCAGGCAGCCTGTTCCAATAATTGATTACCCTTTTGGTGAAGAACTGGGAGTCAAACAAAGACTTTTGGAGAGACAGAAACAGAGGAGAACAGTGCTGTTATTCCTAACTTATTGTATGCAGTATACAAAGAATAACAATTTTATTCCTACTGACCCCAAACAACTTGTTGAATATTTTCTGCCATATGAAAGTCATATCCTGATCTTTAAGAACTGTAATCTTTAAACTCCTCTGCTGCAAGTTGTGTATTTGTTTACAAGGACTAATACTCCCTGAGTACAGAAAGCCTTAGACAGTGTACCCCCTAAAACTGCCTGAAGTCTGCTGTTTAGAAGATGAAAAATGTATCCATTTTTAGCAAATGTCAAATCATTGGCTATTGCTTTTAAGATTAATAAAATATATAATGGTTTCTAGATAGCCTCTAAATAAAGATTACTATGAATGGAGAAATGATTTACCAATAGTCACCACAATGAGATTTCTTTAAAGGTTACAATCATCGGTTATTTAGCTGAAACACTGCTGAGAATGCCTGGTCATTTCTTGAATAATGCATAATGTTCATTGTAGATTTGATCTGTATTATAACAATACAGATCTTTCTAAAATAATGGAGAAAACGATCTGTTACTTTCCAATTGCTCAAGAAATTTCCATGAAGTAATTGACTCTGAAAATATTACATAGAGTTACCTGAGTATTCATTTGCAAGCACAAGTTGTAGTGATCACTACACAATAGGCATAAGAAAACAAACTCATCAGCCTTTATAGACTTTTAAGAAAAGCTGTGATAAATACCAGGCAGAGTAAAAGGACCTTCCTGAAACACTAAATTAAAATGAATAAATTGCTATACACTACTGGGGGACAAATTTAAAACTAAGCTTTGAAATTTAATTATTAACACAAGCAGACCAACACATTTGAGGGAATGGAGAAAAAAAAAGCAAGCAGTTGCCTACGTAACCTAAGTGCCTCTCATATAATTTTCCAAATGCCTTTAAGTCTATTCAGAAGATTGAGAAGATTGCTTGGGCACACACAAAGTATAATGTCTAGTGTTTTATTGTAGGATTATCAACCATACTTCATAAGAAGCTACAAGCTATTTATGTGAGCTTGTTTATCCATATGAACTTCTTCAAGGGCAGCGCAAAGCAACCTTAATAAATGAAAATGAATTTCTTTTGATCTAATTTCATGAATGTTTGATCAGAATGTGTTAACAGGTTTCTATATAAGGAGAATTGCTGAAGTAATAAAATATACCTGTACAATACAGTTAAAGCTCCTTATGGGGAATACTCATACAACAGAACATTGTTTTATCGAGCATTATTTGGATATTCTGACACATAAATAATACATTCCTAGTTTATATAAAGATAACTACTCAAACAGGGGAGAGAAAAAAGGAAAAAAAAAAAAGGAACAATCCTTCCCAAGATCCCCAACAGCCCTTTTACGCCTGAAGGAATGGCAACATATCACCAGATGGGTGGAGGAGTGGGATTATTATATCAGATAAGGTGAAAAGACATTAAATGTTTACCTAGGGTAACAAAATGTTTACCTAGGGAGAAACGTGTTAATCTGGGTCAGCTGATTTATGCTGCTGTCTCAGAGTTAAGGTTTCATTCTTCCTTAAAATTCTTTTCCTCATTAGAATCTTTGCACAAAAAGGAAGCTTCAGTATTCAGGTATATATTCCATAAAAGGTTAATGAAAAACAGATCCCTGATACTCTGAAAATAGAGAGAGATCTGCAGAGATCAGATCTTCCATAATATAGGACAGCTTATAGAAGCACTGCATGTCTTAGCTACTAGAATTGGAAGGAATTATTTAACAGACAGCTCATAGATAGTACCGCCGAGTCCACTTTACATCTGCCTTGAAATACTGTTTAATTGAAACACTGAATAAACTCTCATCCTGAAAAAAATGGGAAACATTTGCATACCATATCAGAACCCTGATGAACCATGTTATACTCATGCTCTGGATGATGTAATTATTACCTTTCCCCTCCCCCCCTCCCCCCCCATGAAAATTATATATGATGTGGCAGATAATATAAAAGAAATATATGAAATTATTCAGATATGTCCAGCGACTAAATCATCTGCCTGAAATTCTTGATTTTTGCCCTCCATGTCTATTTCCGTCTACTGATAACTTTAACTTCCCTTAACTACTGTTACTTCCTTTAAATGGAAAAGCAGGTAAAAGCCCTTTGCACCATCAATGCCAGTAACCCTTGATGGGAAATTCTGGGTTGATAAATAAGATTGTATGTCCCCATCCTTCCTTAAATGTGGCTTTTTGTTCCGCCTCCAGCTATATACAGTCTACCTAGTTCAGCATAATGCAGATTAAGAGTTCAAGTTTCATAATGCACGCAGAAAAATCCTGAAGTTCTCAAATCTCATATTCCTCTTTCCAGAATATGTTTTCTCCAAAATGCAAGATTACTAGTTAAAATAAAACAGGGTCATTTTCTGTGTTATTGAAGTCAGGACAACCACAATTCCCAGGTTTTGATAACTCTGAGTTCTGTTAATGCAACTTGCTCCCTACTTTAAAGTACTTATCAGACAGCAACATCACACTCATTGACATAAGTAGCATGAGTTTAAAAAAAAATAAATAAATCCAGTTTACACAAGTCATTGGAAGCACTATTTAGGACCAACACACACAGAGACTGACTCTACTGCTTGTCTGAGCATGAAAAAGACGTCTTTAATAACGAAAAGTCTGGTTTGGCCAAAAGATTGACAGATACCTACTGGCTCAGAAGTCAAAATAATTTCTATACACATTACATGATGATAAATAAAAGCCCAGTCTCTAGCCTACAGCTTTTAAAATTTGGATGTGATGCTCTCAAATGTCACAAATACATGATTCTACCTTTAAGGTTTAGTCGGAGAATTAAGAGTCTGATACCTCAAATCAAGGAATAACGCCATGCTCCCTCTCAAACACATCCTTATATAAAATACTAAAACAAAGCAACACTAATTAACTTCAAGCAATTTAGTCTACGTCATCCAGAAGACTTACAGCTGCAATAGTTATATCAATAGGTTTGTTGTTTAATAAAAAATAAAGAGGTTTATTTCACCTTCACATGGTGTCTTTCTCATGCAGACCTCAGATTTCCACATTTGTATCCCTTTAAAGGATTTGATATGCAGGGAAAGAAGAAAGGATGATGGTAAAAATTTCAATTTAGAGGTTACTAAAGGCTGCCATATTCGATACTATACGACGTATTTACTCCATACCTTTTACTGATGTATTAGGTGGAGGTCCTTCCATTCTCAAGTTCCACGGAGGATCACCTTGATTAGCAAAGTCCCTCATTTTCAGATAGCTAATTGTAAGTCGGATGATGGATGCCTTGTCAAGCTGGCTGGTAATGGCTGCAGGCAGTGGCAACAACTTTGCCAACTCGTAGAATTCAAAATTCTCCTTGCCCCGGCGAGAGCGAGCAGCATCTCGGGACTTTTCTTTCCTCAAAGCTTGTAAACTGAAAGGAAATAAACAAAGTAGGACATTCATCAATATTAGTATTCTGTCACGTTTAACCAATTTGCTCTTTCACTGCTGGTCTTCTATATGAATTACCACGCTTTCAAAATGCTGTTGTGTATGGATGTACAGACTTGGGTATATATTTAACACCATTCCAGACTTTGAATTATTAAAACTAATGATAATATTTGAGCTTCAGTGATAGCCCATATACTAAGTAACTATTCCTAATTTCAGCCACTTTCTTCTTAGCATGCCCTTCCTTTTTTTCTGCTGCCAGTCGCAAGAAAATATTCCCAACAATGCTGTGTATATGTGGGGTTTATCTGCATAGATGCCATTGTTTCTCCTGATCCACTGTAACCTAATTTCATCTAAATTTGAAACAAATGCTGGCTCTTGGGAAAAGGAGGGTAAAAGCAGATGACCAAAGTGTGTGCCACCTCCAGCAGGGGTTGCAGTGCAGCCAGGTTGTGCAGTAACTTCTGAGGTACAGAAGTTTAAGTCTGGAGTAATAATGTAAACCTTTCTGGATTTCATTAAGCTGCTCTTGATTGTTCAGCTGTGCTTGCTTTCGGAACAGCAACCTTTGTCAGAGGGGTGAGCGAGCAGTTATGTGCTTCATGTTTCTGATAGCCATTCACTGTCACACACGTGTCTGATGACTTCTTGGTCTGAAAAAACCTGCTGAGCAGGTGGAAAGGCAAAGGTGTTCATTTAATCCTGTTGCAATAGTGTGTATCACTTGCTACCACCCATATGCAACACACCTAAAAGTAACTCAGATTCTACTCTGGGGCTATTTGTTTAACTGGTGTAAAACTGCTGAATGCACATTGTGATGACAGCACGTAACTACTGCTGTCCTCTCCCAATCTCTCCCTGCAATGCAAAGGAAACTCAAGTTTCATCGGTGCCAATATATAGAATATATACAGCTTTGCAAGGGAAAATGGATTAAATTTTTCTGTTACATGGTTTGGGGCAAAGAAATGTATGGTATACATCCCAAAAGAGTCAAAGTGTAAATAATACAAAGAACAGATACTGCCTCTTTTCTTTTAATGAGAGGTTTTAAGCTAGTTTTTTTTTTTTTTTCAGACAGAGTGTTCAACTCAGGGCAGAGGTATGGCCAAGCTTATCATACCTTAGTGCACAGAGGTTGGTGCTGATGCTGGGGTTTGTATCTGCTAGTCACTGCATGAGGGGAAACTGTTGTTGTCCCTTACACAACCACTCTACCTCTCCCTTGCTTCATTTGTTTGAATATTAATTCAATGAAGTTACAGCCACAACTAGTCATTAGTTGACAACAGAGCCAGAATTTGACCAGTGTGTAATGTAACAGTACATGCTTCCACAAGCCTTCCTGAAACCCTGGATTTTATTAAAAATAAATAAATAAAATCAGAGTGGCCAGATCTACAAAAAGCACTCTGGCATATGAAATAAATCCGTAGAGTTAAGGCACACATCTAATACCCCGATTCTGAGACCTCTATTTACCTATATTTCTAATTCTGAAATAATTTAAACTATGGAGGTTCTCTTAATATACTTAACCACCTGCATTTTCATTGCTGTCTCTGCTATCCCAGACTTGAAAGGGCAGATCAGCCTGGCCCTTAAAACACAAAGGAAATCCCTCCATCACACTTCCCTGAGAGCACTCAACAAATTCTATTCCCCACAGAATTCTATACTAATAGCTAGTATATTTAAAGAGACAGCCTAGCTAAGAAAAAGGGATGGTGAGATAATGATACGGGATCCTCACCCACAGGTAAGGATATGCCATCCTGCTGAATCCCACACTATTGTACATGCATGTCTTTACTAACTCTATATAAAGCACTAGCAGTTAGATTTCTATGTTATATTCTAGGAGAAAAGAACACAAAACTAAGATTTCAAATGCTTGTTGTGCACGTATCTCCATCCAAATTCAAATATCTACTGTCAAAGATGTGTAAAATCACTCAAAACATGCATTAAATATGGCTGACAAAAATTCTGTGTATGTACAGAAACCTGGAAACTACAGCTCTGTGGAGAAGGACCTGGGGGTCTTGGTTGATGACAGGATGGCTACGAGCCAGCAGTGTGCCCTGGGGGCTAAGAGAGCCAATGGGATCCTGGAGTGCATCAGGAGGAATGTGGCCAGCAGGTCAAAGGAGGTGATCCTCCCCCTCTACTTTGCCCTGGTCAGGCCCCACCTGGAGTATTGTGTCCAGTTCTGGGCTCCCTGCTATAAAAAAGACAGGGATCTCCTGGAGAGAGTCCAGTGGAGGGCTACAAAGATGATTAAGGGCCTGAAGCATGTCCCCTATGAGGAAAGGCTAAGTGATCTGGGACTGTTCAGCCTGGAGAAAAGACGACTGAGGGGGGACCTTATTAATGTCTATAAATATCTTAAGTATGGGATGCAGGGGCAAATGGCCAGCCCCTTTTCAGTGGTCTGTGGGGACAGGACAAGGGGCAATGGCTGCAAATTGGAGCACAGGAAGTTCCGCACCAACATGGGGAAGAACCTTTTCACAGTGAGGGTGACAGAGCCCTGGAACAGGCTGCCCAGGGAGGTGGTGGAGTCTCCTTCCCTGGAGATATTCAAGACCCGTCTGGATGCCTATCTGTGCAGTATGAGCTAGGGAGCTGCTTTGGCAGGGGGGTTGGACCCGATGATCTCTCGAGGTCCCTTCCAACCCCTATGATTCTATGACGTATGAACTGTTTGATTAATTTCAATGAAGTAAGATACCCTATACAAGTTAAATACGTGCAGGAGTAATACAAAGGAGGGGCAGGCAAGTGTCTTTACCCAATTGCTTGCAAGTGAAAGCTCATTTTCATGACACAAGGGATGGTCTTTACTACTTGTCACCACACTTTTCTCCAGAAGCCAAGCCTGAAGATCTCAAGTCCCCAAATCACGTTTGAGGAATCCAGAAAACTCAAGATCTGTTCTGAAAGCCTGCCCCAAGAGGTTCACACTTTCTTTCCAAAACATGCATTATGTAAGGTGGTGCCTTTTTGGAGATTCCTAGTAAAAAGAACCGAACCAGAAACATTACAGATCCTACTAAGTTTTGAAACTGAAAAAAAAAAAGGTTAGAAATTATAGGATATTCCTTAGCTACACCAAAGACCAAATCCACATGTTACAAATCCTGTATAGGGTTCAGAAGATTGCAATATATGACTTAGTTTCAGCAATGTAAACTTTTATAATGCATTACAGGATCACTAACAGTTTGCAACAGAAGTCAGATAAGCTGAAGAATGAGGGTACCTGTGTCAGTAAACAGCACTCTTAGAAAGTCATCTATGCATATTCAAATTTTTACAATAAATATATCCCAAAGTTAAACACGATGGGGAGCTGATATAACAGGCATACTGAAGTAACTCCTGAGAACAGTATTATCAATAGCATGTTTTCCCTCCCAGCCATTTGGCATACTATCATTTGCAGAAGCTTCACTGAGTGACTCAAGTCAAAGAGTTGGTAACTTGCAGCACACTCTTCTTGGCATCAGTGCATTAAGCTAAATGTAGAACTGTTGAAATGTGCACGCAAGTCCTAATTTCTACTCTACATAATTCTACTAGGGAAATACACTTGAACTGCTGGACACTGTAGTTATACCGATATAACAGGTCCTTAATTTGGGAGCAGTGATTTCCTCAGCAGGATGCAGGAATTCATTAGATATGACCTAAACATTACTGTTAATCCTCTCTGGCACCTATAATTCTGATGGGCAACATCATCATCATCATAAGATGCGCTTAACAGAGCAAAAGTGCTGGCATTGATAATCCCAGGAGGATGTTAGAAAAGACGGGTGTGAAGTTTCCAACAAAGCAGTGGTAATGACAGAGGAGCAAAACTCATCTTGGATTCTGATATGCAACATTGGGCTTAGAGGTGGTTCTTGGTAACACTAGAGAATTAGCCTTCAAATATTTAGAAGTAGTTACAGGTTCTCCTGCTAATGAGAAAAATAAAAGTGTGGGAAACTATACCCATGTTTACTAAGTGGGTTTCAAAACCATTCAGAAAGCACCAAGAAAGCAAGCATTGCACATGCAAGAGCTCTTACATGATAGAGAAGGTCTCTCAACAGCCAAGCAAATCTACATATGTTATCCACAGTACCAAGAAAGTAAATATAACCAAGGGAAATAAATACTGCTCCCTCTTTCCCTTATATGGAGAAGGGGAAGGAGCTCGGACAATTTGATCACTGTGCATCACTGTATGACATCAACAGATTATGTCATCATACAATGGCAAAACTTCATCCATTCCCTTAAGGACACACTTCTCAATAAACTGTCAGACGCAGAGTCCACTAGAGACGAGGAAGGCATTTCCAGCTGCTAGGTCCTGGTAATTCTGAGATGCAATACCAACTAAACAGGATATTTAATAGCTGGAAAACTACTGCTATTTGAGATAGTAGATTTCTAAAATATATATTATTTTTCCTTTTAGGCCCTTTCCAGATGAACTGATATAAAGCGAGTCTAGGCTTTATGGATGAAAGGGTACAGCAAATACTACCAAATAATTTTAAAATGTGTACACATTTCTAAAGTAGATTTTCTATTGAAGACACAGCAGATGCAGAAGACATGATAATATGGTGTTGAATAAAAGTTTTATTGGCACTCATAACTCACTTGTGATTTCATTGTGCTTGTGGTCATTCGAGGCTTAACCTGCTTCATATTTTATTTCACATCATTTAATATATTTTATATTCATAAGCATATAGAGGCATCCATATCTCTGTGCACACCCACAACCTCCACATGTCTGACAGATCATCTGTCATGTTAAGGATGGGACAATCAAAGCTTCTAATTTTTGCAGCATATAATGGCAATCAAATATGTTACAGCATATCAACAGATGTAGTGACCTACGTTAGCAAGGATTTTTTAGTATATCAATACCTTGCTTCTGTGTCTCATTTTGGGTGGCAAAAGTCAGTGAAATAATTTAATTCCATGAGTTTGCACTTTGAATGAAAACAGGGGAATGGTTGTGGATGCAAATAAATATTTCTGTTTGCAATTTCAAAATACAGCTTGGAAGCAGATATAAACATGCTCTGCTTTAGAAAGGCAGCTTACATTTACATTTCACCTATGCTGTTCCCTTAAATCTGACACAGGAGACACCCCTCCTCCCCCCAAGTGGGGCATCTCAGAGATGTCATTCTCTACGTAACAGCACCAGTAGGATTTTAGGCTACCCTCGCTGTACCTCTCATAAATAGAGATCAGATGGGGGCGATGTCCATAAAACAAGGTTTGAGGGACAGACAGGCTGCTTAGCTCCGGATGTAATGGCTCCAGCCAACAGGCAGCTTGTCTGCAGCATGCCATCATCATTTTGCTCATTTTCATTAACTACAAGCACAGAAGAATGGCAAACTCCCACAAAGGATGCATAGTATTTTTGATAATTCTATTGAAATCCTTCCTGATTTTAGAAGAAACTTTACAAGCGCCATAATATATCAGAACAGAGCACTTTTTCTTGAGATACATAACAATATTATACTTGTTAATTCAGCTGTTATCGACCACTAGCAAATTTCTTAAGCCTCTAACAACAATATGGATTAGTAGTGGCAAAACCAGATACAGTACAACAATAACACTTAACAATATCTAATAATGTTTATAACAAGCTTTATAGAGAATGAAGCAATACGTGGCTGTGTATTTTTATATTAGTCTAGCCTTTTAAATTCAAGGATCAAAAGGTCCACTATAAACATTATCCAACTCCCCAAAGGCAGTAATCAGATGGATGTTATATCCATTTCACTGAAAAAAAATCAGATATATGGAAAGGATATGCAAAAACCAAGGGACTGAAGCTAAGTGATCCAACCCCATCAAGCCCCTGAAAGAGACTTTCAATTATGTATGTCCTTCTGTGTACGCTGTTTTCTGATATTAAGACTAGAATACTTACTTGCTATTGAGTTTAGTTGTATTGTGTAAGGAAGTAAATTTATGCTGCTCCTGAGTCCATGGGTGTGCATCTGTGCAACCCTATATAAGATACATAAGGAAGATCCTCTTTTCTTCTTCTTACCTTCTTCTATGTTAATATAACATGACAGTATTGTCATACTTTGGAAATTTTTCTATTTAGATGAACTGTGGATCCCTTCACCTTTTTTTTAAGCTACCTGTTTACATCACTTCAGTGTTTATATCAATGCAGTATAGTGGATGAGTATGACAAATTAACCAGTACAAATGTTTATACATTCTGATCTATTACAGGAATAATCTATTACCGGTTTCCTCAGTCACATTCTTAAGGAGAGTTTTTTCCTGGGGTTTCAAGCTGACCAGTGCCAACAATGAGGGCAGTTAAGCTCATTTATAACAACAGATACATAGAAAATCTGACACTTAATGCCTGGATAATTCATTAAGATAATGTCCAAGGCCACCTACAGGCCTTGGTCTGGCCTATAAAAATCTGTTTTCATTTCACTGATCTCATGGGACAATTACACTTAATTAGAAGTTTAAAGAATGGAATTGCATCAGTACTGAAATGACCCAATTATTTAGAATATTTATTTATTTTGCTTCTGCGTGACTCTGCCTATGCTGAGGTTTTTTTCACAAAACATATACTAATAGTGACATCTCAAAAATGGTGTTTAATCCAAATGGATACTCACCTGAACTGCGCTGTATGTTCTTTTCAGACTCAAAAGAAAAATTTAGACTAGGGCAATGACAAAGGAAGTAAGGCAGAGTAACCTGCACTACACAATTGCACCTACTGCAATTGAAAAGTCCAGCCCAGCAAGTCAAGCATCACCACTGGTGGCAGCAGGAGCCTAAAAGCTTCTTATTGTCAAGGGGTTTTGTTATTGTTCTGTTTTTCTAAATGTTATGCTCGAGGGAGCTCACAAATATGCATGAAAATGGGTATTTTCTCAATACAGTAGATACAAGTGTGGATAAAAGAATGAAGCAAGAGACCTAATGTTTCTGTAGAAGAGAAAAAAACCCCTCTCCAACTTCCTAAGACTAACTCGATTAGGTCTGAAAAATTTATACTGAAAGTATTTTAATATGCTTACCTCTAATTTCTATTAGATTTTTCTATCTTCAAGAATTTTTTTCTTTTGAGGCAACTTTTTGAGTTGATGCTTTCTCCTTTTTTTTTTCCCCTGCTGTCCTATTCACGAAAGTCCTTTTCACACAGATTGTTTCTGAACTGATAGTAAAAGAAGTTCAAGACTAATAAAAAACCACTTACACTGTTTAAAAGTAAAGAGTACTTTTCTGAGGGTAAAACCTCCAAAAAAAAAAAAAAAAAAAAGAAAAGGAGGAGATTCAAAAGCCACATTAAATTTTACCACCTTCTTTCTTTTTTAAGTACATCTGAGAAGTCAGACGGCAGATTTTTATGGATTTTTCTACTTGTTTGCTTAGGAGATCCGAACACTGCTCAGTCTCACTATTTATCAATTAATCTACCATGCAGCCTCAAAGGAAAAAGGTCGACCTGTATTAAAAATTCATCCATCAAAAATTCATCAAAGACTTCAGCATTTTAACTTGTGAACCTTTGAACACCTGCATACTTGTCAGATCTGTGGTCATAGTTAACTGGAATCTATAGTTACTACAGCATCTATACTTGCTCTGACATGACCTGCATGAGGAGACTTTCAGGTGAAAGTGCAATTCAGAACCTGTGAGGCACACTGCTCCCTCAAACCGTTCTTTTCATCAGACAAGGGCTATCTGACATCTAAGTTCAAAGTTAGTCAAATCAGACCTTTTCAATGAGCAAACACTTTACAGGGGTGTTCATTTTTGCCAGGCCATAAATATCACCATTCTTACAGGGCAAAAGTTTGCCAAAAACATAAACGAAACCATTATCTGACATGATCATCAATGGCACAGTCCTCAAATTGAAGTGATTTAATGCTGTCCAAGAAAAATTAATGTTTTCAGAAGACCTTCTTTAATGTGTGAAGAAAGCTGTATAGTATACGCTGGAAGTTAAAGCTGGAACCTTCAAGTTCAAGGTAAAAACTCTGCTGCTTAACTAATGCACTGCTCATAGCTGTCATCATTAATTTATGTTAGCCTCTGTAAACATCAAGAGTATAATAGGCCAATTTCACAACTAAATATAGATGCACATTTTGCCCTTATATAAATGGCAGATTGCTGCTGTAGATCATCACTGCAGCAACACGTCAGTAAAGATGCACTGTTTGATGGTCTGATGCTCACACAATATATAAAACCAGTTGTAATGGTTGTTTGGAAGCAAAGTGTAACATAGCAGCAAAATTTCATTTGTTCCACAAACTCAGGATATATTAAGCTTGGCTGACAAAGACTGTTTGATGTGCTAAATCAGTTTGACCTTCATTTTTGCTTTATATTTCTCATTTAACACATGAAATGACCATTATTTTTTCGCTATATAGGAAAATACCACAGAACTGGTTTCTATTAAAAAGCCTCTTTTTCTTGTAGATAGTAAAAATACATTTTGCCAAATGTAGTCTTACAATTATTGCAAAAATAATGTGCAATTTATGAAAAAATTAATACCTACATTAACCCAGGCTCTTTATTCTATCAGTGAGGTTTGAGGTTGTTCTTTTATGGGTGATTGTTTGACTGAAAAGGTTTCTTTTATTTTCAATATGTAAACGTGGTTCAAGGAAAAGGTTTGTGTATGCTTGAACTAATCATTAAATCGAATGTTTTATCGCCAATAAGCACCTTTAAATAACAGGATTTACTTCCAAAGTGAGTCATTAGAACATAATAATAGGAACCTGGCAGGCTTTTATGGATTACAAACTTGCCATCATACACAGTCTTTTTAAACTAATATACAACTTTGATACAGCAACAATTAAGCGAGCTGTGACACACCAGCTCAAACCCAAACTCTACAACCAGAACACTACTGGTTTGATCTTTTTTTTTTTTTCCTTCCTATGTTGAACTAAGCAATTACTAGACTGGTGATAATAAGAGAAACTGCAGTTTTATCAAGCAATTTTGTAGCACCCAATAAACAGTGCTTTACCTTGGAGCAACTCGTACATTTCACACCTTAAGTTTCTATTTACCAAATCAGCTAATCACTTCACAATTGAACTTCTCAGAACAAAAAATTATCAATTAAAGTGGTTGAAACTCCTGCAAATTATCATTTAGGAATGAAGTAATTGCTTTCATCAGGGCAGAAAAGCCCGCCAGAACAGAAATGTCACTTCAGATTAGTGTTCTCACTCCTGAAGCTATGGATGACACAGCTGATATAAGACTAAATGCCAAGACCAATCAATTGCTTTTGTGGCTCTGTTCTGAGCTGCTGTAAAAGGGGCCATTTTCTAGGATCTACTCTTCATTATAGTAAATGCTATCTCCTTGGTAACATAATTCCATTTCTCATAAATTCCATCTGAGAGCATTGTCCTAACAATGGATGTTTGTGGAAAAGAATGCTGTTGGTTTAATGCAAAGAAATTAAGTGTGAACGGCTGTCAAAGTACTATAGTTTGCTTGTTCTTAAACATAAATTGAAGTCTTTACATTAAAAACAGAATCCTTCGGTGGAAATGAATGGTCTGAAGAAGTGTAATATATTGCATTTGGAAGTGGTGTGTTTCTGATTGAAAATTTAGATATTATTTTTTTTTTTTTGTGTACCTATGTTCTGTGGTGTGTGTTGGGCACACTTGTCCCTAGCAGAGATTTGTCAGTTTAAGAAAGAGTAGATAAACACTCCACTTATTTCACAGCAGTGCAGTTAGGAAATGTGAAACTGCGGAAGAAAACATGGTCTCATTATCATATGACATGCTATTTGTTAGCAGACTCATCTGTGTATAAAAGCCTTCTTTGAACTGAGCCCTTACTGGAAATATCTGTATTTCAATTTGTATTGTTCGGCTTCCTAAAATACTAAGAATCTGAGTTATGGTCTCCAATTAAAAGGATATCTGAGAAGCTAATTTGGTGGAACAGCAGCAATTTCCTGCACTGCTCTCCTCATGACTGAAGTTTAGAAACAAATTCAAGATTACAGATTTTCATTCAAAACAGGATGAAAAGTATTCCTCCTTCAATGAGCATAAGCAATTCCAATTAACAATAACAAGAGTTATGTGACAGGAGAATATATTACTGAATATGTAAAAAAGTAATTTATTCAGCAGTAAGAAGAAAATATGCAATTTTACTATAGTATTTCTATGGGTAACCAAAGAAATGGCATCAGTACTCTCTTGCTAGATTGTAACTATAGTCCTGAACATTGGTAGTTTCACAAGTACGCAAAAAATGCACCCATTTTGTGATGTGGAGGAAACAAGAGGATGGGAGAGATGTAAAGTGACTGCGCATCACAGCTGCTTGCTTAAAGTAAACACAGGACTTTAAATTGCAAACCCAGACAGCTTTGGTCCAGGTTCTCCAGATATGCTCAGTACACTACATAGCATACAACAGTTTAAATACAAGCACTATACTTCGGCTAAGCAGCAGTTACTACATAAATAAATCATTCTGAAATGAACAAACAAAATCCAAATTTCTGATGAGATTATTTTTCTGAGTACTGTCTTTACTAAGGAATGCTTCAGATTACGGGCTTCTGATCTAGTTCTGAACTAATAGTCTAAGGAACAAGTAAAGAGCTGCTATTTTCCTTACCTATGTCAGAGCTACTGTACAAATTTTTGCTGGAACATTTATATACAGCTATTATTTTCCATAACATTATTTTACCAGTGGTACCTTCAGCATAAACAGTTGCACAGGAAAACAGTTTTGGTTTTGTTTTTTCATAAAAGCCATGGCTGCACAAGGTAGTTTATCTATACCATGAAAAGTTACTACTGCCTAAAGACCTAAGAGCACAATGTTGCATTCAGACATCCCATGTTTGCTCTTTACAGATGACCTAAATAGGGATTTTGTTAGAGTTGGCTGCACTCTCTGTAACTCTCTGCTCCAATTTAGTTCCCAGAGCCAGGAAGAAAAAAAGCAAGAATTCCAACCTCTCTCTTTCACTGCTGGCACATAAATAATCTGAGTGGTGTGTTCTCAATTACTGCAATACCAAGACCCATTCTGAAGAAAAGAACATGCTTTATCTCCCTATTCAGGCTTACAATTATCATCCTGATCATCTCATAATTCTCTCCTTCCCATCTAAAAGTTATTCTTACACTGATGGGTCTCAGCTGAACATATGCAAGTTGTAGTTTCAAACCGTACCAATTGGAGTCTTAAGACCTGTGAAGCACTGAAGGGAGACAGGACACTAGCACTGCAATCTAAAGGAGCTATTGCAATTTACAGAGATACAACTGAGTTATCTTAAAACTGACAAAAATGTAACTTTAACAGGACAGACAATGAGCTACATGACCAATGTCAGCTCCGAGCCCTGCATGGCTTTTGCTGCCTGTGATAAAACCTGTACTGATAGAAGTCACTCTGCCACTGATACTCAAGCTACTTTGTTGAAAAATACCTTCAGCACATACAGATACATATATGTTTATATATAAATAAAATGCAGAAGCACCAGTCTGGGTGGTGGTGTAGATACATCCACTGAATGCTCAAAACCAAGAAGTGTATGCAAAATTTTTCTGTTGCAGCTTTGGAAGATCCTGCTGCCTCTGCAAGTCTCCAGAAGCTCACTGAGGGATGTATTGATGCTTATTTTTCCAGAAGCACAATCTCCACTCTCCAAGGTACAGTGTCAGCTGTTGAACCATTGCCTCACTAGAGCACAAATGAGCTGTGAGACCTTACACTTTTAGCCCCATTGCTTGAACCCTGAGCAGTTTAGTATAAATAAATTTCAGTAGAGCGCAAGAAATCAAGGCTTTCACAAGTAGGTGTCTCTTTCACACATACCACCACTGAAATAATTTTTATTCCTGCTTACTTATTTCAGGACCAGCTACAATCTCCACTGACTTCCCTTGTAGAGCCTCCATTCACTTTCTACTTAAACTTCTGGGACAAGTGGCAACACTGTCAAACAAACACTGGTGAAGGATAGAAGTAGTTGGGGGAAAAAAGGTCTAGCCAGAAAACAGTAATTCATCAAATAGAAAAATATGTGCAATTTTTAGGTCACCTGTTTTTTTCAAATCTAAACTAATGGCTTAGATACCACTTAGATTACAACAGTCTATGAAGTTTAAAGAAACAAAGGTAAATGCACTGTTTTTGACACAGAACAACAACTTTGAATAACACAAACAAACCCCACAAAAAAACCCCCAAACAACCAATCAAACCTCAAACAATACACAAAGCTCCATCATTCTTCCACAAATCAGTATGAACATGCATTTTCCAAGGCTAGCTTTCTACCTCCTACCTGTTTCTTGGGCAGAATTAAGCTATCTTTAGATATTCTTAATTCCTAAGTAACATGAAAGTCTTGCCAAATACTTCAGAATCATGCAATTAGTTTAGCAAGAGGGAACACTCTTTAAATAGAATATTAAGGCAGAATAAATAAATAGAATATTAAGGAAGGGACCTCAAGAGATCATAAGGTCCAACCCCCCTGCCAAAGCAGCTCCCTAGCTCATATTGCATAGATAGGCATCCAGACGGGTCTTGAATATCTCCAGGGAAGGAGACTCCACCACCTCCCTGGGCAGCCTGTCCCAGGGCTCTGGCACCCTCACTGGGGAAAAGCTTTTCCGCATGTTGGTGCAGAACGTCCTGTGTTCTAACTTGCAGCCATTGCCCCTTGTCCTGTCTCCACTGACCACTGAAAAGGGGCTGGCTAACTTGCCAAGCATCCAACGCTTAAGATAATTATAAACACCAATTAGGTCTCCCCTTAATCTTCTTTTCTCTAGACTGAACAGACCCAGCTTATTTAGCCTCTCCTCATAGGGGAGATGTTCCAGGCCCTTAATCATCTTCATAGCCCTTCTTTGGACTCTCCCCAGGAGATCCCTGTCCTTTTTACACCGGGGAGCCCGGAACTGGACACAATACACCAGGTGGGGCCTGACCAAGGCAGAGTAGAGGGAGAGGATCACCTTCTTCAACCTGCTGGCCACACTCCTCCTGATGCACCCCAGGATCCCATTGGCTCACATGCACCTATGCCTGTGTTTCCACCAGCACAGAATTCGTATTATAATTCACAGGTTAGGAAAAAAAGCCTCATGAAGCAACATGTCACTGTGCAGTACTCAGCAAGTCTATCCTCAGCTTTAATGACAGACTTTCAGATTTTATTAGTCATGAAAAGATAGTTGAAAAAATAGTGTATCTTGCAGACTCAAACTAAGTAATGCTCATGCCCATAAAATTACCCCTTCAGGTGATATGAAACACAAGTCCCAAAAATCTAAGAAACCCACAACCCCCATATCTTCCTCTTTCTTCCATTCATAATAAATGAATACATTTAAAATAAAAAATACCTAAGAGTTAAAGTGTTTAGTCCCCAGTGCAATCTGAAAAAGACCCAAACAACCAAAGCACAACCCTGCCTCTACCATCATGTTTCAGTGTGTTACAGTAGTACTGCATAAGTGTAACAAGTTGATGGCAATTCTTTCTTATTTTTTATATCATCATATGAAGGAGCATGATATCATTATATTTTCAGCAATTCTGATATAGTGGGATAAAAATGAAACCCACATTGATTTCAGAAGGAAGAGCTCCCTCCTTGTTCCATTTAGAGATATACAGGCCATGCTCATTACTGCGCTCATGTGTTTCCTGAAATGCCAAGAAGAGTCTGCTGTTGGAGGTTATACACTCAAAATCCCGACCATAAGCTGCATCACACAGTGGTAATTGCTGTGCTGGAGGTATGTCCCAACATATTTCATTTTTCAGACACCTGTAGCAGACCCAAGATCTAACTAAGGTTTGCAGATGTGGTATAGTCCAAACCAATTCTCCTTAGAAAACAGTTTAATTAGTTATAGTAGTTCTTATGCTAAAAGTGTGTTATGACCAAAGTAGTGATACACCAAAACCTTTACTTAAAACACAGTCAACATCCATTACTATCCTAAAACTGTAGAAAGCAACACTTAATCAAAACCCTCAAAGCTTTCACAGTTGAGACATAAATCTCACATCCTAAGTAATGCTCACCTTCTTCAGGAATATTCAACTACAAGGAGGACCAGCAATACCCTAAATCCCTCGGACTGCACAGATCAAAGGCATTAAATTATCAGTCCTCTGACATATTGGCCTGTTGTAGCTTTGCAGGGCTGGGTTCTGATGGAGAAGGGGGGGCTCCAGGGGTGGCATCTGCAAGAAGCAGCTAGAAGCTTTCTGCAAGAAGCAGCTAGAAGATCTCTGCAGGCCTGACAAAGCAAATACATACTGATTCAAGGCCAGAGTCATTGCTGACCAAGGCCCAGCCAATCAGTGATGGTCACAGCGCCTCTGTGAATCACAAGCAGCCACTTTTTGCTACCAAGAGAAGGGAGTGAGAAGATCTAAGAAACTGTGCAGACACCGAGGTCAGTAAAGGGGTGGTGGGGAAGGAGGGACCCCAGGTGTCATAGAGAAAGATTCCCCTGCAGCCCATAGAGAAACCCATGGTAGAGTGGGTGTCACCCCGCAGCCCATGGAAAAGGACAAGACCCCACCTGCAGCCTGTGGAGAAGCCCCTACCGGAGCAGGTAGACACATACAGAAGATGTACGTCAGAAGATGTATACAGGGGTGAGAGGGTGTGCAGGGCTTGTGACTCTACAAGGACAAGGCTAGAGCATTCTGGGTTTGAGAGACATTCTATGATTTTACGACAGCACACCATAAAAGTGACCCATGCTGAGACAGCTGGTGAAGAACTGAAGCCTGGTGGGAAAGGCCTAGTGTTGGAGATGTTCTTGAAGGACTGTCTCTCATGGGTGGGACACTATACTGGAGCTGGGGAACAGTATGAGGAATGCCCGCCCCCGCCCCGGCCACCTAAGAAGGAAAACAACTCATGAGGAACTGACCAAAACACCCATTTCCTGCCCATTCCCTGCCCCTCCCCTGTGCCACAAAGGGGGAGAAGATGGGAGTGAAGTTAATAAAGTTGAGACATTTCTTATTTACTCAGTAGGTAAAGCACCTCCCTGCAAAGTCTCAAAGGTAGAGATCACAGGAGAATGTTATGATTATCTAGGCACTATCTTCATCATGAGGCAGGCCATGTAAAGTTATCCAGTGATTCTGGTTTCTTTTGCGAAAGTATCAATCTTAATCTGGAAACTCTAAGTAGTAAAGAATTTCTATTGCTAAGCAGCTGCAATGTTTAAATTAGCCTCACCATTAACATTTTGTGGTTTATTTCCAGTTTCAACTTTGCTGAATTCAGCTTTCAGCCACTGAATCTTGCAATTCCTTTGTCCACTAAACAAAGGGAAATCCAAATATCTGCTATCTCCTTCCTGTCTGGGTAATTACAGGCCATGATCACGTCAACCTTTTAACCTTCCCTTTGACAAGATACTCAACTGACTTAACTCAGTCATTTTATGTTTTCCAGTCTTCATTTTAACACTCTTTTTTTTCAACATAAAACCAACTAAAATATTTCAACACTGAAGCCAGTAACAACCATCAGTGGGTAACATTTTCCCTGTTTAATATTTCAATTGCTATATTTAAAGATTATTTTAGTCCATATCCAAAATAGTATCACACTTGGCTACAATGGCAAACTAATGATGGCTACTGGGCAGAATCAGGTTAAAATGGCAGAATTCAGAAAGAAGGAGAGGAATCCTGTGAAAGCTTCTTAATTTCCTTAATATTCCTTCAGAACAAGATATACCTTTTGTTGCTTAACCAGATTCAATAGTTTTCTGATTTCCAAATGAGCTGAAATTCCTGAGAGAGATAACGGCTCCTATGTTTCCCAGCATGGACCACTTGGATTGACCAGGCTGTTACCCATTCTGAAGAGTTCCACCAATCATAATCATACTTAATAAATAATAACAAGAAAGAAAAATGAAGGTAACTTTATTCCCTCCCTATTCAGCTACAGCATGATGCTTTAAAAATTTTCCATTTTTAAACTCATCTGA
This sequence comes from Laterallus jamaicensis coturniculus, assembly GCA_022605575.1. Classification (NCBI taxonomy): domain Eukaryota; kingdom Metazoa; phylum Chordata; class Aves; order Gruiformes; family Rallidae; genus Laterallus; species Laterallus jamaicensis. The sequence goes on along the minus strand of JAKCOX010000045.1, from coordinate 4,583,617 downwards.
CTTGGATCAGCATTTCTCCTCCTCATCTTTTGGCCATCTTACCCAGTGCTCTGACTGCTACACAGCCCTGTGAGGCTGACCTGTGAAGGTGAACAGGGATGGAGAGTATTAAAGAGCACCAGTGTGAATCACTGAGGGTAAAGCAAATTTTTTGCAGATGGGCTGGTGACAGAGTATTATTACTCCTTGAAGGCTGCAGAAAACCTTGTGGACTGCTCTTCGCCATCAAACCAGCACTGTTACTCTAACACGGACAGCACACCCAGTCTGCAAAAACACTGCTAGCAGCTGTTCATGTTGTCCACTGCCTAAATATTAAATTTTTAGTATACCCAGAGACATACATAGTAAGCCTCTATGATAAAATATTCCTATGACCATGGTTTTAATACTGAATTCTTGAGATAACTGCTTAAGTCATTATTCACACAGATGTTCAAAATATACAGAACAATTAAGGCAGGATTTTCAAAAGCACATGGTGCTGGCATAGTCCTGTTCATAGTGAAAAGGTGCCCTGGAAGTTGTGTTTGAAAAACACAACCTTAATTTATTTAAAACTCGTTATCATTGTCTTGTGGTTTAACCCTGTCAGTAACTAACCACTGCCACTCACGCCTCGCGGCTTGGATGGGGGAGAGTTGGAAGAGTAAAAGTGAGGAAAGGCCCAAGTTGAGATAAAGGCAATTTAAGAACAACATTGAGGCCCTTGAGCGAGTCCAGAGAAAGGCAACCGGGCTGGTGAAGGGGCTGGAGGGCAAATCATATGAGGAGTGGTTTACCCTGGAGAAGAGGAGGCTGAGGGGACACCTTATCACTGCCAAAACTACCTGAAAAGAGGTTGTGGAGAGGTGCGCAATGGTCTCTTCAGCTGAGTAACAGGAGATAGGACAAGAGGAAATGAAACAAAGCTGCTCCAGGGCAGGTTCAGAATAGATGTTAGGAAAAAAAAATTACTGAAAGAGTTGTTAGGGCCTGGAACAGGCTGCCCAGGGAGGTGGTTGAGTTGACCAGGGAGCAGGTTGAGTCACCATCCCTGGATGTGTTTAAAAAAAGGATAGATGAGGTATGTAGGGATATGGTTAAGCATAGGATGGGAACGGTTGGACTTGATGAACTTAAAGGTCTTTTCCAACCTTGTGATTCCGTAATAGGTAAAACAAAAGCCATGCACACAAAAGTAAGGCACAAAACAAGGAATCCATTCCCCGCTTCCCATGGGCAGGCAGGTGTTCAGCCATCCCCAGGACAGCAGGGGTCCATCATGCATAGTGGCTACTTAGGAAGACAAATACCATCACTCCCAGCATCTGCCCCTTCCTACCCCAGCTTTACATGCTAAGCATGATGTCATATAGCATGGAATACCCTTTTGGTCAGATGGGTCAGCTGTCCTGGCTGTGTCCCTCCCAACTTCTTGTGCAGCCCAGGGGCTGGTTGGTTGGTGTGAAAAGGAGCAAAGGCCTTGGCTCTGTGTAAGCGCTGCTCAGCAATGAGGAAACATCCCTGTGTTATCAACACTGTGTTCAGCACAAATCCAAACCACAGCCCCATGCCAGCTCCTGTGAGGGAAATTAACTCCATCCCAGAAAAAAGTAGCACACTGGGATAACCTCAGTCAAGTAAACCAGAAATACTTTGGAGTCAAGAGGAAATAAAAACAGCTGCAAAAACTGCATGTTAATCTTGGAACATACCTGTTGATAGATCTACAAGCTCATCATAAGGGGAAAGAGGTGCAATGACTGCTAGACTGCTAGTAATAGCTACTGAGTGATGCTTAAAACCAGCAATTGTATTAGGTGGGGGCTGGGGTAGTGGTGTTAACTACAGAAAAGAAAGAGGGAAAGAAGGAACTATCATGAAGAGCTATTATACCTGACGGGCTCTACATAAGACAGATGAAATGTGAGCTTCAGTATTCAAAATAGAAAGGATACAATCATATGTCTGGTTAACTTACAGGAAATAGTTCCAGAGACAATTTTATACTAACTACAGTGATTTGAGCAATTTTTTAAAATAATACCAGCCAATTTCTCTCCATTATACTCCGCTGGCAGAAAATAAAACATTTTTCTTTGAAATGATTGCCTCTGGTTTTGTTAAATCATGCAGCCTGTCAACATGTGGTCACCAGTTTTACATGATCTTTCTGCCTCTCTGGAAAAGAATGAATTTGCAGCCTGATCCCTGATATAAATACATAATCTGGCATCAGTTAAAGTTGTTGCTATTGCTACAAAAAAGATAGGTAATCAACTATAATATTGTAATACAAAAAGGAATCTAAGTCAAAATGATACATTTTGAATTCAAATACAACAGGATAATTTTTTTTTCTTAAATGCTAGTCCTGGCAACTCCTACCATTGAAGAATTAAGAGCAGAAAAATACATAAATAAGCAGAGTCTAATTCTGTCACCAGATGTGCCTGCCCAACTCCACTGATTTCAAAGGACAACATGGACCCTTAGTGTTAAGTGATTTCATAAGGGTAAATATTTGAAAAACAAAATGAGAAAAAACTGTAGAATCCTCCTTTTGGTACACAGTTGTTTCAGCAAGCTCACGGCAGCTGAACAAATTAAAATCTCCAACCTTTTGCTGTCAAGTGGGAATCATGTATTAATAATCCTATAACTGTTTGACTGGGATGTGCTCATCTCAACAATGTGACTAAGTGTCTGGAAAAAAGTGAATGGTGAACAAAACCCCAGAAAGATAAAACACATTGAATTTGACTTTAATAAACTAGCGGTGAGTTAACCTGTATGAGACACTTTGGTTTTAGTGAGAGAACTTGCCTATTAAGTACTCTTTTTACACCTGGGTTTTCAGGTTTGCAGTCTTTTCCAAACTCCTTTATGTAGCAGGTATAGCATACCTTACATATCTTTTCATCTCTACTTAGGTATGAAGAGATACACAGAGTCAATCTCTATAATTAAATCATGACTGTTGACAACAGCAGTTGCTGCGATTTCCGCTTATACAGCTATTATTTTTATTCGTAGGAATGCCTACTTCAAAAAACACAATGGGAAAAATCGTGCTCTTAAGAGCAAAGGAGAAAAAAACCAGCTGAAGTGTTCCCCATAATGCAGGAATCATTCTATCTGTGTGATGCTTAATGCCTTCCAGGCACTTAAGGACTTCACTGAGCAACAGGGTTTACTTTAGCTTTAATAAGGTGCAAATGCTAATTCCCACACCGCTAGCCTACTGGCCGATACTACTGACATGACAAAATGGGATCTTGACTATTGTGCTTGTCTGACTCGTGGCAGGGGCTACTGAAGATATAACCACATGTACTGATCTTCCAGTTTGTGACTGTCTCCTGTAGAAAAAAGAGAACTGGAGTCCCATAATTGCCTCCAGCATCCCTGAAAATTGACAGCCATGAATAGACCAAAGCCAGCGCTAGTATCCTGGCTGAGTAGGAGAAACTTTTTTTACCAAGTTAGTTTCAACTGAGATGCCATAAACACTAAAGAGCTTTAGTCTCCTATTAAGAACCAGTATAAAAGAAGGTACTAGCCAGATATGCAAGACAAATAAACATTAGGAGGAGATTTGGACAGTAAAATGTAATGGCTATTATGACAATAACCGAACAGGTCAAATCAGGATAAGAGTTTGAAATACAGGTTACTTTAAGAATCGTTTAGACCTAGACCTACAGCCTTCAAAAACTAAAGATTCTTGTGCCAATTCTAAAAGTCTTATTTAAAATATTTTATGAGTTCAGTTTACATTAAAATCTCAAATAAAATAGCATGGATGCTTTGTGTGGCCATCTGCTACTCTCATCAAGTGTCTCTAGTGACGAAAATGAGGATTCTAGTAGTTTTACTGTGGAGATAATTGAAGCCTTTCTAAGAATAATTTCTATTCAGTTCTTTAGAGCCAAATTTTGCCCTTGGATCTGCACTCTATCTTGTAATATTGGAACATGGTTCTTGTTTGAGCAGTTAGTATCAGCTTCTGAGTATGAAACATGAGCTACTAGTCTTCTTTCTTCCTTTTGCCAAGTTGATATAATCTGTATTACGTATTTTGGCAGGTGCTTTTGGGGCATGCTGAGCATGCTTATATATTTAAATTATATAAATAAAGCCAATATCAGAGACTGATTGTCAGTGATCTGAGTTTCTAATTTCAGTCCTACACTAGTTTCTGGTACAACCATGAGCAAAACATTAATTTGACCCACAGCTTCATAATATTAGCCTGCGAGAAAAACTGTTCTTGAGATTTAGCTTACATACCACATTTCCAAATCCACACAGATCCCAAACCTGTAAAGTTTATTCATAAAAGTAAACCATTCATTTCAATGAGATTATGCAGGGATCTTTTGAATTGATTCAGGCCTATGCAGGCAAGTCCAGCCTGTGGGTGAGGTGACACTGAGCTCTGTTGTACCTAAAGTGTAGTCCTGAAAACTTTTGTATGAAGAAAGTGCATACCTTAATTTTGAATTGAAAATGTAATCCCTAAACCACATACTTTTAAAACCTAAACACTTGAATCAGCCTCATTGCTACGGGATGCTGCCTCTCACTGCTTTTACTGCAGCTGCTGAAGCAATGCTCATATGAGTTGGGAACGTTCCAAAAAGCTGCTTTCCCTTTCTTTGCTACAACTGCTTTCCGGCTTTCTAACTGGCCCCATATCACAGCATATCACACCATATCATGACACAGAAAACAGTTGCTGTTCAGCTCGTGTCCTAGGAAGCCTGAGGAAATCTTAGCTGACCTGATCTTAGGGAACATTTTCTCAAGGATGTTCTCCTTCCCCCAACATAGATAAAACAGCCCAAAAAAAAAGGAAAGGGGGAGGAGGGGAAAAGGGGAAGAAAATCTGAGAAAAGAAAGTGTATTCAGCTTTCCTATTGGAGACTGAAAGACAGATGAGGGGTTAGCCTCGTACCCACATCACCATAGGCCAACTGGGAATTTCTGGTGCATAGTGAGATCCCATCAGTCCAAGACTCCGGTGTGCACACATACACATGCATTAGGGATGAGATGTAGAAGCGAGCTCTACCTTTATTAGCTAGTGAATTCTCCATAAAAAGCTCAGGGGGTGTGGGGGGTGTGAGGTATGGATATATGGGGGTGGGAGGGTGGGGGGGGTGTGTTTCTCCCAACAAAGAACAAAAGCAAAAAGAACTGTGCAAAGAAAACAGAACAGATGTAGGAATCTCTTTCAAAGCACAGACTGCATCCCCTTGACTTCTCTGAAATATGTTTAGCCCTTCACTTGAAACAGCTGGACAGCAGTGAATATAGGTATCATTTCATATACTACTGAAAATATGTTCTATTTGGGAGCTGTGTAGAGGAATAAATAACAAGATCCTAGCTACACAAACGTTAAACTGGAATAGACTAGCATTACAGCTGAAAGAAATCACTTTCCTCTCCACACTGGTACTGTATTTCCACCCCGCACCATCACCTGCCTTGGGAATAAGTAAGGTTAAAATTAGTTAATGTTTTTTCCTGGGTTAGTTTACATGTTCCTTAATCCAGTTTACTACATGGATGTATAAATGCTCATATAAGTGAGGGTGGCACAGAATGAGTGAGAACACATCTCTAAGCGCTACCAGCTTAACATATTCATGAAGGAAAGGTGACGACAGGAGCAAGACTATGCATTCAGCTGGAGCTGTCAGAACAATAAGGGTTGCCAGAATGAAACTGCCCACTTGGAATCTGGCCAAAATTACCATTCCTTTAGAAATGCTTACTTAGAAGTATGGAAAGTGCTAAACATTCATAAACACAGTCATTCAATATCTTAAATTCTCCATGGCTCCATCAGTAACCGAAGGCCATGCTGGGGCATGGGTTTGTTTTGGACTTTGGTGGAACTCAACCGCATACTGAAACCACAGACACAGGAGAAAATAGATTTCAACATAATTGACAGCATATGTTTCTATATCTCTATTCAGTAGCTGATAGAAATAAATAATACGCAGCATGCCAGTGATAACCATGGCAAATACAACATCAGCCAACTTCCTGAATTGCATTCTAATAGGATCTCACAACAGATCTATGCCAGGTTCCTCAGGGCCTCTGCTCACTTGATTTCTTTCCCTTCATAGTGGTTTGTAACAAATACAGCAAACCTCACTTATTAATTACTTCTGCTTTTCAAGTTCAGAAACAGTTTGTTATTCTGAAAGGTTTGTTCATACCACGCTAGTTGAACTTTTATCACTGAAACGCTTTGCTTATCTTTCCAGAAATACGCAACAATGTCTTTGAATTAAACTGAAGTTTGACGAATGCCAAATCCTGGTTAAAAACAGCTAGATGTTACCTGAATTAGCATTTTCATATGAGGCTGTTCAGGCATGTAGCTAACTGGGATGTCTCTGGCCTTATGAACTGTTTACATATCCTTAAGCCATCAGAAGTCCTGATAATAAAGCCAGCTTTTTACCATATTTTGTGACTCTGTGACCTCCTTGAAGAACTATGGGGCCTTAAATTAATAAAAGTGTTATTTTAATCCATGCATTCAAGTTCATTTTTCATTTAGTGTTAGAATATAATAAAGTTCATTTTAATATTTAACAATATTTTATAGTCAAGGCTATTTAAGTGTTTTATAATAGCAGGCTCAGTTATGATCATTTATACTGCTTCACAATAGAGTAGCTCCAGTACACGTGCTATGCTTCACTCTATGACAGTGAGAATCCATCTCCATGCAACTGAAGTACAACTTAGCTACAAACAATGAAAACACAACCTCAATTCCCCTGTGCAGACCTTGTCCCCCTTTCAGAGGTGAGCATGGCATGTCCTGCTGTAGTTTATACCAGGTGACTGCAGCCATTAAATGCCAAGAAACCCAGCTCACAGATTGTCACAACACCTGGTTCTCTACAATAGTCAGTATCTTGTAAATATACACACCCCAAAGTGAAGGATATCCAGAGATGCACATGGATTTTTTTCTTAAAGCCTAGAAATCCACAGTGAAGAATACTTCAGAAGCTTAGTCTTCAAGAAACAAGACAAGTGGAAGTCCTAAATACAGGGATTATTCTGTACCCCCTTTCCCTTCACTAATCAACAATGTCAGCTTCAACAATTTCTTTTATTTTTTTTTTTTTGGAGTGGATGGGTAACAAGACACACAAGTGCAATGTCTTTTGGTAACAAGCAGAAGCAAAGATCTTATTTTAGTCACTCAAGCCCAAACATCAAAGATGCAAGCAGAAAAAGCCACAGCTCTTAGTGCTGCTGCTTGAAAGGTGTAATTCACCTTTGTTATCTGTCTCTTGACCTTCACAGACCCAACTCCCCCCCTCCACCTCCCTTTATCAGTTACCTATCAGGCTGTTGGCAAGCACCTCTTTTCTATGTTTAGCAGCCCTCACAAGTAATAAGAGGATCCCTTTCTGTAGATGACCGAGTACCCAACCCTTGGGAGACACAAGTTCACTCAGCAGACAAGGAATATTCTTCACTATCCTCCTTTCAGTGCCTTTTACTCCCTCTCCTTCTAAACAAATGCATTCTGTGCAAGATGTATTCCTCATTACAAGCACTCATTGTTGGAGTAGCTGGCTGCAGTCAGAGTGCCTTTCCAAGACCACTGGCTAACTTTCTTGGCTGATTTCACTTCCCTGGAATGGATCCCACCTCTCTGTTCACCTCCCCCTCTTCATCCAGCTCTGCTGTGATCTGCGATCTCCAGCCCAGCCTGGGTGGGGACATGTAGTGCTCCCAAGGACACTGCATTCAAAGACAGCATCCCCATTCTGTGCAGAGTGCTACGCCCACTGATCACACACACAGAGTTGGCTCTGCTCCCTCCTTTGCGCTCCTACAAAGCTTGAGTTACCCACATTTGGGTGTTTTTTCAAACGTGCCCTGCTTTTCTGCTCTCAAATTCCTACCTGAGCTCTGGATAACGAGAGGGGATATCCGGCGTTTTGACTCCCAAGACCTTCAGGAGGGGTAAAAGGAGAGGAATCCCATAGGAAGGGCATGAACATCTTTCACAGCAATGTGTGGAGATTAAGATCAGTTGGGAGGGGAGGTAAATTAGGAGATCGCAGAAAAGATTCACCTCTCCCTCTCATCAAAGGCACGTCTCCCATTTTTGCCCTCTGTGTCTCTGTCATTTAATTGCTGCCCAGTTTGAGCAGCCTGGCCTGCTCCAGGCCTTCATGCTCAGGGACAACAGGGAAGGAAGCTCAGAGTTAACAGGGAGAAAAAGACGACAATGGAAACAAGTCAGCTGAGAGCTCATAGGTATGGATCAGAGGACAGAGTAAAACAGGTGATGTCACAATAGGCATCTGCTATAGACCATCTTATCAAGAAAAGGAAGTAGGTGAAGCTTGATTTATAGAATTGGAGGAAGCTTCACAACCAAAGCCCTGATACTCATTGATAGGTCACTTCCAAGCCCATGATAGACTAGGAAAGGCAGGTGTCTAGAAACTGCAAGTATGAATTAGCAATGGCAAGTAATGCATGACCAACTCAACTGCTTTTGATGAGACAACTGTTTGAGATGGGTCTGGGGAAGGCAGTGATATTGTTTACCTTCACATTGCAAACTTCTTCAACACGATCTCCCAAAAGGTCATTCTAGCCAAACTAGCAAGGTACAGTTAAGTGTACAATAAGGTGGGTGGAAAACTGAACCAGTGGACTCCAAAGGCTGTGATCAGTGGTCCAAAGCCCAACTAGTGCCTAATAAATTACTACTGGTGTCCTTCAGGGTTGAATATTGGCACTGCTACCAATTACTGTCTTCCTTAATGACCTGGATGATAAGATGAAGCACATCTTCAACAAATTCTTAAACAATACCCAACTGAGAGCACAGCAACATAGGTATCCTCATGTCCTTCCTTCCCTCTTACATGTTTCACAGATGAATTAATTCTCCTACAATCCTGAGATACTGAACTGACCTTTGCAGCTGGGCTGCTGCATAATCAGACAGATGCTTCTGCCCCTTCCCTGCTATCCCACACAGACACAAAATTTAACCAAAGCTCCCTATAATTTGTTTCTCAGCTAGAGAACAGTAGCATTCAGAACAAAAAGCCAGATACATATCCATCCCCAAAAGCTCTGGTTCATGGGACTCTCCCTTACTCCTTGAAGGGCTGTCTGCTCTAAATCCATAGTGAAGGGAGATGCGAAAACCTTGCAACCCCATTTAGATTAATCCTTCTCACCTCCTAACCTTGGATTACGGGGCATACCCTTCCCTCACTAGCACTTTAAATTAAGAAGAGATAAGGCAAGAGATAAGGCATGTTAGAATACGCCACTGTCATAGAAAGCGAATACAGTAGCTATAAAAATCAAGCAATAGTTAGTGATTCTGTGAATGGTATATTTCCCATTCTTTCACAATATGTGATTAGTAGTGATAATTTCAGAGCTCCAATTCGCCACTAATTCAAAAGCTACATTTTACGACAGCAAAAAGCAGAGGCCATATGAGTAAGCTTTGCAGATGGTCCAAAAAAGTTATTTAATTCTTCATCAGCTTGTAATAAACAGCTGCATTCTTATGTCTTTTCTGCTTTTGTTTTGTGTGTCACAATGTATAAGCTTTATTTCTTGAACAACTGAGAACATACAGAATATTCAAAATACATTGTACTGAAAATGCTACTTAATTGGAGATAATGCAAAAATGGCAAAAGACTACTTACTAAAACATGTGAAAGACTAGAGACTGTAAGAAGAATTGAAAGACTTTTCTGTCTTTTTTACAGCTCAATTTCTCATTACTTGAATGAAAAAATAATAGGCTTAAAAAAAGAAAAAGTTTCCATACTCAACCTGAATTCCAACCTGAATTATAACATGATTCTTGGATCGCATTTTACAAAGAGTCTTTGAATTTTTATAGATTCCCAAATCAGCCCTTCAAAAAAAATTAACTCCTGCCCCTGGTGAAACTTCATTGTGGATATGCTACAGAAGAGTTAAAACATTAGATCTTCACATGAGTCCTTTTTCCTCCCTGCCCCCACATCCTGTAGCTTAGCCTACAGTGGCTAAAAAAAAAAAAAGTATTCTAATGGAATAAATGATTAGACCTTTACTATGATACTCTTCCATTTACTTTCCAGTTTTGCTGCCATAGAGGTATTAGCAATGACAGTGATTACCACCCCCACCCCCTCCCAATTTTAGCAAATACACATCTTCCAGCAGGGAATACCCCAGAAACCATTTGTTTGCATGAAGTGTGTCTGGCTGAACCTCTCACACCATTCCATTCCTGCTATTTCATTTCAAAGCAGTAAGTTTTTTCTTCAAACGCTAAAGGATGATTTAGTGAAATGGCTGAAAAATCAATAGCCAAAGTCATAGAGCAATATCAAAGACTAATTTAGAACATTATAAGCTATGCATAGGTAAAACTTTATTATCTGAAAAATGGAAGGTTGAAAGCAAGTTTTAACAGATTCTAGAACCATTCACGTCTACAGATCTTCAAAGTATACATTTGAAACTATTGCTTGATAAAATATGAAAAAGGTAGGAGAAAATGTGTGTCACTTAGCAGGGTGACTTTTAATAAAAAACCCCAAACATTTAGCATATTAAAACCTCAATTTGGTGCAGTTGCCACCATTACTAAAATGAGTCAGTATTTCTATTCACCTGCAAATCCACATTTTTGGCTAGTTAACCAGCAGTTGAATTCACAGCTGGCAGTTAGGCAAACAATTACCTAATCTGCATGAGAACTGCTGAAGTTTAAACATTTGGATCTAGAGAGTACATTGCACTATTGCTATAAAAGAATTACATGGTCAGATTATTTACAATTTTTAAGCGCAACGGGGCCAGTTCTTCTCCCCCTTTACTGAGAAGGCAGGTCTTTGATTCTCAACTCTTTCAATGAAATGCTTTCTAACTAAACAGAAAATCTAATTTTACTGAATTATCCCATTTCCATTGTCATAGGACTGTGAAAAATACAGGATATTAGGATATTATTCTACCTTCCGATTCTTTGGTATGATTCTGTAAAGCTAGGGTCCAGAGAATACAGTTAACACAAAACACTTCATCTACAAGAGAACCAAAATTCCAATCTTCCAAACACATTTTATTTGAGTGGGAAAAAAACTGATTGATTATTCTCATCTTGATATGCATAGATGCAAAGTATGTCCTTCTCCCTGGAGCATGCATTGGCATCTGAAGCAGAACATGTGGAGGCAACAGCTTTTCAGGCATCAGAAATGACAGAAGCAGGAGCACAGGTAGACTCTTTGGATACAGTTCTTTGACCCATATTCAATTAATCCATGCAGTCCTTGTGCTTTACCAAGCATTAGAAGCTACGCAGGTATAGTATAAGAGTCAACTTTTTCTCCCCTTTAAAAAAAAAGCACTAGAAAAAAGTCAATTTTCACATTTACAGAAAATTTTAACAGGACACTGCCTTCCACCTAACCCACCAGGGCTTTGTCTCCACAGCATGCAGCGGTGACAATGTGTGAGTGCAGGCAGACCAAAGCAAGTACTGGTATGAATGATGGTAAAGTCGCATATTGCCGGTCCCAGGGCGCACTGCAGAGAGGCAGCCAGCAGGTTATTTGCATATTTGGGCACTTAGCATGCACTGAAATCCACATTGCTACAGCCTGGCTGCTTTTGGTTGAGGCTCGGCTACGAGCGCCCATGGATGCTACAGTCGCATGTGAACAGCAGAGTGGAAGTAGCCTATAACAAGTGGCTAGGAAGCATTTCTTTAGGCAATAGTTAACTGGCAAAAGAAGCATGTAAGCCTTTGCATTCACACATGCTTATATGTATACACACGCACCTTGCTAGACATACACAGCACATGCAGATTTAACAGGTTTCTTCGTTTTAATTTAGAAAGAATAAATCCATCCTGAATTATTTAGTTTTGAACCTTAAGGATTACTTGGGATGCTTGCTTGCTGCATGTCATTTGAAAAATGCCTAAGCACACAGTGTACACACATGTATATGAAGCAACTGAAATGGGGAAAATAAAACTGGGACTGGTGACACCACCTGCCCACAGCCAATTCTATGAGCCCCAGGTACTCAGATTATAGAATCTTTAGGTGTCAGAATGTGCTCCTGTCAATCATTCTATTTCAGACTATAGATATAAACGAAGACCATGATGCAGTGTAGGGGACATCTCAATCAGACGCATAATCAAAAACCACAAAGAAAATTATACACACACATAGGCACCACAAACACACACAGCTTTTTAGAACCACCTTTTTACAAGAGACTTCACAGAATTCAGGCAATATACTGCTCACTTTTAAACTGATTTCTCTCTCGATATTTAACTCACAGCTAGAGGATGGAATAAAACACATTCCTCCTCAGCCTCTCCTACTATTGCTTGCCCTCCTCCCACTCCCCCCACCCCCCCCAAAGAAAAAAACCAACCCACACCACAGTTTTGGAAAATCATCATCCATGTCTCCGCAAATTCAGCTTAAAATAAAACTCATGGTCTAATCTTTTGAATGCTGCAGCTTGTGCATTTGCAAACTTTAGGGCACAACTAATCATAATGCTTTTTGTTTTGCATGTTTACTTTAAAAAAAAGAAGAAAAAGTTCTTCTGAAGAGCTTTAAGAAAATAAAAGTTCTGAGCCATTAGACTTTGGGACAGATTAGTTTCTTAAACAAAAAACAGAATCGGGTCCTTTCTAACACATCAATAAGTATCAAGCAGTAGTTCCTTCCTTTCCATCCACTATAAATGTAAAAAATAAAATTGGATTATAAGTAGTAGTTACATTGCAACAAAAAGAAGAAATTAGATTTGCAGGTTTCTACCCTCCATTCTGGCTCACTTCAGCGGATGCATTGCCTGTGGGCTTCGTTCCATAGGATGTTTAAATACAAAAATAAATACATAAATAATTATAAACTAATGACCAGTGTCACTGAGGTCAATGAAACTATTTATGTTTAACATTATGTACATGTCTAAAGTGCTTTTCTGGACCATAGCCCATAACAACTTCCATTTCATACAAAAATACAGTGAACCGTTTAATAAAACAGAAGACACCATCTTAAGGGATATTGTGAATCATGTCAAAGTTCTTCTGGCTTTAGTAGATATCTCAATTAATAAATGCACTCAGAGAGTTATTGGGATCCTGTGCAGGGTACAATAATCTCTGTAGAATACAGAAGAAAAGATAGAGAACCTGGAGTACCTACTTAGTGTTTCACTGCCTTGTATTATAACCAGCATAATTCAAGGTGTGAACGTGCTTGCAGATCTCAAATTCTTATTTTGGAGAGGATATTTTAAAGAGATTAAGGGAAGATTAATCAGACAAAAATTCCCATAAATGGAAGAGAAACCCAAGAATTTAGAAGACTATGAACAATCTCCAAATTAATCTCTGAAACTGATTGCAATAAGATTTGGCAATACACAAAGTCATTCTAGCACACAAAGTTTCAAGAGATAAAATTTAAGATAACTTTCAGACTATAAATATATGCTAGCAACATTCTGCTCCTGTTTCTCACAAATACCTTGAAAGCTATTCCATCTTTTGGAACTGTTGATCATGCTACACTGAAAACCACATCCTTAATGTCCAAGTCAAGTCACAACGTGGTACTAAATAGGGCTGTTTTGTTCTTTATGCTAAATTGCAAAGGAAAATTTTTTCTACATAATTTACAGTAAATGCAGAGAAGTCAAAAATTGAGCTCTCTGGTTTTTGACTTTTAGAAAAGTTCTGAAGTAAAAACTATAGGGAAAGAATGAAAAGATACTATTTGAGAACAACACATTTCAAACTCACAGCCTTATGATATTAATTAGCTTAGATTCTTCACCATTCTGTTATTGTTCTAAGACTATATATGAAAAATGGTTATTGAGAATATCATTGTCCATAAGAAAGCAAGCATTTTGTAAAAACAGCAGGAAACAAAGAGGAGGAGACTGCCTAGCTCATCTATACAGCAGATTTAATAAATGATATGCTGGAAACAAAATTTCCAAAACTGAGTTGTCAGCAGGGGAAAGAAGTAAATGTTGCAAACCAACTGAAAACAAAAATAGGAAAGGAAAGACCAGAAGAAAAAGCATTAGTTCTCAGAGAAGCCAAAGAGCAAATAGCATCTGGGCTGTGGACAAATGGACAAATGACATCAAAAGCAGACCAAATCAAAAGCAAACAGAAAAAGCAAAATTCCTGCTTTCAAGAAGGAAAAGGCAATTATGTTGAACATATTAATATACTGTTCAGTGCTCCATGTTTAATACTTCTACAGCATTACTCCTCCATGTACATACTGCACTAGCTGTCAAAAAATGATGTGTGAAAGACTTCAGTTTGCATGTCATCTTTCGATGTATCCTAGCTAAGGAAAGCTTCTGTGCTGGGATCCTCAACAACTGAAAAAGATGAGAGCCTTCCTGAAGGCCTAGGCAGAGCCAACGATCATGGAGAAAGACTAAATAATAAAAAAAAAAGCCCAAAATCAAACAGCAACAACAACAAAACCCATAGTCAAACCAACACCAAAAATTATCAGCCTTCTTCAACAGGGAGACTAGAGGAGAGAAGAGACCAAAAAGGAAACAGAACAAAAACAAAACAAAACAAAAAAAAAAGGATAATAATCAGTGAACCACAATCTGAACCATGCATGATCATGACAGGAGAAATATTTGTTACTGTATCACAGTGAGTCTAAGTTGACTATGGGGCTTTCGGCCCACAGACAGGTCCCTGAAAAATCTACCCTACGGTGCACCTCTGAATTTTGCCCATAAATTATTTCAGTACCCAGTGAAGCATTTTAAAACAAGTCCATCTGACTTATTCACACAGAATCAACATTCTTGTACATAAGATATATTAGGAAAGCTGCCTGAATCCCTTGCCCTTAATCAGTTTGACAAAGTGGCATTTGGAAAATATAAAATCTAAATCCACGTATAATAGTTACAGAATGAGGATGTTATAATACAGTAAGTGATGAAACACTGTAAAACACTTTTCTCCAATTATCCATTTAGCACCAGAGACAATGGTCTGTGTGCCATTTCTGCCGGATTAGAAAGGAGACTTGAAAAAAACACCTGACTTCTATAAATTCATGAAATGAAAAAGAACAAACTGATCTGAAGATAAAACCATACTAAATATATACAAACTCAATGGTCTCTGAGCATCATTGTTGGTAAAACCATATACTGTAATTATTTCTCTGAAGTCAGTGTGACACCACAGAGTGCTAAATATTCATTCTTCGGAATAAATATGACTTTCAAACTATTCATCTTTTTTCAAACAGCTGACATGCTGCATAAACAGAAAGTATATATGGTTTTTTTAAAGTAAACAATACAATAAGTAAAGTGATTTATTATGCAATTTATCTCTTTCCATCTCTGTGCTGTTCATAATTCAGATCCACACAGGGCAGTTCATATACCATTAATATTTCCCAGATGTGTTTGACTTTAAGGCTATGATCATTTTAAATGTTTTAAAATGTATGCCATTTATCATTAGTGTTATGGTGGTGTCTTTCACATTATTATAGTTAAGGTTGTGTCAGCAGTTCTATAAGCCCTTTTTTTCAGGGGTTCAGAACTTGGCAGTAAGAAGTGGCTACAGGCTGAAACCTGGCATAAAGCACCCTGGCTTGGGAGCAATTAAATGCCTTTCTGAAAAGGCTAACAAAGGATTTAGTCTCGAAATTCTGCAAAAGAGAAAGAAATGCGTTCATAGTTTTAAGATATGAAGTTCTGGCATATCTTAAAACTTGTTTTACACAGAAATGAATAAAGCCTAGAGAATGTCCTGCGGGAAGTGGAGAGTGCTGGGGAGGGCAGAGACAAACTACTATTCTTTTGAGCAACTCAACTTTGTGTGTTTCAAACCAGCAGACAAACACAGCAGGGCATCTCAGCGACATCTGTAGCACCTGGAAATTCAATGAGCATTTTGCACGTGACTTCAAATGTCAGAATGGAGCATTTCCAAAAATACATTAACCTAGAAGTGTTCTTCCAGCTTTGCAATATCAGGATAAGCTTTGGTTTAAATGGTCATGGTTTATTTGCAACTTCACTGACCTCCCAAGTTCCAATTGCTTTGTTTTAACTACATTGGGATCAGAGTCATGCAGAATTACTCTGCCACGCAGATAGTGTTCACATAAGAAATCCTGACAACTATTTCAAGACCTTTACGCTGTTCTGAAACTCTCTTGAGTAGATATATTCTGCAAGGCACATATGTTAGACTGAGTTGGTAGTAGAGGGATGCAGAAAGATGGAGAACCCTACCCTGTTGTGCTGGTCTGCCAGCTTTCTAGTTTGAAGTGATAGTTAGCCTCTCTTCCAGCCAGAGTGTAGAATTTGCTTCTACTGTCTAACAGCAGTGAGTAATTTATTTAAGAGACCAGGAACATCAATAAGCATACATGATCCATCATGAAGTTTTCTTTCAGCTAAGGACATAAACTACTTTAAAATTTGCCAGGTCAACAATGAAAAGGGTTAGACTACTCAGAATTACCATTTCCTTCTTTTCCTGGCCACTGCCAACTCCCATGCTGTACAATTTGAGATCCTGTGAGCAATTCCTCCTGCCCGTTGTTAAAATTTCAGCTTCACCAGCTATTT
This sequence comes from Laterallus jamaicensis coturniculus, assembly GCA_022605575.1. NCBI lineage: Eukaryota > Metazoa > Chordata > Aves > Gruiformes > Rallidae > Laterallus > Laterallus jamaicensis. Next base: position 4,566,913 of record JAKCOX010000045.1, on the reverse strand, counting down.
TTGTTGGGGTTTTTGTTTGTTGTGGGTTTCTTTTTCCTACCAGCTGTGACATGCAGCAAGAACTGAGTACTTCTCAACTCTCACTTTAAGAGCCCACATCTCCCATCTGTCCAAATGCACTCTTGTAAAAATCAGAATTCACCGCCTAGCCCCAGAGAAATCACTTGCTTCTTCCCACTGGAATTGACTACCCCGTCTTCCTTTCATTGTCACACAGGTATTCAGCAGATCTGTTCACTTCCAAACATCCAAATCTTTATTCCCTTCCATGATTTTATTTTCCTTTGCCTTTCTAGTCACTCTGACATGACCCCTTCTATGTACATCAATAGGAGTCATGCCCCAGTGTCTTCTCTAAAAATCAATTGCAATGAAGCTATGCCACCTGAAATGTAAGATGCTTACACGCCCTACCACTTCTTGCAGTACCTCAGCTATTGCTGTTCCCCTACCTCCATCCCCAAAAAGACCGCTAGTAGCTATGTTCTTCCTTCACCTCTGCTATCCTAGCTACAAGGAAACTGGCTTCCACTTTCTCTCATTAGTACTGCCTAACTCCAGACTAATATATTACTATTTATTCCTCTCCTGCTACTAAAGCACCCTGGAAGATATTTTGCTTTTCATTCACACTCTCAGCAAGAAAAAAAATAAAGTTCTTTGCCAGAACTGATTAGTAATTCCTGAACAAATAAGACAGTTGTTCTCAATAGAGCCCTCTTTTCAGGAGCACAGAATGAACATTCCTGGTCAGGACATGAAAACTTCTTGTTACCTTCCCATCAAGCAGTCTTTCTCCAGTCAAGTTATTTACACGTTAATTGTGCCAAACACTGTTGCAAGATACAAAACTTGAACAAAAAGAGGACTTGGAAAATTCGGGCTTTATGGTGAATTACACCACACCTGTATAAAGAACTAGGCAAAGAATACTTACTCAGCTACCTGGTAAAACATGGTTGAATAACAACTGATTATCAAACATTGTACTTGTAGATTCTCCTTACATTCCACCAGAGGGCTACAGAACTCCCAAAATGCTGAAAAACAAAGTTTCTAACGTTTCCAAACTAAACTAGGTTCTGTATGTCATTTCCAGTTTGATGTGAGCACAGCTTTCAACTGATTTTCAGAGATAAGAAAAAAAAAATCAGCTAAGTTTTTTTATCATTTCACAATTGGAAAACACACTTTCAGAAGTAAAATTTGAGCTGGGATTGATTTAATGAATGGTTTAGACATGCCTGAAGCATTGTCCACAGGCCATGTTTCCATTTTTGTCTTCAGAGAACTGGAGAATTAAGCCCTCCCACTTTCTGTTTTTCACCTACTTTGCACATCCACCACAGAGAGCTACACCAAGTACATTATCCAAGTTAAAAGGTTTCCATTCAGTTGCAATTATTTTTCTCTTGTATGAAAAGCTTTTACTTTTCACTCCACAAACTTAATACCCCGCCACTTCTGGATACATGCCATTCACTCTTCCCCGCTAAAGAGTGTTGCAATTTGTGACACCACAAGTTGAAATAAAAACTATGATACATGCAGAAATTAAGTTTAAATTTAAAGAGAGAGAGCAGGTATACAAAACAAATGTGCATGTTAGATAAATGAAGACACGTAAAAAGTTATTAAGGAAAAAAATGAAGTCACGAGTAAGTTTTTCGGCAAAGCTTAATACACACATCACCTCACATCAAATTAAATTAACAGCCAAATAAAACTTATTGAGATTTCAATTTAAATTATGCCAAAACCTAGTCCTAGGTAGGGGAAGTGACAGTTAACAAAAGAAGAATTGATCCTTAGTCTCCACCTAGCAATACGTCCGCAGCAATAAATAGCGATCAGTTTAACCTCTTTTCCTTGAATACAATGCACTGGCCACTTTATTTTTGTTACACGCTACATGGTATTAACTTTCCCCCCCTCACATTATAACTATGACAATCTACACTATTTATCCTGACAGATATGAAATAGAAGATATCTCCATTCTACACACAAAGGGAAGTTACATTCATGAATCCAGCAGTAAAGCTAGTTGTTCTTTCATACTATTTTTCCCTTTCAAATTGGTAAAGAGCCTGAACACCAACTTAAAGCAAACATCTCTCCTGGATAGATGTGGTCTAAACAAAATACTTTTCCCCTTGTAATGTCAACGTTTACAACTAGTAAAAGCCCAAAGCAGCAAGGATTGGGTTTCTTTCAAATGCAAGGAGAAGACACGACTATACAATTTGATTGACATAAGAAAACAATTTAAAGATATTGTATTTTTTCCATATTCTACCACCGTGTTTGCCAAACTACAAATGGCCTGATAAAGTCTGCAGATTATAAAAATATATTGGCTGTTGTATTTATGCTGCAATCACTTTCAGTGTTACAGTTCAAAGCCAAGTAGAACCACAGTTCCATGTATTAGCCCTACAGCTACTATAAGCTACAACTGGTCTCTCTGGAAGCAATGGAACAGGCTCTGTAGTCACCATAGAAGCTGTAGGGAACGTGTTTCTTTCTGGTTTGCAACAGCATTTTAGAATAACTATGATGTAGCCATAACCTACAACACTATAAACACCACTTCAAACACATACATGTTCTAATACACTTCTAAATTGAGAATTTTTACTTTCCTTGCATGATTAAGCCTCCTGCTACTGTATTTATGTATTACACATAAATGTAATTATATTCACATATATTACATCACCATACATGTGGTAAATGATACACAGTATTATATGGCACAACTGAAGAGATTAACAGACTGCTCTCCCCACTGCCCACATCTCCCCCACCAGCTTCCATTGGAGCCTTTTGCGGTACCCCAGTTATATAAATCACAAGGCTCAGGAAGGGAAACACACTCATGTTTGCATAAAAAAGGAAACAATATCTATTCTGGCAGTGTATCCTACCTTCTCAATTTCCCGAGTAAGTTTAACTATCATGATTTCCAAAACCAAAATCTTAGTAAGTCTCTGAAATTGTTTATAAGATCTACCTGATAAAGAAATCAGCTTTTGTTTCTATTCAGGTTACCTACTCTTCATAAACCAACTATCTTCTTAGACATACTATAGGAAAACTTCTTACATCAACTATTTCGCAACATCAGAAAGAGCTGGGCAATATTTATTTACATTTATGAAATTCTATGTCACCCATGCAAGGACAGATCGGAGGCCTTTTTAAAGCTGCTTTTGTTATCATCCAATTTTGAAGCCTACACAGAGAGAAAATTCTCCTTATCTGTGGTGCTATCAACAAAGAGGCACACAATCCCTTAGAGGAGCAGATGGTAAATCCCAGATTCCACCAGGTGAAATCAGTGGGATTATACAATTAAAAAACCCAAAAAAACCAAAACAAAAAACCCCACCCAAATTTGTCCCATCAGAGAGGAAATTAAAGACTTGTTTTTTGAATACAACAGTGCTGTTGATTTTGGAAGGTGGCAGGTTGGGGTGGGGTTTTGGTTGGGTGTTTGTTTCATTTTGGTTTTTGAAACTCAAAGGTAATGCAGAAAGATGGGATTCACTGTGTTGAATCACGTTGACTCATGCTGAACCACCTGAGGAGTAGTGAAAGTGGACAGTAAAAAGTAAGAAAACTGCAAGATCAGTTTACACAGGATACTAGCTTTAAAAGTCATAAAATGGGGAACAGGGACTTCTTAAGTGCCAGATTAAAGTCTTTGACATGAAATCTTATCATCATTTTGAAATATTTGACTGCGCAAAGTCAGAGAACCTCCTTTTAAAAGAATCCTGTCATTTCTTTCCTCCTCATAAGCACTGCCAGTTTCCCAATGCTCTTTTGACAGTATAATCAGTCAATTCAATCAGAGAAATTCTATAGTACAATGGTAATTTTCTCACTTTTTTTTTCCTCCCTTTACACTGTCAATTCAAACCACCTGCTGTAAGCATTGATGTGGAACGGCTTAGTATTAGCTCTGAAATTAGTACCAGTCCCCAGTTAAATACCTGGCACATTCAGTGTGGGGCAGACACTGTTAATGGCACATAAACCCATCAGATGCAATCGGCACATTACTTGAGCAGGTCTCTTTCCAAGCCATTCAGAGAGCACCTTGCTGGTATCACTGCACTAGACTTAAAAATCAACCTGAGAGGAGTGATTTGAGGAAGGAGGGGGAGACCAAACAGAACTGCAGAACCTACATTTTAAAAAGGGAATTTCTCTTAAATGCATTAGGTAGCTTCCTGTGGCAACATTCTGTTTATTGAAATAATATGAGCAATTGATTTAAAAATACATTTTAAGGTGAGAAGCATACAAAACGAAGCGTGCAACATTTTCAATTAGCAGAACCAAATACAATTCATGACACTATATAAAATTTCATTTCTTTTTAAATCCTAACACTGGGCTTCAACTATATGTACTAAATTCCATCACTTAAGCATATAAAAAAGGCTATTAAATCTGGTATCTTACAAATCCATCAGCTCTCTTGGCCTATTTAGCTCAGCAGGTAGGTCCGTGTGCATGAGTCAGTCAGCAGTGATGAAAGGCATTTACTATAGACTCCTCACAGGGTCGTCAATGGACAACCTGTACAAGATTTATGCTTTAAATAATAAATGAACTAAACACCTTGAAGTAATTGGCTGTGTGAAGCCTCACACTAGGCCAGATAGCTTGTCTGTACAAAGTAAAATAAGATTAAATAATAAATGAACAGTGCAGAGGTTTTCTAACCAAACTAATTCTACATGATATTTTTAAGTGTAAGTTGTTCATGAGTTGAGATGCTTTCATGATTTCATGCTGGTGCCACGGGGCCAGTCTCCTTTTTTGTCAACAGTAACTATCTCTGATGTCTGTGTTCTTTTTGGTGATGATACTAGGAACATTGTGCTCTCCTTCCCTGCACAAGACATTGCAAGCAGCCTATGCTATAACGTAACCATGTCAGGAGTTCATCAAACTCTAATTTTCTATTTCAATTTTGTAAAGGATGAACACATCCAGGTTTTGATCACACAGGTTGCAAACCTCTAGAAAATCAGCACCAATTCATTAACTCACAAATATAATGTGCAAACTCTTCATTGATGGGATTATACTGATAACAGAGTCACAGGATTTACCCACAGTAGTTATAATATAGAGATTCACATTCAACATTTTTTCTTTAATGCTGGCAAGGATTTCCAAAACATCTTCCAGCTGCAGACTAACATTCTAGCTGACAGCCTTCTGCAGAAATTCTCCCTCTTAAATGTGATGCTGCAGGCCATCTCACTCCCAGTTCACAATCACATAAATCCCTGTTAAAACTCCAGTTTTATTATCCGTATAAGTACCAGTGTAAAATATTTAAATTAGCTTGCAAAGCCTCTTTTAACACAACGAAGCAGTCTAAAACTAGTCAGATACACCGATGGGACCAGTGGGTCACAGGCAGTCCACAGCAGACTGTTGTCTAAACAAAAGCAAATTCATTTCATTTTGTTGCTAGACCCAAAGCTCGTTACAAAACCCGCAGATACTAGTTGTTCCAGGGAGAAGAAATAGCTCGAGAGGAAGAAAGTGGGAATATATTTAAAAGGTTTATAGGCCAGTTCTCAGCTGGTGTAAAGCACCTTTGCTCTAGTAATCTAAGTAGTTTCCTAGATTTCTAGAAAACAAAGGTCTTGCCCTTTACCTTTAGGGAAGCTACCTTCGCTAAAAGAAGTGCAGAGTGCAATTTGTCAAAACATTTCATACTTCTGGTTGAAACTTTTAACGTGTCTCTGAAATGTCTGAATCTTAAGACTTACTTATGGCTGCTTTACTTTAAGTGTATAGAAGTGACTTCTTTTAGGAACACTGAATTCAAGGGGCGCTCCTGCAGTTCTGCTAGGCTCACACCCTCCCTCACTCATCACATTTTCTGTACAAGGTTGTTTGATGGATATCTCGTGGCACATTGTAGAGCAGCAGTTCCAAGTGGCTCCTTCTCAACCCACCTCTGGGCTCAGTACCCCATGTTTGGCAGGTGCTGCTCTAGAGTGTAACAGAAGTAGTCCAGGGGTAATTGTAGCACAATTATATGAAAAACAGAAGGTATGGAAGACAAAAAATGGAAAGGACAAAAAAAGTATCAATTGTTTAAATAAGGAATTAAAAAAAAATCTAGTAATTACATTAATAATTTTTTTTCCAAATAACTATAATGAAGCTTTAAGGTTACCCCTTTAAAGTTACAATGATGCAGATGATAATCTAAAGTCCCTGTGACCTCAACACCTTTACAGGGATAATCTTCACGTAAAATGAATTATTCTTGAACAATTGCTCTAATGTATTAGGACACAAGCATACTATCCTTCAATATTAGGCATGCTTGTCTTTCCACATCCTCATTTCTAAACAAACATATCTATTAAGGACAAAGCAGAGGGGAAAGAAAAATAAAAAAAAAAAAAAAAAAGAGAGAAACCAGTTGTTGAAGAATGAGCTAGTCAAACTTGTTGGTGACCCAGATGTATCCTACAAACACACCGAAATTCCAGTGACTATAAAGGAAACTGACATTTATTAAGAGGTCCAGTGCTTTGCCATCTTCATGTGTTGGGTTCATTCATACACTGGTCTCTTAGGTACCAAGAGAGTAACAATCTGGGCAACAGGTAAGCAGAGACCAGGGATTCTTGGATTCATTATCTGTAGAGTCAAGCATTCTCCATGATCTGAATAGGGAGACAAGCAAGTTTGTAAGAAATACAGCTATATAGCTGGTAAAATAACCAGAGGGCTTTCCACATAAATCTCTTTGCAAGCATGAATTAACAAATATGTGCCATATGAGGAATAAAAAAGCTGGAAATTTGGAAGGCACCTAGGATCAGAACTGCATTCCTTCTGCTTCACATAAATCTTGCAAGTTTCCTAATAACAGAGACTATTCAGTTCCCACAGGCTCCCCCGACCTCTACAATTCTGCTTCTGTTCATGCCCAAAACATCCTTGCTCTCTCCCAAGCAAGACAAGGGCACAGTCATTATGCACCCATCTCACACCTATCTCCAGTAACATGCCCTGATCTGATGTGTCCTCAGATCCTGCCTAAATCACATCTCTGTGGGTAGCTTTTACACCAGATACCACTGCAGTATGACTTCATTCCAAACCAAAAACTAGAAGAGATGATGTGCTTCTGTTCACACAGCAGGTTATTAGTTGAGAACAGACATGAAAACCAGAGATAGCAGATTCCATTTCCTCATAGGCCTGAGGGATCAAACCTTAAAGGGCCTGCACTAACCATCACCCCTTTCAGAGCTAGGGTGGGGGTGTGTGGGTGTGGGGGCTGTGTCAGGGGGCAGGGGGGATTCCTGCCCTCTGAACAAAAAGCCAGTGAGAAAGAACATGTCGATACCTCAAACTGGTATACAACAAAGACACTGAAGAAGAAATCTCCAGTTTGAACCAGCAACCTCCAAAAGGTACTATGAGATTATTTTGATCACTTTTTTTCTGCATATAGACTGCCTTGGACTTGTCAAACGTATCTAAACACATGAATTGCGAAGCAGGGAAACCCAGCTTTCTCAGTACCACGAGCTAGACACCAATTTTGGGGCACTTGCACAGACCGTTCTTCAGGCCATACAGTAGTACCCCTCTGTCATGTAGGTAAGGTGAAACCTCACAGGCTTAAGGCTTGTTATTGAACCTATGCCCACCTAACAACTGCTGAACAGCGTATGTACTGTCATTAATGTTTTTTCTTCTTTAAGGTCAGAGAAGAGTCAAGAGATCCCAAAGCAGAAGGGGATATTCATGGGACTCAAACACAGGAGGTTCTGCTGTTTGAGCTGCTTTCTTGTTCATCCCAAACACAGCAAATTAATCATTTCAGTTGATTTTTTGGCTCTTAAATGCCTAGTCAACATAAACCAGATATGTATAGCTGAGAGGAGAATTTGCCCCTTACATTTTAAAGTATGTCACCAAGTGTTTGTTTTATAATACATGGTCCACATCCTCAAACAGTGATGTTCAAAAACTATTCTCTCTGTGGGAAACAGTGACAATATGTGGGAGGAAGCTTCACTGTTCTTCACTTCTTACCAATAGCCCCTTACCTTCAGGTTGGTACATTTGTCATATTAAAATACATCATGCCTATCAAACCAGGACCAGAGGTCTGCACAAATGAACAGTCATATACTTGTGTCATTAATAAACAACATCGGGATTCATGGAGCTCTAGTATGCATAGAAGACACACTGCATTTACTGAAGTACTATGCATGTCATGTTATCCCTCAGTGGTTCATAGATCACGTGGAAAAGAGACAGGTTGTGCAAATTGTGCCATTGGAAGAGGATAAGTGATGAATTCTGTATTTATACTACTAAAGGGAAATTTGCAATCATGATACAGCAATGCTAGAAGAAAGGAGTATATGTGTGATATATTGGCCAGCCTTGACTGTGACTGTTCCTGCAGTGTAAGAATTTCTTTATCCAAGGACAACTACTTTCACCTTCCCATCTGTCCTGTGAATTTTTTAATGTCTGAGACAGGTGGCCTGTTGGAAACCTAAAACCCTGTGGGTACAAAATATGATTAAAATCTGATGTTAGGCTCTATGATAAAGAAGAACTCTATGTTTAGTTGAGAATTTGTAACTAACCTGCAAAAATATGTCAAAGGTAATTTGAACTCTACATAACCAAAATCTTTTTAATTCAAGTCCAGCATATGCTATATCAAACTTTCCTTACAATCATTTCCCCGTAGATTAAATATGTATCTTGTTAAGTGTACATACTGCTTTCTTGTAGAAAAATCTTTAAAGAAATATTTTAATTAATGCTTCATTCCTAAAAATAGCATTAACAACAATAACATTAAAGATTAATATGCTGAAATCATTATTTAATAACTTACAAAGCATACAATTAATGCATCATAGTAAATTCTTAATTATTAAAACAAATATCCAAAAACTTCTGAAGGCATATCAAGAATTCAAAGGCTGCTGGGTATGTAATCATGCCCCTTTTTGGAGAAGGGGATGGTGATTTAAATGGGTCTTTTATACTTCCAATTATTTCCCAGCAAAAAAGAGCAAGAAGCCTAATTGAAATCTATTCAGAGGAAATTCAGAATCTATGCAGAGTTTAAAAGTTTGGCGTAGAATACTAAATGCTGATTTCTGCAGATAATTAAAATTTAAAATGTTAAATGATTTATCTTGTTGTAAATAATTAAGGGGGGTTTTAAAAGGCAAGCAAGAAAATGTGGTGACTGTATTCTGTATTGCCAATCTGTATTTATCAGAAATGGTATGTATTACATATGGACTAGGCGTTTCTGTCTGATTTTCATAATGATGAGGTATATGGAGAAATTAAAAAAAAATAATCCAAAGAACTCCAGTAGATTTAAATATATTTGGTAAAACTCAACTAAAGTTGATTTACATTCTGGTCTAATAAGTTATAACATATGAAAAAAGCTCTGCAAGACAAACTTGATAGATGACTTTCCAGTGATATCAAACCAAAGACACTGCAACTCAAACATAACAGATCATTCCAGTGTACCCTTAAACACTTGCATAAGGGCCTGTAACACCCAGACTAATGACATTTAGCAGTTGTACAGTTGTGTAAGTCCTCTGACTTCCTGCAACTACTTCTGCACTAAAGATCAACTGCAACAGGGAGATATGGACATTACCACATATGGGGGAAAGCAATTAGGGTCTGAATCAAAACCAACACCTGTACTCCTATCTGGTTTTTCATCTAATTTTATAAACATTTTTTGAGAATTAAGTTCTCAAAGACAAAACTGTTGAAATTCGTTATTTGCAAAGAGTTTTAGATGCTGGGGGAAAGGGCCTTTATTTTGTTTAAATAGCAATACAGGTAGCTTTATTTGCCCCAGCAATGGAAAGCGGTGGCTGGAAGAGCTATGGGGCTTGTCCCATTTCTTCTTCCTCTCCCACCATCTACTAGCATGGCCTGCAAAACATACATTCTAGATTTTCTGATGTAAGGATATATCCTCCCTTGATCTGCACAGAAAATCTTTTATTTGTTCATTACTATTAATTTCATTACAATAAAATTTAACATTTCCCAGATAATTTACCCATAAGTTCTTGTGTGTTGCTTTTTGAACTGAAGTTCAATTCAAATGTCAGAACTCATACCCTGAACAACATGTGCTAGATCATGCAATTCCTTTTTTCAGGACAACGTAAGTATACTAAATTAGGCACCAAACCCCACATGCCCTGTTACTGCTCTTATATTAATATATGGTAGCTCTTCATTTACACCACACGTCTGAAATACCATACTTCGGGCCCATATACAGGCAAAGGTTCCAGTGAAAGGAGAGAAGTTTTAAATGACAAAGCTAGTTGATTTTTCTCCTCAAAGTAGAAAAGATTACAAAGAAATATCTGGCTCAACTAAATCTAACAGAAAACATTTTTGGGGAAATAAGAAAGGTTTGTCCAGATCCGAGATACCACTCACATTCAGAGAACGTGAACCAGGATCATTTTTACTCTCTGTCTGTTCTTAACAAGAAATTTACGTTAATAGTATGGTTGGTATTATTATCCTCCAAGAACAAAATTCAAATGTAAAATAAATTCCTTGCACAGATTTGCAAACACCACCACCACTATTTCCTCATCCTGCAAAAGTTGCCAATTATTTCCGTAGAAATCTAGAATCACAGATAAGTGCTAACAGGTGATAAAGAGAGGATATTGCAGATGACTACCAAATAATCATTCCCTCCCAAGAAGCTACAGAACATCCCAATATGAGATCTACTTATATAATGAATTTTAAGCCATTCCAAGAACATTAAAAAAGTGAGAGAAATAAAGAGATCATTAGGGGAGGGGAGGAGGCAGCAGCGGTGGCAGGAATTGGGAATAAGCACAAAATAGACATAAACTGTCATATACTCAAAGCCTTAAGTATATCCAGCAACAAAAATCTCAGTCTGAGATTGCTTGAACAGTGACTCTTTCCAGATAGGCAATGACACATGGGTTAAGTTCTGGGAAATATAGAACACCTGCAATTCTCTTCATCTTCAATATACAGCATAATTCGAAGTGAGAGCTGCAGGTGTTCAATTCCACTTGGTATTAGTCTCCAAGCATCAAGTAAACACTAAGAAAGGCAAGAAAAAAAATATAAAGGAATCAAAATGTTTGGGACTTTATTTTGCTATTCACATTTCACTTTGTTACAGGAAATGTAAGACTGGGAACATATTATTTATTCAGAGGCTAAAAGTAAACAAGCTTATTTATGTCACAGAAACTGTATTACGTAACTTTTTTTTTAAACCACCACACAACTGCAGTTGTGAAAGAATCAAAGAATGTCTCCTAAAGTTTCAAAGACCACTATACCTTCCTGCCAAGCTCTGCCCAAGAGAGTCCTATTATGTGCCCCCTTCTTTCTCACAAGTTTAATTCACTCAGAATATAAAGCCGAATGAAATCCTTAGTCTTCTACAGCACCACACACACTATGTCTGCAAATGCACTCCCTCTACCTTGGCTGACAAATTACAGTACTCTAACATACACGTCATGTCTACACAAGAAGCATTACTATATTTTACTGAGAACCTATGAAACAAATCTCTGTTTTGCCTCCATTACTTTCATCTGTTTTAATAATGTTTTAGTGTTATTTGCAATTCATTCAAAGAAAAAAAAAGAACATTTAAACATGTCCCAGATACTATACATTTAAAGCACACCTTGCATTGGAACCTGTAATTGTTCAGAAGAGATACCAACGGACTGGGCTTAGACACATGGAGCTGCGAAAGTTGGAGATAGGACAAAAACACTACTCATCTGCTACTTCTGTAAGATGGAAGATATTTTGCAGACTGTTTATAAAATCAGGAATATTCATCAGCTACTGTTGACATACGAAAAACATTGATACGAAGGCAAAGGTCTCATGACTATATAGCATCAGCCAATTCAAGTAGGTTTTAGCATTACGTGAAGCATTTTGTGATCTGTTTAAAAAACCCCTCTGAATTGTTTTAACCGTCTGATTTTACACACTTACTCCTAAAACTAACGAGTTGCTATCAGTGCCAGTGGTTATCTAACTACAGTTTCAGCAGCGCTGTAGAGCGACATCTTTTACCACTACGACTACACCCCAGTGACATGCAAAACACAGCAAAAAACCACATGAGAACTTGCTTATTTTCTTAGCATACAGCCGTCGCATTGCTTGGCTGTTCTCCATATGCCCCAGAGCATATCAGCATTAAACACCCAGAGATCACTGGCGTGCTGAGCGGGTTTACAGCAGGTCACTTCTGGAATTTCAGGCTGCACTTGGCCTTACTCAATAGCTTTTTCCATTTCCTTCATCAACATCAAAATGCAGCTGCTCCTTCACAGCGTTTAAGGTTTCTTGTTCTACTTCGCACTTTTGTCCTATGCTCTGCTCAGATTCCCTGGATATCCTTCTTGTTGCTTTGCTCTTGGAAACCAGGAAATGAAAAAACTCTGCTATCAGGAAAAGAGAAAGGTTTTCATTCCTGCTGGGTGTTTGGAGCCTGTCAGGCAGAAGGTTTCCAGGATTTGTGAATTATGCCCTGACTTATTTTTGTAAGCCAAGTAAAAGTAAGACCGAGAGCTGAAGTGGAAGTTGCACCCTGAAGGACACAGGAATTCAGTGGGCGCCTACAGTGCAAATGACAACATTTGTGGGAGAAGCAGAGAGATTAACACCTCGAAAAGAAACACACTCTGATTAAGGACAAGGCGGCCAAAACACGACAGCAGAGGAAGAGACTCTTCCCCTGAAAGAAATGTCCCGGCAACCATCCATCCATAGGGTGGTCCAAGAGTTCAGAGGATGGTCAGAGACTCTTTAGACAATGTCCGCTACTGTTCTTGTTCTGGCAGCACTGCGTGGAGCAAAATATTGCCAAAAACACAAACCTACACTTTCCAAGCTTCCTTTCTTTTTTGTGCTGCCCAAATCACGTATTACCAAAAGCATGCACTGTTCCTCTTTGTTGCTGCCTACATGTGTGCAAGTCATTTGCTAACATCTGAATAAAGTATTAGCATCTAAAACCCCTTAACTACTTTAATTTAAATAGGCACTTATGCTCTGATAGGCATTGTTTATTTGATTGCTGTCCAATGGTAGTATAATGAATGAAAACCATATACTATGTGGTTACAGAAAAATAAAGGTGTGAAGAGTGGCGAAGATATTTTGTCCAAGATAACATACGGGCCATATGTTCGGGTTGGCGTTTGGGGAGTTTTGGGTTTTTTAAACTGCACTACAAATTTATTTCTGAAAATGTATTACAAGGCTTAGAAAAGTGTATGGGAGGGGGGGAAAAAAACCTGTAGGGAAATTTCCAACTTGAAGCATTTGCCACATAAAACCAAAGTATTGTACAAACATCTTGGGCAAGGGCAAAAAAGCTAAAGAAGTTTCCTGGAGAAAAAAAGAAATTTAAAAAAAAATCTGTTTCAGTAGGGAAGATGAAACTGTGAGCAATCTACAAAAGGTCAGTTCCCCAACATGACACATACAACTGGACTGACAATGAAATCAACCCCTTTCTCTACAACTATTCCTTGAAAATACCAGAAAGCTTGTTTTCATTACAGTTCCACTTTGAACAGTCACAGGACAAAAGACTCAGTGCCACTTTTTTTTTTGCTAATGACTTATAACCTAGATTCCCCCACATGGTCACTTACTGCAAAATAAACTGAGGGCAATATCATTTGCTAGAACACTGATATTAAATTTGTTTGCATATGCAATACACACACAGCTTTTTGCAATAATTTAATATTTCAAATCTACCTTAAATATCTGTAACTTACAGTGGATGAGTTTATGTGAACTTATACATGTTGTTTTAATTGGCAGAAACATTGCATTCAGTGGGCTGACAAAAAACTGCTGCTATCTCCTATGTTACAGTATTTTGGTTGTAACTCACATGGGGAAAAGTAAGAATTTAACCCATTTGAAGCTCCAGTGAAAGGAAAATACTACATTAATCAAAAAAAAATCATCCATATTTTTATGGACTAATGGTGCTTTTGTATACTATAGTACAGCTATTGGTCAGTTAAATTCTTTGAGGGTAATATTTTCAGCTATTTTGAAGAATCACATGCATTTCCATTTAACAGTATCCCATCCCCTCCTCTTCACTCTCACCTTCTCTAACTACAGGATAATTGCTATTTATTTTACAAATAGTTATTAATTTGTAGAAGAAAATCCTCACCAATCACAACTGCTCAGAATGGAATTTGATTTCACATTAGCATATAAAATAAAATGACCGTGGAAGTTCCACACACATATTGGCCAAGCAAGGTTAACAGAAGCAGATACATCACTGAAAATGCCTCCCTTTTTCTTCTCCATAATCCTTCCTTTCTTTCCTGACACAAATCGTGATTTTTCTATTAAAAACCATATACATAAATATATTTTAAATATAGCTAATTTAGCACGGTTTTTGCCTCTCCATAAGAGCTACCAAAAAATTTTAAATACCTATTATTACACCCCCTTTTCTCTAAGAAATGTGACCCTTCAGTATTTCTACCCATTTGGAAGGTTGCTAAAACAGGTTTTTGGGTTGTTTGGGTTTTTTTGCCATGACGCTCCTCCGCTTTGGAGGAGTTAAAATATTTTTACCTTAACAATTTGTTTTCTAGTGTTCAATTAAAGCACTGAAAAATTCCTTGTTTTCTGCAAAGAACCACTGATGAATAAAAGTAAATCAGACTTTTTATGAGAAAATGGAGTATCTGTAACTTTCAACAAGCAGTTAAAAATTTTTGCTCCTTTCATGATGAGATGAAAACTAGATTTTTATTTTTTTTGTTCTCTTCAACAGCATAACAAAAGGTGGAGGTAAGATACAGGTATTTACTCTGGAACAGCATATGGTCTATAGCAAGATGTATCAGATCTAATTTCAGATATGAGCATCAATTAACCTCAGTTATATGAGCAACACATTCATCATAGAAGTGACTTAGAAAGCCTCACTCCAGAGTAGCCAACAATATGATAATTAAAATATTTCAGTAAAAGAAAGATAGCCGAGTTTGGCTTTCCAAATCCAAATAAGCAACCAGTTATTGGATACTAGAAGGTGTTGTAGTCTTGAGGCCCTCCTCCTGGCTCCCTTCTCCTAAATCTAAGAATCTTTTCCTATTAACTGTTTTGTCTTTTGACAAAAATAATAATTTATTTTTAAAAGGGTTTTTTCAAAACGACCAGCAAAAAGAAAACTTAAGTAGCACTACTTGAAACCACAATTACCACTTCATTCTGCATAGCAGCATAGAATACATTAGTCTCCAAATGAATGAGTTACAGCCTATAAAATGTTTTTCACTAAAAAAGGAAAAAGACAGACAAGCAAATCTTCAAAAGAGGAGATTTAAGCACAGAGCATGAGCTTCCTAAACTGAGAAAGGAAGCTTATTCCTTAGCTGTTGGGCATAGTGGTAAAATCCCCCACCACGTAAGGTTTGTAGTTTCGTAATTGGAACTTGCACTAAGAGGGCACTGAAGAGCACAGAGCCCTGGAAGCGATATATCTCAAAATTAAATCAGGAGATATATTCAGGACCTTGACCATGAAGGGGTTGACAGGTCAACTTCACAATCAATCCTTTGTTTCTGAGTAGCCAATGCAGCAATGCTAGGATTAGGGAGATATGCTGCCTTTTTTTGCAAGATTTCCTTCTCTGGCAAAAGAGTTTTGCTCAAGCTTGGTAATGAGACCACTTGGCAGGACAGTGAGAAAAGCATTATAGTTGTCTAGCTTGGAAGAGATAAAACCCTGAGCCAGCTTCTCATAAACAGACAAGGATAAATACAGACAAAGTATGGTTTCATTTTTCAAATGACAGTAGGAAGTCTTAATAATCTGCCCAATGTGATGGTTAAAGGACACTTCAGATTCCAACAGGAATATGGATGTTGAAGTGGTAATCCTGTACTGCAAATAATATATATACATAAAAGCTACATCAAAAATTGAGGTGGCGTTAAGCTTCTAGCTAGAGCCATAAAATGAAAAACCATTTTACTTGAATTTAACTAAAGAAAATCAACATAACATATTTTTACTTTTTCCAGGGAACTGATGCAGACAATAAAAGCTCAGTTTGGATTTGCTGCTTTAACTAACAAATGAATTAGCATGTCCTCAACACAGAAACAAAACGCAGTCTCAGCCCAATGATTAATCTGGCCCAAAGGCTGCATGCAAGTCTTAACTGTAAGAAGCAAAAAATAGGTCTCTGTAAATATATTAGACCCAAGTATCATAGGATTCACAGAGTAGTTTGGGTTGGAAGTCCAACTTCCCCTGCAATAAGCCGGAACAGCTTCAACTATATCAGCTTGCTCAGACCCTTATCCAACTTGACCTGGAATGTTTCCAGGGATGTCATCTTTACTTTTTTAAAAATCTACTTTTCTAAAAATCTACTTTCCCAAACATTTGTTCATGGAACTCTAAGTTTTACTTATATTTGCAAGATGTTTACTGTTTAAAAGATGAAAACTCCTTTAGCAACCTTAGAAGGACAATACAGCCACCATCAGATGCCATACTGAAAAAACTGCCATCAAAATTGAAACAAAAGATTAAATTTCAACACTTCCCCTTGCACACCGGATTTTAGTTTACTTATGATATATCTCCTGAAAACATAAATTCACCTCATTATTTACGTATTCAATATTACATTAGACCTAAATCCGACTAAAATCGCTGAGACTGTGTGCATACACGGTCTGAAAGTTCCTATCTCCATACCAGTAGGTCAGGGCTTATAACTTGGCAAGGAAAATATTCACTAATGAAAACAAATACTATCAGAACATCAGGGCCCAAGGAAAACTTCCTTAGCCATCTGATTTCCTAACAAGACTGTAACAGTCTTTAGCTGGTACTTCATTTGGGTGATATGGTTATGTTTTAACAGGCACAAAACAGAAATTGTAAAAATATATTTTGGGGGTTGATTCTTTGCAACAGAGAATTATAGAATTTGCAATGATTTCCATTAATTCCTCCCTCAGAGGAAGAACAGTCCATTGCCTTGACACATTCAAACAAATTCCATCCACATGAAATGGATCCCGTTTCTGATTTACATTTTATTCTAGCACACTGGAATATATATTTGCAAATATTTCTACGTTTCTTGTGGTTTGTGTCTCTTGGAGGTTCACTAAAGACTTGCCACATTCTGTCTCCCTAAGGACTGGTTTCATGAAGTTTTGTTAGATGAGATTTAATGCAGATAAGCTAAAGGCTTCAGATGAAGCCAGGAAGGAGTAATGAGGGAAACCAAAAGGATCTAGTCAGATTAATACTTTTAATTTCTATTTTATATTTTATTTTCTTGCTTGTAAAACAGTTGAAGAGAAACAAAGTTGAAGATATATTCATACATTTTAAAACCAGAACAATTTTATAACCATCTGTCTGACTTCCAGAACAGACAGGTTTTTAGATTCTGCCTAGCAACTTCTACACCATACCCATTAACTTCTGCTCAAGCTAAAAAATTTAGGGTTTTGACTTATAAGAATTCATGAAACCAATGACATGTAGGGGCTTGGTTTTTAAAAAATAGCTTCAATTTTTTTTATTCACATGGACATCCAAAACTACAAATTCCCCCCCTCCTGACCTGCTATAGAATGACTCTCTTCTCAGATTAACATCTTAGTAAAAGCTAAATTGAGCTTTCCCACTCCGTTACTTGGGCTTGAACTTCTGAAGTGTCATATTTAGTCCACACTGAAGTATCTTTAACACAGTTCATGTGTGTCGTGGTTTTGCCCCATCTGAGAGCTGAGCAACACGCAGCTACTTGTTCTTTAAAAGGGAGTGTGTGGGGGAAGTTGAGGGAGGTGGAAGAGAAGAAAGTGGAAAATAAAACCCTGGAAACCAAGGAATCAAAACCTTGAGGGTTGGGATAAGGATAGTTTACTGGAATAGCAGAAAGATAGAGGTAACAATAACAGGACCTTATAGCAAAATACATTAAACTGATGATACATAATGCAGTTTCTCACTGAACTGCAAAACTCAGGCTCTACAAAAAAAACAGACTACCCCCAAAACTGCGTGTCCTGGAGCTGCATGCTCCTCCCCCCCACCAGCTCCCCTTTTATGCTGAGCATGATGTAATCGGCATGAAATACCCCCTTTGGCCAGTTCGGGTCACCTGTCCTGGCTGTGTCCCCTCCCTTCTTGTTAGTAGGGAAATATGAACAACTGAAAAGTTGTTGATTGTTTGGCAACAACTAGAAACATCAGGGTGTTATCAGCACTGCTCTCATCCTAACTCCCAAACGCAGCATTCCATCCACTATTAGAAAAGAAATTAACTCCATCATAGCCAAAACCAGGACAACGTTCAATGGAATGAAAAGTCAAAAGAACTTTGCAATCCTCAAGTGTCCCCTTAGCACAGCTTATGAAGGTTGCCTAAAATTCCTGTGTGCTTTTCAGTATTTATAAGGCATTCTAGGTTACTGTTCTTGATTTCAAAGGCACTTCATCAGAAGTAACCAGATGACAAGATTACAAACTTGAGAATTGTCTACTGAAGTTGGAACAGTCAATTTTTAATAATATAAAAAGGTTTTAAAAGACATACATAAAAGTAATTTTTTAAAATATACTCTGGCAACATTTGACAGCAGTAACAGTAGATCCAGTTATCCAAGAAAATTGTTCTCTTCAAAATACACTAGTAAAAAAAATTTAAAGTAACTAAATGAGTACAAAAGCTAACTGGATGGCTGACATCAGGTGGCAGTGGTTCATGTGTTGCACTCTATCTTGGGGGTTGGTAACATATAGGACATCATAGGACCTGCCTGTTTAAAATCTCTATCAGTCACCTAGGGGAAGTGTCACAGAGGTCTCAATCAATTACGATGACGACAGCAGACTGAGGTGGGCAGGGCTTGCAGGCAGGGCTGCCACCCGAAGGGACCCAGACGGGCTTTAGTATTGGGCCAACACGAACCTTGTGAAATTGCATAATGGACAAAGCCTGAGGCAATGCAGTCCTGTTTGACAGCAAGGTGAACATGATCTCACACTGCCCCTGCAAGACAGCATCCCAGGCAATGTTCACTGGAGCACAGCCTGTAGATCAAGGGGAGAGATTATCCACCCTTGCTCAGCCTTAGGAGATGACATAGAATCACCAAATTGTTTGGGTTGGAACACCCCTAGTTCTAACACCCCTGCCATGGGCAGGGATACCCCCCACTAAACCAGGTTGCCCAAAGCCCCATCCAACCTGGCCTTGAACACTGCCAGGGAGGGGGCAGCCACAACCTCTCTGGGAAACCTGTTCCAGTGCCTCACCACCCGCACAGTGAAGAATTCTTTTGTACTATCTAATCTCAATCTGCCATATTTTAGTCTAAACCCATTGCCCCTTGTTCTATCACTGCATGTCCTTGTAAACAGCCCCTCTCCAGCGTTCTTGTAGGCCCCCTTTAGGTATGTAAAGGCTGCTAAGTCTCCCTGGAGCTTTCTCTTCTCCAAGATGAACAAGGCCAACTCAGCCTGCCTTCACAGGAGAAGTGCTCCAGCCCTCTGATCATCTTCATGGTCTCCTCTGGACTTGCTCTAACAGGTTGTTGTGGTTTATCCCTCAGCGGAAAGCTGAGGCCACAAAGGTCAGACAAGAAAGCCCCCTACCACTTTAAGAGGTGGAGGATGGGCGAACGGAGCTAATCGAGGGGCTGCAGAGCCAGAGGAAAAAAACCACAGGCTTGCAAGGTTAGGATAAGGATAGTTTACTAAACAACAGGGAAAAGTATGAAAACAACTAACTACAGTGCTATTATTATATACAGTGCAAACCTCTCACCACGCTATGTCATTTGAGCCATGCCCGAACCGATTCAGATTCCCGAACGCAGCACTCCCCGAGCCCAGCACCCCCGAGCACCCCCCTCACCACCGCCTGCCACGCTGATCCCGAAAGAGAGAGAGAGCGAGAACCCGGAACTCCCACACGCCTGCTCAGACCGGCACTTCCCGAGCCCAGCAGTTTCTGATAGGTCCGGAGTCTCCCCCGGAACTGGCACTGCAGCTGCCCAGACCGGGACTTCCCGTGCCTGGGTCCGAAGTCGCCCCTGCAAAGGGGGGGGGCAGCCTGTCGGATCATGATGCAATTGGTATGGAATACTCTCAGGGCTAACACAGCCTGCTGCTGGGCTGAACCCAGGACACAGGTCCATGTCTGTCTTCTACTGGGGAACCCAGAACTTGACACAGTACTCCAGGTGGGGGTCTCACAAGCATCCAGCTTTGGGTTCACCAATACAGGAATGATATTGGAGCTTGGAGCTCAGCAAAGGACTCACCAAGATGGTCAGGGGCCAGAGCTCTTGCCCTGTGAGCAGAAACCACAGGACTAGGGCTAGCTCTGTCGAGAAAAGAAAAGGATTTGGGGGTTACTTAAGAGCAGCCCACCAGTACCTACAGGGAGAGCACAAAGAAGATGAAGCCAGGTACTCTGTAGTTGTTTATGGTGGGCGGAAAGGGGCAGGATAGAAAGAAAACTTTTTCACTGCAAAGACAGTAAAGCAGTAGCAAAGGTGGTAAAGGGTGGTTGTGGTATCTCCATCCTTAGGGGTTTTCAAGACCTGACTGGAAAAACCCCCAAGCAACCTGGCAGCTGACTCTGCTTGAACAGGAGGTTGGACTAGAGACATCCTAAGGTTCCTCCCAGCCTGGGCTGACCTGTGATACTGTGATGCAATATCAGTTACTAACAAAAATACACTGCACTGAGTTTTCCCACTAGATTAATTTAGAAATAATTTATATAGAAGTCCAGGTTTCAAAACCAGATGATTCTTAGATAATGGGATTCTTAAAACGGATTCTTGTTTGAACTATTGCACACACTTTAGACAAACATAAAAACTTTTGATTTTTGTAACGGTTGCAAAAAAATCTCACAGTAATTGAAGTTGTTTCAAAGATTAATATTAAAAATATGAGTTCTATTATTAGTTTGAATTAATGTAATAAGCTCCCATTCATTAAATCACTATTTTTGTACTAGTTTGCTATCAAGGGGCTATAGCCAAATCTTTTTATTCTAAGCAGACAGGAATATACTCTCTTGGCATTTTATAACAACCACTTGAATTTCAGCACTGATGGAAGCATTTCTGTTCCTCATCACCATTACAAATGTATTAACTTATGCTTCATAATAGTTCCAATCAAATAAACTCTACAAAGTCGATGGACATACCGACATATACATATGTCTGGATAATGCCTGTACTATTTTCCTTTCTCAAATCTCATGCTGAGCAATACAATTCTGTGAAACGTTACAGAAATTTTTGGTTTTTTAAAAACCCAAATAATCTATTTAAAGTGGTTTTGACTTTTATAGTGGATTTTCGTTTTATAGGTGCGGAGTTTTATAAACACGTATTAGATGCAGTTATTTTCCTAAGGCACATCCATCATTTGTTACTTTTTATCTTTTGAAGCTTGTCTCAGAAAAAAACCAAAACCAACACTCCTCCACAGCCACTGCGAGGTTGATTAACTCTGTATTAAACAAATTCTGAGCTAATTAAGCTCAAAGTCAATTCAGCCCACGACAGAAGGTTATTACCTCATAAACAGGATGTACTTTAAAGTTATTAATAATACACTAACATTGCCTTTTCAAAACCTTTGATTAACAAACAAGTGAAAATTAGCATCTGAAATTCTGTTTGTACAGACAGATTATGTAAATTTCTAAATCTCCGTTTTTCCAAATGAGAAGGAAGCAGCTAGCAACAGCTGTACAAGTGAGAAAAAGTACCCACATAGGGCCCAATCCTGAGCAACTTCAAACTCCGCTGAGACCTAGAGAGTGGTAGCAAGGCAACATATTGTTCCATATTCTGTCCTGTCGCATGCTGTCAACCATGCAGACAATAAAATATAAATACAAATGTGCAGGACTAAACACTTAGTAAGCAATAATAGAACGATATTGTAACTGCTAGTCTTAAAGTCACCCAAATTCCTTCATAGTTAATTAGAAGCACTCTCTTCACTTCAAAATGTGAAACACTGTGTGGATGAGTGAAACAGGACCAAAGCGAACCTTGCCCTTTCTCCAACAGGCTTCAATTGTGCACAGAAATGAAGATATAAACCCCACAAGTTCTCTTCCTGAAAAAGCTGATGATACTTTTCAGAATAAATAATTCCCGAACAAAATGATTCTCTAAGTTTCCCTATACATTAATAACACAAGTCCACAGCCTCAAGACATTTTATGTACAGCTAAGAAAGGGAAAAAAACAAACAGATAAAATCACACAGAAGAAATCTTTTTACTCTCTGTTTCTGATGTATCATTGTTACTTACCATGGTATCTGATAGTAGGAAGACAAGAATGCTATCAAAAGTGGTTTATATTTCTAGATGTTATAGAGACCTATATAATTACACAGTATACATCTATAAAATGTAGGTGCTGAGCTGTTATTAATATCAAAGGGACCTAGGAAAGTTGTATGTATGTCAGCCCCATATGAAAAAACACAGACTTCACCTAAGAATTTCACCAGGGGGAACCATGCATGGCAGCTTCTTTGGAGTCCCAGCATGCTGCCTGCAGTGTCCACACATTCCTTAAAGTGCTCAGCCTTCAAATAACATACAAGCTTCATGGTTTTGACACCACACCCTGAAAGCCAAACTGCCTTGTAAATCAAACTCCTAGAGTGCACCATCAAAAGTGAAGAGTTCAATGCAAGCATAATCAAGGAAGGGGAAATGCCAAAATTAAAATAAGGAAGAAAATTGCCAACTATGTAAATTTTATGAAAAATAAGCATTATTCCAAAGGAATTAATCTGCCAGCGATTAGTAGGATTAATTCAGAAAAACAGTATTTTATAGAAGTCCATAGGACATAGAAGACCAAGGAAAATGCAAAGTTATACTAGCAAATCACAAGCCTGAACTGCAAAAAAGTATATATTATCTTCGTAGTGCATATATTCATCATGTCTATTCTACCTTACTAAAAGTTAAAATTTGTTTAGACCCAACTTAGATGTTTCCAAGATTTCACACTCCAAAGGTAAAAAAAACTGAATGAATGACATTATGGTATACTTAGTATTTTTTCCTAATATAAAAGATATACTTGAGCCTTTTTAATGCAATTTAAGGTGGTAAGAATAGCTCTCAGTCTTCCTTTCTATCACCAAAGTGGTGACAAATAAAGTTGAACACTAATTGTTTTCAGCCTCTCCAAGAAACAAATTGGTGGAATAAACACCCTTCGGAAAGTGATGAAGCTACTTCTCAAAGGCTTTGATGGAGTGAGAAATATAGGAGAAACAAGGCTTCAAGGTTCTGGAGGAGGAGAAGGAGGAAACGTGATTATTCATTGAAGTAAAAAAGTACAAGACAAGGGGAGAAAACATAGTTGTTGATGGAGAGCAGTCACACTGAAATAACAACCCCAAACATCACTAACAGCTCCAGTACGAACTTGCAGCTTTTGGCCCAGTAAAGACCTAGCCCCGTTTTTTTCCACACAAACTGACATCAACAGGTCTTTCCACCTCTTCTGACTGGAGAACAAATTACAAGTAGCGCTAGAAGTCCTCAAGAGTCTTAACAAAATGAGCTTTGATTCCTCCTCAATCCTCACTGCCCCATGGAGATGCAAGGTCCAACATTTTTCTAGAACATGCAATATACTTGACACACTGATTTAATAAGGAAAGAAAAAAAATGGGGAAAAATTAAAAAGAACAGGGTGCATAGCTTTGGAGAGGACTGGCCCCAATGTTTCCTCCCATCTTCCTGCATTGTTTCCTACTTCCCAAGCATACTCCTGACCTGCAAGTTTTTCCCTGTAAGTTTTCTTATTTTGAGCACCATGACTATCAAAACTCCCCTTTCATGCATACAAGGGAAACCCTTCGAAATTTTGTGTCTTCTGCCAGCTACTACATTAAAAAAAAAAAGCAATAACCTTGGCATCTAAACCAGTACAGAAACCTGTAATGGAGACAGCAATATATACACACTCATGTACAACAGTTAACACCACAGGTTCTTGCTGAGCTCAGAAAAGTCAGGAGGAGTGTGAAATTTTCTGGTGTTATTTTCTTCAGCTCTGTTATGGGATGGGTTACACAGTCAAAGATCAAAACCTACTATCTTCTTGCATCATTTGTTTTCTGTAAGTATCTCCTTTTAGTGTTTATGTGGAGAAGCAATTAATATTTCCAGCCAAGGTTACCCCTGGGGGTTATCACTGAGTACCTTGAGTCTGCTAGAGCAGAATGGTGTGAAAAGCTTCCACTGCCTTGGGGAGCTGGTCCTAATTTTGCTAATTTTATATTCTCTCTGACTAATCTAACAGCATATTTGCAGCTTGGTCAACTACAAATACCTGAAGAGAAGAAATAATATCACACCACACAGAGTAAACATTCTTTAAAATCCCTCAGATTTAGCCATGAAGCTATACTCTACTGAGACAGCAAGTGAAAAAATATGAGGGGAAGCATTAATGTCTTTCTATAGATATTTTAATTATTACATTATGCTTTGTTTCACCAGCACCTCTAAAAGCAACACATATCACTAAGAAAGAAAAGTTTCAAAAATTAGCATTTTATGACACATTTTAAGTTACAAGAGAAACCAGTAACCAGGAAAGTGAGAAATAGTGCTTAGGAACTGTGAATGCTCAGTTGCTGGCAAAGATGTTTGCACCTACTGAGTTCTACTCCATTTTCATGCAGAGACAGAATAAAACCAGAAAAAAGCTTCGAAGATACCTTTTAGCATTTTCAAGAGTATACTTAAATTACTAAAATATTTTGACGCTTAACTTTTGACAGGTAATTTTGCAAAGTCACTACACCAAGTATACAAAGTAATTGTCTTATAATTTCTGTTGTACATCAAAAAACATCTAATTGCACATGCATTCTAAACCTCAGTTATTAGGGTTTCTATCATTGAATACACCTTTTACAGAAATAAACGTCCTACCTTAAATGTAGTTTTACTAAATAAACAGGTTATACAATGCAAAATTAGAAGCCTCAAGTTTATGAGGAGCCTACAGGTTTTTTTCTTTCTGAAAAATATGTGCTAGTAAACATTTTTCTTCTGGTTTTGTCCTCTGATAGTGGACAGTCTGAACCACTGTCTTAATTTACAGTTTTTGCCACAGAGAATCAGCAGCAAAGTATAAATTCTTACATTAATGCTCAATTCCCAGATGGCGATCGGCAACAAGTGGTGTCCTCAGGGGTCCAAATCAGGACCAAAACTATTTAAAATCCTCATCAATGACACAGTTGGATCAAGAGTATCCTCAGCAAGTTTGCAGACAACACCAAGCTAAGTGGTGAGGTTTGTATGTCTGGGGGACCTGGAAAGCTTAAGTAGTCCATGTGGCTTTGTAAGACATATAGGGGACAGACTTTTAACAGGGCCTGTTGTGACAGGACCATAGGTAATGGTTTTAAACTACAAAAGGGTAGATTTAGACTAGATACAAGGTAGACATTTTTACAGTGAGGGTGGTGACATGCTGGAACATGACACCCAGAGAGGTGGCAGATATCCTGTCCCTAGAAACATTCAGGTCGGACAGGGCTCTGACTAGTTGAAGATGTTCCTGCTCACTAAAGTGGGATTGGACATTCAGACCTTTAAAGGCCCCTTCCAATCCAAATTATTCTATGATTAAAAGTTTCTAGATAAGTACCACCAAGTTGTCTGGCAATAACTAAGTTGTTATTATTACACATCTAAGTATATCTGGACTGAGAATGGCAGTAACATCTAATTCCTGAATATCCAGTTAAATGTGTGAATTCCATTAAAGATAAAATTTTCCATGTTACTAACGAAAATAATTGCCTTTTTGTTGTAGAGAAAGTAATATATATGGCTCTTGCTTTGGTCTGGCCATTTCACAGGAACACCAGCAAGACTTCACTTCTCCTAGATGTACTACTAGGAAATGACTATGTACCTTATGTGGCATGCAAAGTTCCCCTTTTCTGTGTTCAGATCACATTCAGAAGAATTTACAGCTGTGCAAGACAAATGATATAGTTTATTCCTGTAAAAGCTCATTGATAATGGAATTTAAGACCAGAAAGACTTACTAGGTTAACTACTTTTGGCCTCTTACCTAACCAACCATTGAGTTTCAACTGATAGTTCCTGAACTTCTCTGTTGAAACCTGTAACATTTCTGGCTAACGTATACACTACAGAAAGTTAGCCAATCCAAATTTGAAGACATCTACAGATGGCAAGCCCACCACTTTCTCACAGTAATTTCCCAAGATCATCACATTTCTCTGTTGAACTCATCAGGCTTCAGCTCCCATCCAGGGGCCCCTGTTACTATTGTCTATTCTTTTAAAACAACTACAGCAATCCAAGTATTGTGCCCCATGAAGTTAATTATGTAGTACCAATCAAGTACTTTTTCAACCCTCTTTCAAAAGATATGCTAGATACCTAAGTTTTCCTTAAAGTCAGAAAATTGCATCAATCCCCATCATCTGAAAAAGAAGAAAGACTCTTTTCAGAGAAGTCATAATGCCATGAAGATACAGGACCAGAGTACTCACTTTCTGCACATAAATCTTTTAACTTTAAATGCTTGTGATCTTTCATTCTCCAGTTCACTTACAGTGAACTGAGTACTCTCCACTATGATTCTTGCGTGGAAAGCTCTGAGGAGTGCCTCAGATATGAGGAAGATCAGACTGTTTGTCAGTATCAAAGCAAGAAGAGTCTAACCCCATAGTTCGTATGACATGTGTCACGGTAGGAAGATTTTTTTTTCTGCTACAGTAGGCATGGCTATATGTGTTTGCGTATCAGTTAGCGAGCTTTTAAAAGTGTTAAATTGTCCTGACCCCATTAAGAGCACCAAAACACTCACAGCATGATACCAAAGTCCCAGCTCCAGCCCTCTAGGACTGCTGACCTAGTCCTCCATACCAGATTTCTAGCAATCAATAGTACTGCAGGGAAATAAAAACTGAGCAGGTCTCAAACCTTGGCCAGGAAAATTTCCTGACCAGGCTTTGTCCACATAACATCTGTCAGTCAGCCAGACAATAAACTCCTTTTCTCACAGGCAATGAGTATAGCTCCTAGCAAATATATGCGCTTTTTTCCCCCCGTCTCATCTACTTTTAAATGACACCAGTGAAGAGGGAATAGAAGTGCTCTGTTGTGTTACATACGTTTGCCATTCAGCCTGGCTTAGCACACAGTAAGTTTCAACAGAAATTTGTGCAGGTAGAAGTAGCTTTTTTGTTTTCTAGTCTCAAGATTAACACAGCAAGCAAGCTGAAGAGCTCCAAAACACCCCCTGAACAGCAAGCCTCAAGGTCTACAAACTGGTGCTGTTTAAAGCATTTAAATTATTCTACTAGTCTTGCTGGAATTTATATTCTGAATATTCATATTCAGACAGTTTATCCTGAAAAGAGGAAATACCTGCAAGTTGTGTGCTCATACCAGGAATCTTGTTTAATAGCTGTTAGTGCAGGACACAGTTTGACGTTAAACCAATTTGATCAGCGCCAAAAAAAAGCATTAAAATCTAACATTAAAATTTTGTCCTGAAGCCTTAGTTTTGTATTTTGATCACAGTTGTATTTATGTAAAGCAGTACTGTTGAATAGTTTGTCCACAGCTTTTTTAGAAAGAGTAAATATTTCATTTATACACAGAGAAAACTTTACAATTAGTAGCAAGATACTGCTGAATTCTCAGCACTATAACTTTGGGTTTAATTCCTTTAGTTAGCACACCCTGCAATCTAGAGATTATAGAGAATGGGTCAGGATATAGACAGCACTGGATAATCTGTTCACTGCTAAAATGTACCAATTCTATTTTTTATTCATACACCCATGCTGTTTTGCACATAGAAAACAACGGTGATTTATTTGCTGTTGCACAAATCAGGATTAAAACAAATTTGTTTCTAATAATCAGACCAGAGCCAATAAACTTAAAAGTCATCCCATGTCCCTAGCAAGCAAAGCAGAACTACAAGTAAACAAAAGATCTATGGTAAACATAAGATCTATGGTAATATTTTATTACATATCAAAAAGAAGGAAAACCAATAGCCTGAAAGTAAGGAAAGCTCTATATACACACTTGGTATTCACATTAATTTCTCTCCTGAAAGTTACCGAATTCCACTTGCTGTAATAAACTCTTCAGATAAAATGCTGGATGTATTTTTTTTCCCCCTTAAGTAAATAAATAATTATTAGGAATAGCTGTACAGGAGGTGGACACTTTAGATCAACTTGCGAAGCTTTTAGGGAAACCCTATCCTAGTGTAATCAAAATGGTAGCTTGATAACATAACAAAATCAATAATAGAGAAGACACTCTTTTTGTTCAAAGGTGCTGTGTTTTGAAAATATTGCCATGTAGTATTTACGGTAACAGCTGTACAGTTAAACTTTAGGCACAAACTGAACTGCAGAGGATCTGCTGCATAAATAAAATTCCCATGGCAACTAAATGTGCTACTAGATAACAGAGAAAAAAGGATTTATGTGTTTGCTGAGCTGTCTTGCCCTAGAGGAATTCTCCAGGCAAATGCAGGCCACCTGCCACATGTTATATTAAGCTCAGCCTTCTGGACTTATTTTCAAATCTACAGCAAAAAGGTCTACAAAGTTTTATTTGAAAGTTCCCCTGTCATGTTCCCAGCCCCTCCAAAATACATAGTTCACTCTTCAATATGCTTCCTATATTCCAACAGAGAAGTTAATAATTAATAGGTGCACTTTTGCTTGTAACTTGTTGATCTTAAACCCCGACGCAGTATGGGCACGCAACCTGAATATTCAAACTCACATAAAATTTTGTGCATGCCCTACTGAACTGAAGTACTCCATTAAACCACATGTACTTCTTAAACTCTACCAAGAGGTAAGCCTTCTGTAATAATATAATGAAAAATATATTTGGGTCAGACCATTCATGCATTTAGTATCTTCCTATACAAGAAATAGTCTATTGGTCAAAAAGACTTGCCTCTGTAACCAGAAAAACACTCCTATTTTCATTAGGATACAATGCTAGTAGAGAAGCATTGCATGGGAATGCTTGAAATTGGATTATCATACTTAGACAACTCAAGACCACTAAAACTGCTAATGGAAGAAATATAATCACCTACCAAGCAATAGGCAAATGATGCTATCAAGTTATCAAAGGCCCAGAGTACATGTGGAAGTGCAGAGTATTTATGGTATTTTCCCTTTTGCCTCAGAAGATTCAGTAGAAAAAAAATAATTAAGGAAGGGCATTTTACAGTCAAATCTATCCTTGGGCACGAGCCTCAGAAAGGCTACTTCTTTGATCCACTCCACTCCCTGGGAAAGCCCTGTGGCATTTTAAGGGCAGCAGAGCTTGCCTCATAACAACACAAGCTACAGTGTGTGAACACACACTATATATTATTTTCAGGTACATGGTAAATCTAATTTATAGCAATTTTAATTGCTAAATCTGTGTTTAGCATCAGGCAGCTATAGCATCACAAGAAACTGGGCACCTACACTTATGAAACATCCTCATGTTACGTTTCTAAAGCCTCCATACACGGAATGTATAGACAAGCCATTAACACGGGCATCCAGTAAAGGCTCATCTGCTTTGGAGTTGTTCATTTGCATCCCTAACCATGGCCTAACCATCCTGCTTCAGCTCCACACGAACCATGAGCTTGACCCACAGCCCACTGAAGTTCAAACACGCCATGTGCTAACACAAAGATGCTTTGGTAAGAATTAGGAGAGCATATATTTCTATTGCCTTTTACTCTCTCTGCTCCTTTTTGAGCAGCTAATCAGTAAATCTAATGTTTTAATAAGGGCGGGGGTGGGGGGGAAGATGCTAATTTTTGTGAACTTATGTTGCAGTGGTCACCACAATTAAAGCTCTCTCCAGGATATTCAAGGAGTATTTGCATGTAAAACAGAGAATTGCTTGTGCAAGGATAGAGAAAGATACTGAAGTTTTATAAGGAAACATTTGTAGAACATTTGCACATCACTGCAACGTAACATCTGTATTATATAAAACCACTAAAACAAACCATACACAACAGAAATTATTTGAGGGTCAATGTGACATTAACAGATAAAACTTTGTATTTTTATTACTAACAATAGTTTATAGTCCCTAACATATTTTCTTTCTCCTTTCTAGAGTGGATAAAAATAACATTAAGTTTTACTCTGACTTGAGTTTTGTTAGATGTGATCACATAAAATACTTCACCAATAGATATGACAAATGCACTTTATATTTCAATGTGTCAAACCATTTCAATACTCAGGAACTATGTTGAAGCTGGCAGGCAAGCAGACTATATTAAATTTTTCTCTGGAATCGACTTCAATTCTGTACTGAATTATTGGAATTTTAGTGACCCTAAAAAAGCCTGTCAGAAATAATATTCAACACAGAGTTTTCAAATCTAATGCTCTATTACACATACTTCACATAAAATAATACAGTTTCAATATAAGCAAACCAGTCAAGAACAACATTCTATTTGTACTTGTAATTTCAGATACACTTTTATATTGATTTGTCACAGCATTTTTTAAAAGTACCTGCTCCTTAAGAAAAACAATATTCAAAGGGTACATTTGGAGATTCAATGACTTTGTTAAAGCTTTGATACAGTTAGAAACTTTCTAAATAAAAAAATAAAATTTTAACAATCACAGGATAGTAGATACGTTAATAGCTATTACAAAGCTCTGATTTGTCAAGTCTCCTATAGTCTCGCATATCACAAAATTCTCGTAAGAACTTTCCAGTGCCAGAAAGCCAGTTGCATTTGCAAACCACTTAACTCCTTTTTCCTTCCACTTAACTGAATGCTCTTTCTACATAAAGAAATTCACAGGCAGGAGTAATTCCTTTTTTTTATTTTTTATTTTTTCTTCTCAAGTAACCAACCTTTTACTATCTTGCTTTGAAGACAGCTTTAGCTCTAGTGGTTTACTATTCTTATTAATAACGTTAAAAAAAAGTTAAGCTTCCCATTTATCTGCTCACTAATTATTCCAGACACTTATTTCCGTTAAATCCCTACTATTACAAAAGGCTGGAAGTAAAGCAATGACACCAAGTACAGCAATATCTTTCCTCTTGTATCCACTGATGTGATAGAAGTACAGAAGTCGCAAGATCTTGGTGTGCTTCAGTTAAATAAGGGAATTCAATTGTATATCACAGCTCAGGAGGAGGAACAGTTAAATCCACAGTAGCTTGGTAAGCAACACAGAAAGCCCATCAGCAGCTTTACTATATGACAGACCCAGAGGCAACTCGAGAGCTGTCAGCACAACTGCCTGTGAAGCTCACAAGGGAAGCAATAGCCAATTATGCCCCATGACCTGCTACTGGAAAACACAGTGAGAGATAACAAATCAAGGGCTCGGAAAAACTCAAACTTTTCAGAGAAACTATGTAGTTTACTTCCTATCAAACATGCATCTCACTTGACACTTAAGAACAGGGTGGCATTCGATGACCACACTCTGCCTGACCCCTATGACTCACATTATCTAATCCCAGAAAGGGGACCGCCCCTCCAACACTTCCTACCCGGAGAAAACCATAGGTGCCATTCACCTGGAAGCTAAGCATTAGGGCTGACTGCAGAGGATTAACACTTGGATCTTTGTTTTGGTCTTTAATGTGATGAGTTACTTGTTGTCATATCAATGTGAATGATCAGCATTAAAGCCAAACCAGACTCTATTAGAAAGGAATCAAGTGTACTTGCAAACATACTTTCCACCCAGATGGAAAGATGGGTTAGGCTGATTAGCTAGGAGAATTAATTGGGAGACATATTTATTTTACTCACAAACAAAAAATAGAGAAGAGCTTAACTTCATCCTCATTAACTGATTTACCTCCTCCTTCCAGCCAGCACTGATCTCTTGGATTCAACCACTATAGAGTTAATTTTCTTTCTAGTAGCTAGTGTAGTGCTGTTTGGGATTTAGGATGAGCTTCTCTGACTTCACTGCTACACAGGTATCTCTGATACATCAGTTTAAAAACTAGCTCAGGCGCAAGCTCAGTGAGCTGTGCTCAAGTCACCTATGTGGCACCATCATCAACAATGCCCTGCAAGCTGAGCTCAAACATTTCTAATTATTCTGTATGTCCAAGTAATTTAGGGATTAAATCTGAACTGCAGAAACTAATAAAAATTTCACCTCCCACTACAATGAGAATAGCATCAAGCCTGGATCTTCCTAGGTTAAAATCATCATGTTTTGAAGTCTAGTACACAGCCATGCCTGTGCTTTGCTACAAACATATTTACAATTTATTTGAGGGCTCAAGCAGGATTTTAAAGATATGCAGGCCTTTGGAAAGCCATCAATATGCAGGATGGATTTCACTCTTTCAC
This sequence comes from Laterallus jamaicensis coturniculus, assembly GCA_022605575.1. NCBI lineage: Eukaryota > Metazoa > Chordata > Aves > Gruiformes > Rallidae > Laterallus > Laterallus jamaicensis. Next base: position 4,534,291 of record JAKCOX010000045.1, on the reverse strand, counting down.
AGAGATAATACTTGATTTGCAGATAACATTTGGAGATAAACATAAGTAGTTTGTTAGTTATAAGACATCAGGGAAGCACAAAGTATCTGAAGCATACTGACTGGGTGATTTAAATAAACACTAACAAAGGGGAAATAGATGAAACATTTTAAGTAACTTGAGACATACATTAAATAGTTGTCTCAAACACACAGAAAAATCCAAGCCCACATCAACCCCCACAAAAGAACTGAAAAAGCTGACACAATGGTTTTAACTCTCATGATTTCAAAACATAAGTGAACAAAACATGGGAGATGTTATTAAATGCAGACATAGTGTTTGAAGATGATGATTAGGGCCAGTTTTGCAGTCAAGCAACCATGCTGGAGTCTGGCGTGGCAGGAGCCCCATCTGGGAGGGGCGGCCTGAAACACTTTGTTCTCCAGGAAGGGTTTGCAGAGCAAGCAGCAAAATGGTGGCCTTTTAAAGTGACTGGACCTGTAAGGGTCACTGTATCAAATACCAAACAATACACACTTAAATGCTTGATTTTAAATAGCTTTGACTGTTTAACCATAATCATGTAGCCACTCCTCTCTAATCAATGCATTAAGTCAGTCAGAAAATGAGTTAAGATGGACTTCTCAAGAGGCTTCACTGTTCTTGTTGCTGAAGTCTGATTAAAGTTTCCTACACTGTAAACTAAAGGATGCACTAAAAACGTTCACATTGTTTGGCATTTCCTGGGGATCCACTCAGTATACAAAGTTTTTCCTCTTTACCTAGATAGCTTGGTGAAATAAGCAATGCTGATTGAGGCAGTAATACTACATAGCCAGTATACTGCTACCAACCTGGTCTTCTATTGGGTTTACTGCCAGAGAATTTGAGAATGTATCAGTCATCTAAGTAGCAGAATGAGTGCTACAAATCTCTGTCAATGAGAAGCAAGGCTTTGGTGGAGAAGATGGGAAAAAAAGGGTTGGGCATGATTTGAATAGTTCCTGGTATAAGCAAGCTGCAAAAAGCCTCTTCTGAAGCATGCCTTAGGAAGGTTTTTGCCCCGATCAAGGATTTCTACACAAAAGAACAATCTGACCCTTTAATAAAATACTTTTTAAAGGTTTTAATGAATAAAAATTAGATTAAGTAATCAATACTTATTACTATGTTACATTTTTATCAAATTATATCCAAAAGCAACCTCTCTCATCCACTTTGTAATTTCCAGAGTGGGTTCTGATCGACATTCCTCTAAACAAAGGACGCCTGATATATGACTACATTATTGGCATTTTGTCAATGGTAGCAACTTACAACTTGTCTAATAAGTGAAAGCCAATGAAAATTAGCTCTCACCATGTCTGGTAATGTACCTAGTTACTATCTAGCATCCCCCAAACTATAAAAGCACCAGCCTTGTTTTGCTCTATTGTAATATATTTTTGGAAGAGAACCAAAAGATTGCCTTTGTAATTGTTGTTCCAGTCAAAATGAAATTAAATATGTCAGTCTCTTTGGAATTCCTTGATGACTTGGACTTGAAATTAGCACAAATATAACGTAGTTGGGAGAAAATACAGTGATGACTTATTTTTACGGCTTACCCTAAGCTATCTTTTTAACTTTACAAAAGACTTTCAGTTATTCAATCATTTTTTTTTCAGAATAGAAAGAGGCTATAGTCAGATCTGTGATTCAGTAATTCATTCAGACTTTACGCATTATGTGGAGAAATACTTTTGTGAGCTCACCCTGTTTTCCTTGATAGAAATCTGAAACCTAATATTGTTTAGCATTCTACATGTAGTGATGAAAGTTGCCTCACTGGAGATATTGGACAGCATTTAGTCATACAAAATAGGGTGTAGTAAGTGAAATTTGGCCCCATCTGAGCATAATGACTTCACTCTAACTTCCAAACATATTCTCAAATTAGTATACTTACTCAATTTTCAGTACTATGAACAGTAACAGGAGTACTTTATCCTGCTAGATCTGCTTGAAATGTTTACAGGGATAATTTATCTTTGCTTCTTTGTTTCTTCCTGAGTAAAAAGAATTTCGACTACAAAATAAAGAAATATATATATACACACTGCTTTGCATAGTTGAACAGTCACTATGATTATAAATTGTCTCGCAATTAAAAAAACAGGTTTCACACAGTATACTCCATTATTAATATTCTATATTCTTTACACACACAATTACTTGCAACTTTAACAAATAGAACATTTACTGATTTTGAGTTTATATTTCCAAGCTCCCAGCTTACTGAAAAATTTGTGAGCATGTTCAGACCAAAAGCAGTCAAGCTAGCACCCAAATCAACGCATCTTGCCCAGAAATAGGAAACATATCTAACAGGAAATAAAAGGTGATAAAAAAAAAACAAACAGCAAAACAACCAACCAAAAAAAACCCACACAAAGGAACAGTGTAATACATTGCTTCCTTACATCAAAAAATTTTTTGCTACTAGAGACCTCTTAAAGACAGAGACAAGAAGCAGACGAAAAGAGATTCCTGCAGTGTGGTGCATTCTTTTCTCTGTCCTTTTGCTGAACATATATCCCAACATAAGTGACAAGAGAAAAATCAAACACATTTGTTTGACAGAGAAAATGTTGTCTATAAAGGGTAAATATTTTTGAACACCAGCTGGAAAATATTCCATTGCGATAAAATTGGAAGTATGTGCACCAAAACATGGCTGAGTGGAGTAGAAACTTTCAAGTTTCATGAGAAGACTGAGAGCACTTGCTGCAGACTTAAGCCATGTTTGTATGACACCTGGAAGCATTTTGCTTTGACAGCATTCTAGATCTGAAATGAAGTCGCTTTTCAAACAGACAAAATTAGACACATCCTTCAGAGGAAGTGCCTGCAGGATGGCGCAGGAGTTACTCTAAGAGGACCAAAAGATTGGCTGCTTAACAAAAGAATCTGTGATGTTTAAGAGCTTCTAGGCAATTTGCTGGGTTTAGAACATGGAGGCGTCTGGTCAGTAAGGTGGAACCTGCTGGTCTGAATGATGGTCACTGCTCGGACCAGTTCACAGAAGGAACACATTACTGCAGGCTCCTAAAAGCCTCCTCCTTCTGATCAGTCTTTAACCTTTGTATTTATATATGTATATTCATATATAAGAAAAAGAATTACTTTGAGAACTTTATAACACAGCCTAATCAAAGTGTAAGTCAACAGGACAAAGAGGTATTTCTCTACACAGAGGTTTCCTTTTTCCAGTGAGCAAAAAACATCCACTTGTTACTATTCATCTAGGTATTCTTTGTTGGAACTTTCCAGTTTTAGGTTAAAAGTCACAGTCCTAAATTGGTGTTACAACAGCTGACAAAACTTGTCATCTTAAAACACTGTTCATTAAGGAAAGTATGTATCTAAGAAGTGTTTCTTACCCTTAAAGCATTTCATAACCTTAAAACAATACAGACCAGATCTCGTATTTAGCACTGAGTACTATTTAAATACCATATCTCTCTCAGGTTTTCAGAATCCCATTTCTTCACTGTGAGTTCCTTCTTTAGTATTTCCAGTCCTTGCTTCCTTCAGTGGCTGCTACATGCCCTCATTTTCACACCTGAAGATATCCTTAGTTTATAAAAAAGTCTGATAGCCTGTTTTTATGACATCATCATTGTGTGCTAAACTCATAGTGCCACAACACAAACATGCCACTGTTGTCATGTGGCAAGTCCTGCATGCTGCTGCTTTGTCCAACCACCTAGGGCTGCCCAACTCACACTGCCATGGGACCATTACATAAAAGCCATGAACACTCTTCATTTACAAAAAAAAAAAATCCCCAAAGCCTCTCATCCCCACTTTCTCCCTGCTTTTTTGATATTGCTGTGAGAAAAAAAAAAAAGGAAAAAAAAAAAAGAAAAAACTTCCCTTTGCCCAGCCAGATTTTGTCCCTGGTTGCCTTTGAAGTTTTTCCTGAAGGCAAAGAGCTTTTGTATAATATACCCACCAAACAAATAACATCCTGTATGCTCACCCCCTCCCCATTACAGTAAAATGTTTATGTGGTGAAAATACTTGTATTTGTGAGCATTCAGAATTTTAATCATAATTTCTTTGACATGCAGAAACAAACAGCATGTGTGAAGTGGCATCCTGTAGAAAGCAGAATCCCAAATCAAAAAGATCCAAGTCAAGGGAAGGCTCAGTTCCCTGCTAAATTCATTACAATGGGAGCCATCAGAATTTAGCATCACTGATAGGTTTATCTTCATGCCTGCCTTCACTCTTTACTTTGGTAATTCTCCCCAAAGAACTAGTGTTGCAGGTGGTTTGAACTCCTTCCCCCACAGCCCTAAAGACAAAACTCCACCCCACAGAAAGCTCTGGTACTTATGTTCAACTAAATGGCATTAATGCTACCTCAACAGAGGCAGTCTCCCTTCTGACTCTCCTGCCCCAAAGCAGCTAACTTTATTACACCAATGTTCTTGCTCAAGTACAAGCTGCAGTGGTTATCACTGCTATCATTGTGCTAGGATAACGGTATTGGAGCATGAATGCCTATGCCACATGTACAGCTGACCGCAGGTCTGAAGAGCAAGGAAGAGAAGAAAAATATGGCAAAAGGATTGGTGTTAGATAGTTACACGTTAACTCATGCAATTCTTGGAAGGCCTAAATAGCCAGAATTTTTTAATGGATAAACATACTTAACATCTGTTGTTACCAATAAACAACCCTGAGGACAAGTTTCAAGAGGTGAGTGTCAGATTGCTTGAAGGATGATGCTGTCTGTGACAGCTGCCTCTAGCACAAGCCAGCTCAGAGACAGTTGACTTTGCTCACTACAGCATAATTTCTCTGGTAAGGTAAATCATGCTCTTTCTAGTTATTATGGAAACCCTGTCAGGCACATTTGACTGTTATAAACACCACCAGCCTACTACCCAACAACAGCAAGAATTTTCAGAGATGTCAGTGAATCACTGTATCCCAGTTGTGTGCCAGCTCTTTTTGGCACTTATTCCTGGAAGTGAATTCCTCATGCAAGGGGTGTCAGTGTAAGGAGACAGGGAGGCATTCTCAGCTTGCACAACTGGCAGGAGGGAAGGCAGCACTATGATGAGAACAGATAGGTACAGGGACAAAGAACTGAGATGATCCTTAAAGATGGAGATGAAAAGTTTGAATGTGATTCAACTGAAAAATAGAAAGGGACTCAAAGAAAAAGGATACGAGGCCAATAGAAAGGGTGAGGAACAGAAGACATTTAATATCTTCATTCAGATGATTGGGAACAGTGAACCCTCAGCAAGTGTGTTGATGACAGACCGATGACACTCCCCACAACTAGGAGTGGCTGATGGACTAGAGGGTCCTGCTGCCATCCAAAGGTACCTCTGCAGGGTAGAGAAGTGGGCTGAGACAAACCTCATTAAGTTCAACAAGGAAAAGCACAAAGTTTTGCACCTAGGGACAAATAACCTCAATGCAATAATATTATACTGGGAGTCACCCAACTAGAAAGCAGCTTGGCAGAAAGAGACCTAGGGGTCCTGGCAGACAAAGTTGAACATGAGCCAGCAATGTGCCCTTGCAAAGGTGGCAGCAAATGGTATCCTGGGTTGCATGAGAGAATCCATGCAGAATTGTCTGACTTTATCTGCACATAGGTTGGGAATAAAAAAAACCTCACAAGTCTTACAAACAAAGAAGGAAATAACAAGAGTTTTAATGCTCAGGATATAGGGGCTTCCTTTTGGCAGAATCATCAGAACTGGTCAAACTCGCAGTATTTGGAAGCATGCATGTTAATATGACAAAAGACTTTGAAAACAATCAAAAGTAATTTTATGGCTGGAGGTCCATGACATGAGAATTATGGCCCAGTAAATACTGGAAGATTACATATCAGTAAGGAGGATTTTTGGTGAAAGATCTTGTGCCCTTTTTTTCTTGTCCGAATTTATTTCAAATTAATGAGATACTTGTGAGGACTGCAGCCGTAATGGGAAGCAAACTTAACAGCTGTGAATATTTGTGGGTTTTTCTCTTCACACTGTATATAGTGAGATAAGTTCACTTTGATATAGGAGAACTTACCAAGTGGGACCGATCCTACTCTTGCCAGTTACTGACACACAAAGTCAACATAGGTCTCCTAGCAATAAGACCACACCTCAGAGATAATGGTTATGATTCACTACAACCCTTATGTCTGCCATCTAGACATTAATCTGAAGAGAGTAAGAAGCCTTCAGAACAAAAAAGAGCCTAGACACAATGAAAGAACAGCCTTGGTTTACTTCATTTGTTATGCACTGAGCAGCATCAAGCGATATGCAGTTATACCTAGATCATTAACAAGATCGGGCACTATATGAAAAGACAAGCTAAAATTACTGGGTACCTGTTCCATGACATCTTGATCATAAATCACAGAATCACAGAGTTGTAGGGGCTGGAAGTGACCTCGAGAGATCATTGGGTCCAACCCCCCTGCCAAAGCAGCTCCCCAGCTTACACTGCACAGATAGGCATCCAGACAATTCTTGAATATCTCCAGAGAAGGAGACTCCACCACCTCCCTGGGCAGCCTGTCCCAGGGCTCTGGCACCCTCACTGGGAAAAAGTTCCTTCGCATGTTGGTGCGGAACTTCCTGTGCTCCAATTTGCAGCCATTGCCTCTTGTCCTGTCTCCACTGACCACAGAAAAGGGGCTGGCTGATTCCCCCTGCACCCCATACTTAAGATATTTATAAACATTGATTAGGTCCCCCCTCAGTCTTCTTTTCTCCAGGCTGAACAGCCCCAGCTCTCTCAGCCTTTCCTCATAGGATAGATGTTCCAGGCCCTTAATCATCTTCGTAGCCCTTCTCTGGACTCTCTCAAGGAGATCCCTGTCCTTTTTATCCCAGGGAGCCCAGAACTGGACACAATACTCCAGGTGGGGCCTGACCAGGGCAGAGTAGAGGGGGAGGATCACCTCCTCAGACCTGCTGGCCACACTCCTCCTGATGCCCCCCAGGATCCCATTGGCTCTCTTAGCCCCCAGGGCACACTGCTGGCTCATAGCCAACCTGTCGTCAACCAGGACCCCCAGGTCCTTCTCCACAGAGCTCTTCTCCAGCAGGTCACCCCCCAGCCTGTACTGATACATGCGGTTGTTCCTCCCCAGGTGCAAGACTTTACACTTGCTTTTGTTGACTTTCATCTGGTTTCTCCCTGCCCAGCTTTCCAGCCTGTCCAGGTCACTGGATGGCAGCACAGTGTTCCTGCGTGTCAGCCACCCCTCCCAGCTTTGTATCATCGGCGTACTTGCTGAGGGTGCCCTCGCATCTGGAACAAGGCTTTTCCAAAACAGGCCCCTCAAAAAAGAATTTTGGCGGGTTTTGTTTCTCTTACACAATCTGCTTTTCTTCATGGAGTTCCCTAACAACAGTAACAGTCATCTTAGACAAGGCCTTCTTGAAGGTGATCTCACACACAACTCCTATTATTATTGAGGTATTTTAGCGTCACGTGGCCCTGTCTATGTGAATCCAAGAAACTATTGTTTGTGTTTGTTTAGACTTTCCATTTGTATAGAACTCTGATCAAAAAGATTAGCTAGAACGAGGTAAGTGAACTTTCTTGTTCCCAAAAGCCACTGTTGCAATCATAATCCCAAAAGACACACCACAGGAGTATTAAAAAATGCTTGTGATCAAAAGTCAACAAAAGAAAGAGTCCTATTCACCTAGAAAAACCTAAAAGTTATCTGAAGGTGGTCCATGATATTCTTTTGAAGACAAGTCTTTTTTACAAGCTCATTTGGAAGCCACAAGCAGAATCTTGCTCTGCTTACCACCAATCCCATCACAGTAGGAATATGTTGAGTGCATTGATCTTTATTTCATACATGGCCATACAGGGCAGCTGAAACCAGGAGTTATTCCTGAAATTCCTTTCCATGTTAATAAAGTTCTAGAAATAGTCTCAATAACTTAAAGTTACTGACACTCTATAAGCTTTGGTATTGAAATCCTTTCCCTCTGCTACCCCACTCCCCCGGGTAGAATGGCTGACATACCTGAAGATGTTTGATACAATTGGAGTGTTTACCTCACTTACTCTATCCAACATATGCAAAGACTTACTTTCCCGTACTTCACAAACTATTTCAGTGTAGCATATGATTCTTGTTCCTTTCTATGGGATTTGACTCTATCATTCAAATATTTTTCAATATCTGACTGCATAGTTCAGAATGGATCCAGATGAGTATCTGATTTCTGAGCTTACTTTCCTTGCTGGAATGGATTTGAAACTTGATTTCTTCCACTTTTTCCATAAGAAAGCTCATGAAGTATGTAGCCTGACAGGAGCCAGCATTGGCAAGAAATTTTTGAAAAACAATCAGAGATTGTTAGAATGATAATCAGTCTTTGGGTTCTCTTACCTTTTTGTTTTCAGGGCTCTCATAAGAGGACCAAGGGGGCTACACTGTCCAATTTAAAAAACCCAATCATGTCTGTCCTATCAGTGAATCAGCTTATCAGCTTTTTCTAACTTCAGCAGTGACGGAGGCTAGAATTACACAATGAGGAATTTCTAGCTTTATAAACCTTTATTTGTGCCAAACCTTCACTCGAAGTAGGAAATGGCTAAGACACTTTATGATCTGCAACCACTCCTTAAGGGGCTGCAACAGCTGGGAGCAATGACCTGGGCATGAGGATTCTGCACTGGTAACTGGAAAAGAAAACCCATCATAACCAACAGCAGCAGTTTGTTACAACAGCTGGCTATTTACACCATTGTTCGTGTTTTAAAAAAGGACTTATTTTCTATGGTCCTCTTTCAAGGAGTCTGGGAAAAGTAAACCTATTGGCATAGAGATGTTCTTGCTTATGCAGGCATTGATAACTTAAGCATGGTTTTACAGCTATATGCACACGGGAGCAAAGGTGTGCAGTCAGGTTTGTTTGGGTTTTGGTTTCAGTACTGGTTGAGGGGGTATTTTCTTTTTTTTTTTTTTTCTGCTGATTTGGCTGTTCTCTTGCTCTGGTTTAGTCTGCTAGTCTTCCTGTGAAAAGGAAGTAGGAAACCCTCAGAAATGTGTGTGTGTGTGCACGCACATTCCAGGTCAAGGAGCAAACAGTCAAAGTGGCAACACCAGCTTCAATTCAATTTTGTTTCATTCCTCTCCCATCAGGGAAAAGAGACCAGGTATGTATGCTCCTACCCCGAATGGCCCGCAAAGAAACTACTCTGTACAAAGCTAGCTGAGCTTCCAGCTGTGACATCACAAAAGCAGGAAGAAATTAACCTTTCTTTTACCTCTCCTGTCTTTTCCCACATTCTTTTTTGCCCCCACCAAAAGCTTCAGAGCACCAGCAACACAATGACACCATCACAGAGGGAAGAAGAGGCAAAGAATTAACCTCAACCTCCACTGTGTCAAGCACAATTTTAGGATGCAACCAGGAACTGGATAAAACACTGTACTAAGGAACCGGTCTAAAGAACAGCTTAAGATGTTAGAATGTCCCTCAAAAACGGTGCCAAAAGTTTCCTTTGATAAGAGACAGAGTATAAACATAAGGGAGGGAACATGAGGGCATGGGGCATTCCACTTCCACTGCAACTGATCCTGGTACCAAGGCACAAATACAATGAAGTTACAGTTTCGTGCATCTACTGGGGGCAAGGGGTGAGGGCGGGAACAGGTAAATACTTCCTATGGGTAAAAGTCATGCCTCTCTGAAACAGTAGGTCTGATGCATGTGTTGTTTAGAGGCAGTACAAATTTCCTTCTGGAAGCTCACAGATAAGAGTTTCCTCAGAGAAACCAAGATAAATCTTTGCTTCTCTTGCACATCTCAGGGAAGGAGGCCGATTAGAAGGCGGGGGGGGGGGGGGAGGGGGGAGCTTCAATTAGCATACAAATATCTTGGTAATCAAGTGATAATAGCAAAGGAAATGCAGAAAAAGTACATGACAGTTTAATGGGGCATTCTTAAAATATTGTATTTTGTAAAGTTTATCGAAGTGTGTATATGACAGTTTAATGAGGTTTTGCTAACATACAATATTTTCAAGGTTTGCTTGAGTATAGTAGGGATTCTCTACATTAATGAATTGTGACCAGGGTTTTGCTTCCTTTTCTTTGTTCAAAGAACAAGTCACAGTTTCTGCACATACTAAATCGCACTCTGCAATTTATTATTTTCCTTACAAATTTACGCCATGTTGTTTTCATTTGCCAATATATAGGCAAGATAATGACACAAAGAGGAAGGGCTATCCTTTGGAATATGGGCTTAACCATAGGGGCTAAACTGTCTAAAATAACTTTTCTCTGTTATGAATAGCTCAGTACATGCTATTATGCATCAAGTACCTTATGAAATTACTCTGTAGACACCAATTACTTACACAGTACATAATGCATTTTTCTGCTAGGTAAAATTAAGTCTCAGCAATAAAATCACCATGGCCAACAATTTTCACAGGAAAGAGGATACGTAAATTAGTAGAACAAACAAAAGCCTTATCCCTACATGCTATGATTTCAGCCAAACCTTAAATCTTTGCAGAAGTGAGTTTGGTGGTCTCAGAATTGAAATCACCATGCCCAACAACTTGTGCAAGAGAAAGAAGAGAGCGTACAGAGATTGGTGGAACAAACGAAAGCCCTTTTGTGCTACCCTCCAATTTCAACCAGCTCTTAAAACCTTGTGGAAGAGAGTGTGGTGATTTCAGCTAAATTTCACAGTTACATCAGAAAACTAGTTCCAATTATTAGCTACAATTTCATTTGATTAAAAGCCGCTAATCTGGAGAGGCCCAGGACTCTGCTAGCTTATAAATTAAGTTAACATTTTCTTTCACCTCAAGACAGGAGGATTGCTCAGAGCTAGGATTCAATGCACCACGTGTTTCGTAAAGATAAACAAGTGCATTATGTTACTGTAAGTCTTTAACCTTCATGAGCCACCAAATATTCCTCTCAAAGTATTTTAAATGTTGTTCTCTGATTGCTGTTAGGCATCCACCATACTTTGGGAAAGTCTGGAAAGCAGGAACGACACTTTTTATCGGATGTCTCTGTCACTGTACCCAACCCTGAACCTGCAGTGCCTTATTATGCTGCCCCCCCCCTTCCCTACCACACACACACACACAGAAGGGGGAGGATTGAGAGAGAAGCTAAAGCACTGCCACCTTAACATAAATGTAGTGACTCCTCTCCCAGTCTCACATTCAAGCTAGAGGAAACATTTAAATACAGTTGAAAAGGCAGGCAGAAGTAGTTTCGCAAAAATATAAGTTACATGAATCCTCCCTTCAACACCCATCTACCCAAAACTTAAAAAACCCCAAGAAACCAAACCCACAAGCAACACAGTTTTTTAAATGAAATGTTACAAGTGCTCAAAACTTAATTTCTTTTAGATATAAATTTACAGAAACATTCCAGTCCAAAAAGTTTATCTTTTAGTCCTTCAGTTTGCCCCATATGGAAAGCCTGTCACATGGAAACAAGCAGAGAACAGAAAAGATACACCTTTGGTCATTATGCCCAGAATAACTTAAGAAATGTCACTCAAGACTGGTCCTGGGTGTTCTGCACCACTGTAGGAGAGTTAAATCTCTTCCCATTCATCCTACTGCAATGAAAACATGGAAAGAATGAAAGAAATAAACTCTGAAGAAAGGCATGTGGAAAAACCTAGCACCCACTCGCACTGGCAACCTCTTGGTTATTGATTCTTCCAGTGTGTATGGGTAACTTTGGCCCTGACCACAGCCCAGTACAACTGATACACAGAATACTCAGAGTGTAGTACTTCGCTACCAGAAAACAGAGAAGGAAAACAACGACTACATTAAATAAAATGTTTTCAAAGTTACTTCCCTGTCAACTTGCAAGGCCTGATGAAATCATGCATCCACAGACTCATATCACTTGTAGATCACAACCAAAGAATCTGAAGCGCATTAGACTGCAGAAACTCAGCCTAGCGATGAAATTAAACTGCAGCTACTTTTATAGCAGAGACATTTTCAATGCAGTTTTCTGTTCATTTCAGCACTCTGTATTACAATGTTCTTCTGACTTCCTTTTCTCCCTGTGTGTTATTCATCTGGACAAGATCTCTTTTCACCAGGAATAACGGAAAGTATGGGATTTATTGCTATAATGAAGTTCTTTCAAATCTCTGTTTTCTCTCTCTAAAGGACAGGAGGATAGGCGTTCATCTCATCAGGCAGCTTATTAGGATTAGCACTGAATAAGACACCACAGAATGTCAAGCCTATCAGTTACTAAACATGCATCATACAAACTTTGTCTTTGCGAGAACCTCTGCTCTGCATTTGTCATCCACCTGAATAATTAACAAGTACATGCTGCCTGCCAGCAGCTTAGGGAATTAATTTTCCCAGATTAAATGCAGATCACGTCTGCAAAAAACTCAGACCACACACATACTGCACTACTACCTTTCAAACACTAAACAGCAAGGAAACAAGTGTTATTGTGGTTGCAACTGAGTCCGACTTAAAACTTATTTATTATAGATATGACTTCGTTACCATTATGAAGTGGTCAGAGGGGTTTTAATACCTAACTAATACAAGCAACCAGCACGGAACTCTTTTCAGTTAGAATGAGAAGATATTTAAGCAAGTCTTTCTTGGAACACTCTAGAGTTGCTTCACCCTTTAATACTACTCTGCCCCCAACATTCTGAGACAATCATTGTGAAAAGCTAATGTCTGTAAACAACAAAGTTTCTTAAACTTGAAATACTGACTCTAGACTCCTTAAAAAGAGATCCAGGGATAACTACAGCATGCAATAGCGCATATACTCATGCTAAGGACAAAGAAACTCACACAGTGTCTCATTACCTTATATTTTCTATGACACAAGATAACACTTGCCACAAAATCTGTTAAGGGTCTGTAAAAATAACTCAGTCTTTAACAGTGAAAAATGACCTATTCTTGAAAAAGATAATGAAAAACATCCTTTTGCACTATGCTTAATGAAAATTGTAACTGCACGGGGATTTTATAATGATTTATCTTATAGTAGAGAACTATATTCTCTAAGAAAGAATCTAAGCGGTCAAAGGATTGAGATTTACGGCTTCCAGGACACCCTTACTGAACTGCCATTGCTCAGCATAGTGATGGCTGAGCAGCAATACTATGTGTTCTGGAACCATGGTACTACCTGCAATGAGTTCAGTACCTTAATAAGGGTGACAATCCGAAAGAAGATAATGTCCACAATGAAATCTGCAACCATTGTTCCGAAGCTTAAAGGACAGAAAACAACCCAAATGCACACAGAAGTTTAAGGCTGTAAATTTTTTAGGGTGTGAATGAGTACAAACAGAAAAGCCTAACCCCTAAAGGGGAGAGCTATAGCAAAGTATCTTTAGTAAGGTAGACAGCGTGTTCCTCCTTTGACTCTTTTGTCCTGGGATGAAGTATTTCTACAGAACAGTGAGTATTCAAGATCTCTTGGGCTGATTAATCTGATCTTCAATTTGCCTTTCTTATTAGTTCAGCTTCTGGAGTTCACACCAGACTGCCACCCTAGTGTCACCTATTTGGATGTTGATACTACTACAGTGGCAGCTTTCTTTGGGTTAAGCTCACTGTAGTATTTTTGCTATCTTAAAAACTGGGATGGGAGGGAATTTAACAAGAGAGATATTAACTGCACAATTACATTCATAATCTATACAGCAGTAATAGATAACCATATAATGTATGTTATTCCAATAAATACTGAAAGCAGTGACTACAAATTGCTCTTCTATTTGCATTTAGTCTGATTGACCCATGTTCTGCTCCCATCTCACTGAAATGAATGCGAGAAAAGAGTTTTGTATGAAAGGTCTAAATTCAGAAATATATTTATTCCTTTAACAAAAAAAGTTAGGGGATTTTTTTCAAGATATGAATGTTACCAGGCATGTATTCACCAGTTTTAAGAGTGTTTATAGTGTATTATAACAGACTGGTTACTAATTATCAGATAAGAGTTACGTTTTGAACCTACAACTCCAAAATCTTTCCACTCTCATAAAGTTACTGGCAACAAATAAAGTGATTACCATTCCTGTGACCTACATTAAAAACAGCCAACTTAATGTGAATGAATTACCAGTTAATCATCAGAGTAAACAAAAATCTATTAAAAAAATGTATTGAAGTGCAGTACTTATTACATTGCTAAACATTAATGCAATCATCTACACAAAAATCATTATCTTTTTGTTCTTTGCTCATTAATAATCACACCCTCAGAAATAAATATTTTGCATAACATTAACATACTGTATTAATTAATATTTCTTCCCATTTTTGGAAAAAAAGTAACTTTTTTGGTGTCTAATATTATGCCATATAATTTATCCAGAGAAATGACTGAATGCAAAGAGAGGGTGTTTGGGGGGATTTTTTTGGTTTTTTGTTTTGGTTTGGTTTTTTAATTCATGTTCTCCATGTTTAATATTTTGCTATCATGATTGAAATTTAAATTGAAAAGGCATGGTATTGTCCACAGCACAGACCTAGTTCTAACCATAGTATGCCTATCACTAGCAAACTAAAATTGAGGCCCTGCCCTTGGCCCTGGGGCTTAATCTCTGAGTAATGCTGGAAATGTTGTTCCATGCATGGATTAGCAAATTAAAAGAAGTTACAAACCTCTACTGTGACTTGTCTAACTCCTGCCGTCACTAGATCATCATCCATAGTTACAGCACTGGGTTTAGGTGTTTTGAAAAGCTGTGGTAGGAAAAAGCAAATTAATAGAAAGATTTCTGCTAACTACAAATTGGAACTACCTGTGCTGAAAGAAAGCCACAGCAGTAAATGTGCATAAGTGCTTAAATTAGAATAATTAGATAATATTAACAATTACCACACAGTTCCTTTTGTCAGATGTAACATTTTTTACCTCCTTTAAAAACAAACCTAACAACCCCCCTATGTCTATCTATCAAGCCAGATCTCGTTAAATATGCCATTATTTAGATATTCCAGCTAATAAAAATTGCTATAAAACAATAATATTTTTCCCCCATTAGCGTTGAAAACTGAATACTCAGTTCAAGCCTCCTGCATTTTTTTTTACATTATAATTTTTAACAGAGCATTTAAATTGGTTAGCATCTTGTACTGCACAACACACAAGCTTTCTGGATGTTTTTATTGAAACCTTTAAAATTATTGATCTCAAAATAGATGCAGGTATAATAAAAATTATTATTTGTCCATTATGGGCAAATGTTCTTTGAAAAAAGTAACATGTACTCTATTTAGAACTTTTTTTTGTTAACTGTTCTCAAGGAAAAAAAAAATCCTCCAGCAATTTTGTAAACAATGTTCACTGCAAAGAAGCACAGCAGTACTATCTTAAATAGAGAAGAGTCAAATAACTGAATATCCATAAATTGCCACTGAATATTTGAGGAAGTGAGGGTATTCAGGCAGCCTAATGTTATGCATCTGATTTATTTGTTAGGGAGGATGCATACAGAATATGCTAAGTTATATAGGCTCTTGGGATACCAACTATAAGGCTGTTGTATTTGTATATTTAGAAACACAAAATTTAACATATTCAGCAGAAAGTTGCCCCAGCATCTTAATATTAGTTAAGTCACTGTTCAAAAATTTGAGAAATATGTGCTTCAGTCTCTGTTCTAAGGTAATTCCAGCAGAGGACCAGTGTGTACTAGTATCTAGCCCAAGTCCAAGGGACACGAATGAAGCTGAAACTTCAGCATTCCCTCACCGTACTCACAGAGCAACAAAAATTGCCAGAAGTGAAGTACAAACTGGTGAAATACCCCAGACACTCTGCTCCCAGGACTTTTCCAGGGAAAATCTTGTCTCTGACCAATGATGTTATGCCCTGAGCGTGACTGGAGGTTTCCCATAACATGATGGGATCATGCTCTCTCATGAGCGGTGTGGCCCCTTGGCTCATGTAGAGAAAGTAAGGATTAGTTTTTGGTTGGGTGGGATAGTAATGGGAACCAGTAACCCCATAGGCTGGCTCTCCAGAAAACTCTTAAGAAAAGTTTCCTGAGCAAAAAAGCCAAGAGTGTCTGACGAGGCTGCATTTATCCAGTGAGGGGAGAGCTCCATTAGTTAATCAGGACCTCGTTCAAGACAGACACACAAACCACTATGCATAAAAGCTGCAAGAAGAGAGCAATTCTCTGAGAGTTGGAAAACAGTATGTGCTTTGTGTTCCCCATAACAATTAGATTTTGAGCATTGATTTTATATGGTGATTATAATTAAGAGTCTTTCACTGCCTCTGACAATAATACAGCATATATTACTTTCCTTCTGTAGTACCAGGATCACTGAACACACCAGTGGCAAAATTAGGGCAGGAGAGTCAAGGGATTCACCAGCTAGATGGAGAATCAACTAGGACAAATGAACCAGGACTACAGCTTCCCCAGACTTTGTGTTTTAATGAATGTAAAAGGTTTTCTGGGTTTTTTGTTTGATTTCCTAGACCTTCCACTTACAAATAAGGAGCATGCAGTGTTCCTCCAAAGTACTTTGTAAGCAGTGATAGTGGGAGCCAAACATAACTAAACAGTTCTGGAAGTGTATTTACAAGCCAGACCTTGCCAAATAAGCACCAATGTTTTCTCCATTCTGTTACACAATTATGCTTCTCACCTGCCCTACACAGGTCACTTGAGGTTCAGAGGGCACTTCAGAGCCCAAACCCACACCAGGCACTGGTTTTTCTACAAAGACCTCCAGCAAGGGTCCCAATGTGCAACAACTGTGGTGATGATTCTGCAATATTGACATCTCTCTACTAGGAAGCTGACTAGGACCACCAACTCATTTCACACGGGCCATACAACAGCCATCAGATGATAATGGGTTTTAGTTTCCACCCACCTGGGCTACATTCAAACTCATGACCTAAGGTGAAGGTCTCCACATCCCATTATCAGACTCCCAAGCCATTTAGTATCCTCATGTAGTAAGCTTTTCCCCAGCAGCATAAAGTCAAGAGACAGTAAAAATCTGTCTTTATCTGAAATCTGTTCTCAAGTTCATGGTCAAAGCCTTTTGATGCAAGTGCACAGATTGGAATTTTCACATATTAATTTAGCTGAATATTTTTCAGTCAATACAAAGCCCTGAGCAAGGAGAAAAATTGATAAAAAAATTAAAACACAATATTTTACCATAAAATCAGAACTTGTTTACATAAACCAGAAGCTAATTATTGGTATTAGCAACTATTAACATCTCCGCATGCTAATAAAAGAGAATAAACCATCACCATGAATTTGAAAAAGTGTTAATAGTAATTCAAATAACATCAGCAGCATTATCAAAACATTAAAGTATATCTATTTTTAATAAATTAAAGACAAAGCTACATGTAAATTATATGTTTAGCATTTAATGCTATATTCACATACAGTGTATTTTCTGTTCACTAATGCTAGCCTTTTTAATACACAGTTTAAAATATTAGGAACTGTAAATTATCTTGTGTGTTAAATATGCCAAGTACTACAGAAGTGTTAATTAATGTATTATTAAAGGAGTTTTTAGGAGGAGTGAGAAGATATTTTAAGCAGTATGGGTTTCAACTAGAGTAAATGCACATATATTTGCAAGAAGTTTAACATTAAAAATTATCTTGCACTAAATAATATAAAAGGAGGCTTTTTGGGGGAGGAATTTATTTTTTTTAATAAATATACCAAATACTACACTAGGTTAAAAATACTTTCTCTGTAACATTCAGCCTTGAATTAATCAGATAAAGATGAAAGTGAAGAATTTTGCCAACAGTGTTTCTTACTAAACTCACTCAGTTATGCCTTTCAGCCTAGTATATTTTATATGAAGGATATCTTGTTAAAACAACTGTTGAAGGCAAGTCATGTCATATCAACCACACACCATACCCTATGGGAGCTCAAATATTCCAAAATCTATGTTAATATAATCCTGCCGCACAATTCAGCTAAGGAAATACAGCAGGCTTTCAGTGACATGTAAGACTTCATATAAGTACCACATTATCTATATGTCTTCCAGAAATGAGGTAAAGCCATAGTGAGGATTATACTGAATCAATTTAGGAAGGTAAATATTGTTAACAAGCACCATAAAATAGCCTAGTAGATGATTCTAATCTCTATTTATCAACTAACAAGTAGGCTGCACTTCTCAATGCAGCTTCCAACAATATATCTGCAAGACAGCAATATTCTCTGGCTCAAGAGACCAATGCAACTTCTCAACAAGGGGTTTGCGGCTTTCCAATGC
The DNA here is from genome assembly GCA_022605575.1 of Laterallus jamaicensis coturniculus. NCBI lineage: Eukaryota > Metazoa > Chordata > Aves > Gruiformes > Rallidae > Laterallus > Laterallus jamaicensis. The sequence goes on along the minus strand of JAKCOX010000045.1, from coordinate 4,515,979 downwards.
AAGATTTACTATGCATTATGCCATGTGCTTCCACCATCCTTTTTCAGAGTGATTTTTAAAAAAGCATTGCAGCTTCTTGCCTATCTAAATCTTACGATTTGTTCTACTCGTAAGGGCCGAGTACAATCGTTAAGGTTGTCCAGAATCTCTTTTGGAGTACTTTGCATAAATATAGAGAGTACTGGTTGTAGGATTTTTGAATTTCAGAAACACCACACTATTTACACTTTATTTAGCTGTTGCTGAAAAAGAAAGCATGACAGAGGACAATGGAGGATCCCACAGAGCTACTGGAGTTTAAGGGTTCTCTATGCAACACCCAGAACAGGCTGAAAACTTCCCCATTACAAGGTCTGGCAAGGTGGAGACAGAAATGGTCATCAAGATGCTTAAGAATTTAGTAAGCCAGTCAATTATGAGTTCTTGCCAAGAAAATCTTACTTTGTTTATTATTTGGGCTAGACCCCAAACCACTTTTTTTTTTTTAATTAAAAAAAAAAACAACCCCAAAAACACCTAAAGAACAAAAATTTGGCAGAGTTAATTCTCCTGTTTAACCAGGCCACTCAGGCTGACATTCAGCTTTCAGACTGTATTTTTCAAAATATTTTCACTTTTCTGACAGAAGCTGCTATAAAAAATTTGTCTCAACATCCAGCTGGTGATTGACAGCAGGGACAGAGACTGCAGTAGACTTAAGCATGGGAACAGAGCATTAGCTGTGCAACAGTGGTAAAGTAATATGACGTTTACAGGCAATAAGAAGAAATAAAAGCATGCTTAGGACACATTTCCAACACAAAAGAAGAACATTAATGATGCAATAAAAGGCATAACATTAAAATGAAAGACCAGGAATGCAAAATAGATTAAAACACCTGTAGATTCCAAACTGCTTTCCTAAAATGTTTCAATGGAAAAATCAGCAAGCCCACCTTCTAGATCAGAAAACTCTCTACATCTTCCAGTGTACTGGAATATCTGGGATCCCAATTTTGAAGTCACATAAAGCTGTTTTCGTTGGTTTTGCACCTCTGAGATTCCAATTTTTAAAATCAATAAGATGTTCTGGTTTTAAGAATAATTATCTGACAATGGACTTTTACCAAAATCCTGATATAATTAACCAATAAAACAGCCACAGGCAGTCAGCTTTTAACATATGTAAGCTTAGTGTTTGAACCTAAGTGGCACTCTCTGGACAGGTTTGAACAGTTTCTTTCCATTCAAAAGAACTACATTTTTTTGGTGCAGGGAAGGAAGAGCAATACACTACACAATAAGGACGCCTTTCGTCATCCAAAAGAACCCCAGAAAAATCCCACAGCAAAACTCCCCAAGACCCAGAGAAGTCACAAAACAGTGTTTCAACCGTGATCATGGAAGGGGCACTGAAGTGTTTTAACTAAGTCCTCTTCGGCTGTGTCCTGCTTCACTTAGCAACTGATAACACGATTACCTACTTATACGGACCAGCTAAATTTCCCTGTATGCATTTTCTAGATGGATATGGAACTTAAAGGCCTTGTTTTCTTTTCCAGAAATGTTACTACTAGAGCCAGCACATGTTCAGCTTATTTGACTGATCCATAAAATCTAAACAGTAAACTGGCACACAACAGATCATCTCTGTGATGCATAACACTGTAGCAGCCGTGGTGTTTCCACTCATCTTGCTGTTGTATTTGGGTTTCACTACATCTGTGAGCTTTTAAGCCTCCCCTAGCTGGAGAAAACTGTATCACTGGCTTTTGCCATTTCCCTGGCACAATGACTAGGCATGGGCTCTCTTGGTTCCCACCTCCATGACAGCCTACTTTATTCCTGCAAGGCAATGCTTGTCCTTGTTTTCCAACCACCAGGAGCAGAAGTGAGGAGGCTCTGGCCCTGATGGTTACAAACTTTCCCCTCCCAGTCCATGTAAAAGTTGAAATAAAAGATAAACAGATCTTTCCATGGGTTCCAAAACCAACTACCTTTTGCTAGCACACAGAGTGATGGATAATAATGCTCTCCAGCTTCCTCATCACTCACAAGAACTGTTTGGGCTTCAAGAAGTGCCCTGTGAGGATCACAGGGCTCGCCACTTCACATGCAGCCCCTCACCACCACCACCATTGTCAACCCCTGCTATTCTCTTCAGATACATTTCTTTTGCTTCAGCTGATCTTCAGCTAGCCAGGGACACTACTCTTGCACCTTACACAAGTTTCATTTGTCTCAGTAAGCATGTTATCCATTCATCCCATCCAACTCTGACTCCAGTGACCAAGTGTCTCTGGCACTAGAGTTTTAAAGACTTGGGAGTTAATGTCTGCTCTTTTTTTCTACTCCTTCCTATAGGAATGCTCTGACTCAAACAGGAATGATCTAACTTTCCTGATGTGTGTGTTTGCGCATTCCTGAACATATATATATATGTATATGAACACCAGTGTAACAACTGAACTCATCTGTCTGCAGATGTAATTAGCAACTTAGGGCAAGCTACAGAGTCACATGGTGATCACCCCCATATAAGCCACATACCCATAGGGTAATCATGCTAAATAACTAGGTATTTACACTGAATTTCTAAATTACAAATAGTGAACTTCCTTCTATCAAAATAAATGCACAGATACATCTGTTATACACACTTATTTTAAACTGTATTATGACCTATAGCTAAGAGGAGAGAGCTTGCAGTAGACTTAAATACTACTGTTCCAATTTTATGCACCCAGGAGTTAGTGACTAAACAAGGCAAATGAGAGACCAGTCTTATGGCAACAGAAATAGTTTAGGGCAATAGCAGTTACTATCTAATAAAGACCCACGCATCTCAAGGAAGGTAGATCTTACACAGAATTTATATTAAAGCCATCCAATCTTCCTCTGACAACTGGGAAAAACAATTTCTGGAAAGAGCCACCTGATTACTCTGGTAGGAACTGAAAGCCAGAAGTAAGAACAGCGCTTCAGATGAAAATAGAATTTTTGTCAAATCACTTTTTGTCTTCAAGAAATACTAGAGAACCAGAAGGCAGTTAATTGAGTTTTAAGGTCATGGAAGATTTTAAATAATGGGGGGAAGAGGGGCGTGTATGTGCGTAAAATTATTCAATGTATCCATTTATCTTCTTTCTCTTATGAGTTCTTCAAAGAGGGTAGGGACACGGGCAAAGGAGTTAAAGAAAGACTCAGAGAAAATGCTCTCATGAACCATGCACTTATAAAAATTGCTATCCCATAGTAGTACACTTTTTTAAAAATTCTCCTGTGCATATACAAATCAAGGCTCTTTTTCATCAGACTAAAATGAAAATTAAAAAAAACCCCAACATGACTGCTACAGTCTAAATCTGCTTTCAAATACATCACTGAAAAAGCCACATGCCAAAAAAAAAATAAAATCTGTGAGCAATAGCATGATAGTTCATTCTATCACAACATTTTTTATTCACCAGAGCGGTAAATTCCCGCTCTAACCTAAATTTTAATATGTTTATGGACTGGATTGTTTACTACCATGTAATAAACATAGTAACACTAGTATTTATGTTTTAACTAGTTGGGTTTGGTTTTTTTTAGTTCCTTGCATCTGAGACCATAATCAAATTACACAGTACAGTTCCCCAGTTACCTCCCTGCTTTCATTATATTTACCTGTTTTTCCCTGGCAAATGCTGTTTGCAGTGCCATCTGGAATGCATACTGTGGTCTCCCAAACACAAGCCTCAAGCCAAAGAAGCTATGGGCACATTAAAACCAGTATCAGGCACTGATCTACCTACCCAAGTGCTCTACAGAGTGCTGTAACAAACAATATACCAACCTTCCGAGGGCGGGAGGTTAAGGAAGAATGAGCACAAAGCGTGACAGAGGAAGCTATAGGGGTAACAATGGATAAACAGGAATATGGGTTATTGGTGTGGAGAATATCAGTACCAAAACATAAGCACAAACGGGGGGAAAAATCCAATAATTTCCTGTTTCTACTTACTACTGCATTTGGTCTAAAAGAGAAAAGTTTTCTGTTCTTGATGTCATCTTGCTCCCTCTATGCAATCTGCAACATCCGGATCAACTCAAGCTGTGTCTTTCTTCGAATGCAGATGTAAAATTTTGCTTAGACACGGCAATAAAGGGCTGATATTTACATACATTGGATTTGGTCATCCAAGCTGAATTTAGTTATCTGTCAAAGTTATCTACACATAAGAATCAAAGCAACCCAGTCTAAAATGCCGAAAGTATGGCATCGTCGGTACAAATAGGAGGGATATGATAGCCATCAGTAAGCACTCGTTTATGTGATTTGAGATTTAAAAACTAGTCTCAGGTAAGCACATAGAAAAAGTTAAAGTGATATGCAAGTGTTAGTCTAGAAGAAGCTACATACTAAAATTAATTTTAATGTATTTCACCAAATCACCTCTTATCTTATAATTATCTTATGTATCTGTAAACAGATAAGCCTTACAACATGCCTTTAGAGTAAACACACAGAGCAGCAACTCCTTAAATGCAGGAGTCCTTGTAAAACACTGCTTTTCCTCTGCAGAGCCTGATACGGAATTGTATTTGCTGCTACACTCCAGCTTATTGCAAACATCCTAAGAGCACACGGATAAAGAGTGTTCACAAGCTGCTGTGAGTGAGACCATAAGCATCCTAACTGTGGTGTTCTCCAGTAGCAAGTAAAAGAAAACAAGAAACCTCTCACTTGCAACTATGAGCATATTGCTGTCATGTCACCAAGCCCCTGTACTTAGATGCCTGCAAAACATGTATGGTCAGTGCTAACTACCCTTGAAAAAGCACCTAGGTGAGGAGGCTTTGCAAGCCTGGACACTCAGAGGACTTAATCCCCCTTGAACTGCTGCTGAAGAAAGGGGCACTTATCCTAATGAAAGTTAGTCCTTTGAAGGGTCAAGCCTATTCATGTATAAAAATGACCTGAACATCTGTGAAAAATTACATTTCTTCTTGTGAATTCTTAGAAGATTCCAAGAGCAGAGTATCTCTCAAAATAAGGAAAATTTATTCCTGGTTTTCAATCTAAAACAGATAGCGTCAACTGGGGGAAAAGATGAACAGTTCATTGCTTGGGCTGTTTTCACCCTTGTCAAGTAGATATTCCTGGAAGAATACATCAGAGTATCTAAGGAAGAGAAATTTTTAAAATTGGAGTGTACAGTAGTCAGAAAAGTTAATATAATTTTTAATGTTGAGATGTATTTCATTCCATTTAGCAACAACACCAATAATTAAATTTCAGTTCAACCGCCAAGAGACAAGCTAGGTCAGGAACAGTTGATTTGCTCTTCTTCTGACATCTCATAAAAGATATGTTTATAACTTGCAAGTGCACTTAGGGAGGAGGTGAGGTAAAAGTCAGTCAACATCAACAATGGAAAAACCCTATCTAATGAAGGTGCCTTAACCCGTAAACTTAACAGGTTTTGCCTGTTACACAGTACCATGCTCCCACAAGATGAATCTACCAGCTGTGAACTTCACAGACATTCCATAGTACTCTTTTGTGGATGATTATCTGATTCCATGCCTTTTCTAGCAATTTCAATGCCACAGCTACCATTGATGCTGATGCACAGTCTGGGTACGTGCCTGATGCTCCCTGGAGTAATGTGAACCAGAACTGCCTCTTTTTGTCACTCTGAGTCTAGTATGTAACATAACCATTACCAGTAATCAAGCAGCAATGCTAAAAGTATGCTGCTACCCCTGGAAGCAAGAAAGCCTCCTGCTATGACAACCATAAAATGGTCTCTTAGGCAGAAGGTGTAGGTGTTGCCCGAAGTGCACAACAAGGCATTGTGCCTAAATTAGGATCTCCAGGCCTTTCACTTCCATTTTTGTTGAGAGATTTCTGGTGAGGGTGGGAAAGTTCAGAATACTTTTGGAAAGGTTTCATTTCTATCCTTTGATTTTAAGGCAAAGGAGCTTAATGGTGTGGGATTTAGTGTGGATAGCATTGTCACAATTAATCGGGCAAATCACACCATCAGTAGGATTCTACATAGAGCAAAAGCAATGTGAAGCAGCTCAGAAGATTAGGTTTCTCACCCTTAATCCAAGTCTACAACAAGAATATCTCACATGACAAAAATTAATAATATAATGAAAAACACAATTGATTCTTAAATGCAGTACAGCTTTTGAGTCTCTTTATCCCAATGATTATTCACCACAGAGTGATGGAAAACTAACGTCCCTTCAAATTCCACAATAGGAGCCTTATTTTGTTGAACTTTTGAAATAAAGAAGAGTGAATGACTAAAATCAGAGGTCTGCATTAGGAGCATTTTGCCAATGGAGCAATCTTGGTACACCGCCGTGGCAAAGCACCAAGCATGTAATCAGCTGTATCAGCAAAGGTCTGCTTTGGACTTATACAGGAAAATCACCAGTTCTTAGCAAAACAAGCAATATCGGGAAGACAACAGTTTTTAAAGTAAAATAGCATCTGCCTTGGAGGTTTCTGCTGATGCAGCTTTGCCCAAGTAGGATACTACAACCCTTAAATACCTCCAATTGATCAAGCTATAGCAAAACATACTAGAGACTTGGCTTGTGTTCTGGTCTAAATCTTAACTATTTCACTCAAAATATTTTCATTTTCTATCCCTAGTGAATAACAAAAAATGTTCAATTCAACTTGCCAAGTTAGCAAAATATGAATGTCCTTTTTAGTGTAATTTCCAGTTCAAAGTGCAGAGCATGGCAGCATTCTTGAGGCAGAGCAACAGTACATGCAATACCAAAGTGCAGTTACAACCAATACACTGATCAGTATTGGTCACTGACTATATAGGCAATGTACTCCTTACTCTGCAATCTAGCACAGGGAACATCTGGGACCCTGGGGTACTACCAGACAGCCCCAGAACTAACAGGCTGCCAAACTCCTCACACCCTGAAGTGTGACCAGTGTCACAAACCATTAAAGAGCTTGAAAATCTTTGAGCTGCCTCCCTTTGCCTGGACTGTGAATACACACATCACAGAATCACCAGTAGATTTTCCACTGGGGAACTGCCCCTCTCCCCGAGCCATGTGAAGCAGGATGTATGTACAATAGCTTACATGAGAGGATATGCAGAGGAAGGGAACAGTGCTAGTGTTCCCTCTCCTGATGCTAGATGATCTCCAATCTTAGAGGTAGCAAAGGCAATATTACCAGGTAGCAAAGTCCGTGGCATCACAAGGCTTACCAAGCTACTGGCCATGGCATGTAAATGGAATGGAATTTAGCAAGGAGGTGGAAAACTACACAGGACACTTCTAGGCAAGAAGACAATTGATCAACAGGTAGAAACTCAGCAGCCCAAGAACTCTACAAAGATGCATATGGGCCCTGGCTGCAAGTCAGGTGTGGAGGAAGCAAACTGCAGTGTCACAGCCAGCAACGGACAGCTACATGAAATTAATTCATTCAACTGCTGCTCCGTTCCCCACAGTCCATTTAACTGACTTTTGTGCGGAGGTAGGGGAATTTCACCTTTTATATAGATGCAGCTGGAAAGGCTTTACACACAAATTATTCCCACTACACAACACATACTCCCGAGTAGCGCAGCCTGATTAAATGGTACATGATACAGCATCTTAAACTACTCTGCGTCACAGTCTGCAGTCGCAAAGATGGCACAGACCCAACATCACTTATGAAACTATAAGACAAAGTTCAGTGCAACTATAACAGGCAACAGTACCTACTTACAAGAGTCTCCTGTTGCTAAATAAGGAGAAAACTTCTGGGTGTGACAGACTGTCTTTCTTTCTTGTTGATCAGAATTTATTTGGTATTTATGAGAACTTTACTCCCTACTTACCAGAAAGTAATGGCAAATCCTAATTAGATAATCTTTGGTCCACATTAGGTTGTGTTTTTAATGTGATGGGCTGTTTGAGGTTTTGTTTGTTTGTTTGTTTTTAAATCAACACAGGACTGCTTTACACCTAATAGCTATGTAAGTGAAAAATTGTCACTGTCCTATTTCACTTGGGTATGCTTTATGCTTCCATTGTCTTTTTCCCTGAAATCATTGTGCTTTTCAAAATTGTGCCTGTAGTTATGTGCACATATAGATGTGTGTGTATATGAAGACAGACCTTTAAGATTAAGCGTTGTACAAAAAAAATTTTAAAAGACATAACAGAAGTCTTGTTTTCTGTACACCAGTTTGAGGTGATACAAACTTCACGTCTTTGCATGTTTTAACTGGAACCGTTTTTGTCTTAAAGGGAAAGCAAATCAGCATAAATACTTTAACCTGACTACAGATTCTGCTAAAATGCAGTTATGATAGCAGTAAGTTGTTTTGTCATAGGTAAGTAAGAATTTTAGTGATATTGTATCTGGCCACAAAATACGAGTCATGTCACTTCTATATCATGAAGCCCTGTGGCTAGGTGGGAAGAATTAATAGATTCCTAAACAACTTACGCAAGGTATAGTGCTGCGCAGGTCTGCTAAAAAGCCAACTTAAGGTGGGGGGAATAGTTTTTAGAGCACAATTTTGAGGTTTACGCAAAGAAATACTTTTGAGAGTTGGAAGAGAATCAAGGAAAACAAAGCATTACCTGAATGCTTAATTTCTGTTAAAGTCTGAACTTATTTTTCAATAAAACATTATGCTCGATGACTTCATTATTTGATCTTCCTGTCATCTGAAATGCAGGTTTTGTGCTAAGTAAAAGCAGCATTTGGAAATTAATTAATTTAGGGAGAAAACTAGTATTAAAAATCTCAGAGTTCCCAAAAATCACCTTTTTGCTGTTCTTTTTGTATAGACATGTTCACTAAATTTCTAGACAATTTCAAATAACCTAACTTTGTTTCCAGAAACAGCCTTTAAAAAAAAAAAAAAAAAAAAGAGAATTCACTAGTAGCAATCACTAGAGACACAGAAATTTTCGAGGGAGAACCATCCTCTGTATTTCAACAGCATCGCTATACAAAACAAGCCTCACATTAAAGAAAGGCTGCAGCCATCTCGTACCGCTGCACGTAAAGAGAGCGTGCTCATGACTCACTGCCCCTGTTCAGTTGCAACTCATCAGTGCCGGCAGCCCTAATCTGCTCCCAGCCATTATGACCAGCAGCTCTGAAATATGGATTAGGTCTACCCTAAGTACTCCGTGCAGGGGAAGAACTCCTTGAGCTCTGTATTCCCTATGGAGTACCTGTGTAGGAGAATAAATCAGTGATGTGAAAGAAAACATAAAATCCTTCCCAGTAAAATTTGCAGATGACACAAAAGATAATAAAATGGTAAATACCGGGGAGTTGTCAGTTCCACAGATTGCATGGCAGCCTGGGCTCACCTGAATAAGATGTGTTTTAACACAGCTGAGCACAGAGCTGTCTATCTAGTAACTAAGAGCACAGATTCCACACAAAGACAATATAATAACCTAGGAAGAGGCATATGGATGATGGTGGATAACCAAATTAATATTAGCCTACAGTGTAATACTCTGGCTAGAGCAGCAAAAAAGATCCTTTGATGTACAAGGAAGTAAACATCGAGTAGCAACAGGAAAGGATTATATAAATCACTACCAATGTTGAGAATCTCTGTTTCAAACAGCATGTAACAACACGGTTCCAGTTTATAGCCGATCCCTGAGTACTACCACAAGAACAGCTAGTGGACTAGATGAGTATTTAAATTAGGAGACCTCATCGAACAAGAAGCATTCCAATTCTGGAAAACTTGTCTTGCTAAGAATGAGAAGCCCCAGTCAAAAAGAAGAATAAACAATCTCTGGGTTACTGTCTACAAATAACTAAATGGGGAAGAACTGAACGTCAAATGGGAACTTTTCAGCTTCTTAGTGCTGGATTTGGTATGTTACTGCTACGTAAAAGTTGGGAAACTCCAGAGTAAGAAAAAGGTAATGATACTCTAATTAGCAGCAACTACAGTTGAAGCAGAAGTTGCACGACTTACTAACTTACACTGTTCTTCTAAATAAAAAGTGACAAAGCACTGGAACTCTGCCTGCCAAAAGATACACCCAAAATGCTCAAGGATACCTTTGTTACTGCAATCCGTGGCACCTAAATAAGCTTTAGGGCAGGTGTTAGGGTCCTTATATCTAGGGGGAGGATTATTTCCCCTTCCCCCTCCCTCCCTTTCTCCAAGTCATCGGATGATCCTATAAACTGTTAGTAAGCCAAATTAACTTGTTATCTTGCTCATTGCTTCCCCATATATATTTTTGGATATACTGTGTATTAATGCTTCTGTATTTGTGCAAAGCAGCGAGTCATTGAAAGAGCATGGGAAAAGTGAAACCTTGCTGAATACACAGAGTAGCTCAGTCACAGATAATTTGAATTGATTTCTCCATTTCTACAACCAGTAACATGACTCAGGGAGGCAAAAAACCCCCAACATACTACATGCAAAACACAATCACTTCCAACAAACCAAAAAACCCACAAGATTAACACACAAACCCCCCCCCCTTCATATCTGAAATTAAAATTAAATTTAAAAAATAAGTCTATATAATATACCCCCCCTTCCCCCAAGTTTTACAAGGGAATAAGCAGATTGTTGATAATATCCTATTGAAAGGGTGGGCCTACAGTACCTGAAGACCCAGCCAGTTTAACACAGCTTGCGTGCAAAACAGCAAAAGGTAATTGCCTAATTGGTCAATTGACCAATACCAAATTCACGTCAGGATTTAAATCAGAATAGATATTACAATTAGATACAGCAAAGCTTAAGTGAATCCTCAAGATCTGTATTGAACTAGAAACTGAATAGGATTTGTAAACCTAAACATGGCCCTTTATCATTCAGTAGAAAAAAATTTTGAGGTTACATGTTTACATCTTGCTCTCTATTCAGTCTACATTCCATTAATCTCAAAGTAAAATTTTAAAGCCAGTGGAACATCTAACTGTGCCATAATAGAAATATAAGTATGACAAAATTTCTGTTATTGAAAAATTACATTTTTTTGAGTGCTGTTCTCTCAAATGCTCCAATCAGCCAAGGATTAGATGTTCAACTTCATGCTAGCCAGTGATCATTAATCATTTTAAAGTGGCACAGCTCATCTCATTTCTCACCCAGAGAAAGCCCACTCTCATGTCTTATGTGTAAAGGAGATGTCTGCTCACTTTCAGATGTATTTTAAACTTGGTTAAAGACTTTTTTCTTCCTGCAAAACACATCTAGAACAGCTCAATACAGAGAACCTGCAGAGATGCTCGAAGCTGCACAAAGGTGAGAGCAGGAATTGGCAGCTGTATCAAGGATAAAGTTTCGCCAGGCTGCTGCACGCTGACGTGATAAGAATTGGGTGGTTTATATTAAAAGGCCTGTTGCATCAATTAACAGTGTCTTCTCTGCCATTTGCTGGTACAGAATGACTTAGGTTATTATAGCTTCCAATATTTTCGAAGTAGTCATCAAATTTATGAAGAGGAGATGCATAGGATCCTCTATTAAATCTATTAAATTCACATTGAGAGGAGAAAAAAAAAGAAAAGAAACCTCAAGATGTGAAGTGAGGAAACACCGCCCCAAAGAAAGATCCACTGTGCAAGAAGATGAGGGCCCCCTTTCCTGTTTTTTTAGAGTGGGTCAGACTAAATAGCAGCTTCTTCAGTATGGTCTCTCTTAGGTTAACCCCTAACCACAGGATACTAAAATCACTGTTGGGAAAAAAGCTCACATACCCCACAGCATTAGCTTTAAACAACAGCCCTCTTGTTACATGTTTTTCCTGCAGCTAAAATATTAGTTTTAGATCACAGTATCTTTCCCTCAGCTATATGAGATCAGATGAGCCAGATATACAAATGAGAAGTCAGAAAAGTGTTATATCCTTCTAAGACAATTTGTGTGCAATACCACCACTATGAAACAAAAAGATGGAAAAAGACGTCTCAGCTATTCTCAACTTCTCTGTGCTGCTTAAATGACTGTACTGACCTGAACCAGCAGCGCAGCTGCAGAGGAGTCAGGAAGGGCTTTAACCCACTGTCACAACTTTCTGAATATCTAAGTGGAACCACTAGCTCTTCCTCTGCAAGTCTTTTACTACTTTGCCCACATTAAGGTGGTGATGAGAACTGCGGACTACTTCAGCAGTACAGAGAAATCCTTCATCTTCCTATGTCCTCTCTCTGGTTGAATTCCCTCACTAGAAACCCTGGGAGAGCTGTGTAGTCCATTAAAAGGTTTAAATTCTCATTTGCGTAGTCAAGCAGGGCCTTGAGATATCTTGGGCATACAATGCAATTCTGGTTTTGTTTTATCCGTTTGATAAATAAACAGATCTTAAGTTAAACCTTGGAGGCTGACAAGCACAGTTTTGCCTTCTGCCCTTTTTTTTGCCAGTTGTAAAAATACTTACGATTTTGAGCCAACATACAGTCTGAGGGGAGCTTGTTTTTATCTGTTAAGATTGGATGTTTTTATTATTTACAGGCTCACAATGATAACGTGTATATGACCAAGCTACACCTTCCAGGACAAGCTGCCTCACTACTTTGGCTGAAATCAATGACCTTTCTGTTCTGTGCCCATTTCACTAACTTGCAGATTAATGGAGGAAAAAGACCATAGCTGTATTTCAGGAATTTACATAAGCAAGTTATTTTCCTTACATATTTATTCCATGCTCTTGATTTTGGATGAAATACCTCACTGTAGAACTCTTCCCTGCTCTTTATACTCCTGAAGAGAGACATGACCTTTAAGTCTGCTTAATATGGAGAGGACGAAATGGGGAAGAGACAATTCTTCCACCCTTGCTTTGGAAACAGCACATAAGAGCCACCAAACTGAAAATTTCCCCTCACGACCCAGGTGAGACTCTGAAGGGACACTTTATGAATGGAATAACTTCCACACTGAGAACAAAAAAAACCCCCGAGATATCCTCTGCTTGTACACAACACAGGCTCCCTGCAGACAAGCAAAAAATGCCTTATTCTTGACACACCATTACTCCTTGTAATTTAGCAACAAATAAAACCAGGGCATGGGCAGGGAGCTGTGCTCCTCTTGGGCTATCTCTGGAGATCTTCAACCCAGGCTTTGTTCACTGTTTGACACTCCATAAAACTGAACAAGAGTGCAAACCGTAGGTGTCTAAGCAAGCAGAAGAAAGGATTTTCAACCTGGGCAAGAGGAAAAAACCTTGGCAGTTTGGTTATAGTGAAGTAGATAGAACTGAATGAGAAATATTTCTTTTTGTTGTCAATTTTGCCTGACATCACAAAAAGAAGAGCCTGGACATTCCTGGTTATAACGGCAGGGACTAGAAATGAAAAGAGGAAATATTCAGGAGTTGATGGACAGCCATATTCCAGGCCAGTAACTGACAGGCCTCTCATTTTCACCTCCATAGCTCAAGACATGTCATCTATATCAAAAACCACAACGGTAAAATCTTTTGAGAATGCTTGGTGTGTTCATCTTTACTACCAGAGAAGACAGAAACAACTTACAATTATTTTCAAGCTTAATCTAGAGCTTTTTAAAAAAGCATATTTACATGCTCAGCTACCTAAAACCGTGGCAACTAAAGTGGTAGACAATGGGGGACAGGGGGGGAAAAAATAAATCTGCTTTTTTCACCAACAGCTTTTGAAACTATGTTCTACTCTGTTTCGATCAGGCTATCTAATGGCAGCTCTGAGATTCAATTGCAAGATGATCATAAATAGCCTAGAGGAATCTGTAATAAAATATTCATTATTTTATGTATATATTACCTAATGTAATCAGTAATCCATTTTCTCGAGAACTGACGTTGCCAAATAGTTTTCATAGTATTTTTTGTATACTAATATGATATATTTCCTAATCTACACCTTTAAGAACTATTGCAAACTGGTATTTCAAGTATGTATTAGCACTAAGATTTAACTAAAACTGTTACACCTCAAAACAATTTCTTAAGTATATTTTTAGAGTAGAAAGTCATAGTAATATCCTTTCAAATTTTTACAGAAAGGATAAGAATATCTATTCCAACTGCTAAGTAGCTTTACTCGAAATATCTTTAGTAGGTACATGGTTAAGCATGAATCCAGACTAGGCTCTCTGCATATATTACTTTTAATTTTAAAATAGGCTGGAGGAAAACACACCCCACAAACAATCAAGCTCCCAGATCCACAAATTTGTGTCCTGTCCTACTCTGTGTGGCCAGTCAGTGGTCTTTTCATGCTTATTCTCCCTTCCCCAATTAAATCAGGGGAGAGACTGAGCCTGCATAAGAGATCCACATGGACATCTGGTAACAAACATTTATATGTCTTATAGCACTAAAGTATAAGCTTTAAAAAGTGTCACAAAACCAGCTTGATATTTAAATTTTTTTTATATATATCATTGGAAATAAAATCACTATGGGGAAAAAGTACCAAAAACATCCACTGGGAAGAAGAAAAGAATGCATCAGAGAACTTAAGCAGAGCAGAGTAAGTACCAAGAGAAAGTTTCACTATTCAAAAAGCACTCACTCTCTCCTGTACAACGATCTAGCTGTTAGTTTTTAGAAATAATCTTGGGGGGGTGGGGGTGGGTTTATTTTTAAAAGGTGAGGTGAGCTGGGACATAATATTTTAAAATTCACATTTCAGGTATGACAAGACAGATGTCAAAACCAACACTGTCTCATCACCAGATTTTACCTTTTCCTGAAAAGCTATTTAGCCAATGCCTATTTGCAACTGTACACCTGCTTATACAAGAACATCAACTATTACCATTTTGTGGTCAGTAGAGCTTACTGTTTTGAACAATACTGACTATAAACTCTATGTAATGACAAGAATTAAAATAATGAATCCTACTGCAACATTCCAACTGAAGTCATCACTGTATTTAAGTCATGACAAACTGTATCAAGTTTTCTTATTTCTGCAGAGTTTCAAAATCTTGAAGTTGTTCTAAAAATATAATTAAACACACATCACATCTGCTTCATCTTTAAACAAATGAACACATTTGTGCACTTACTAAACTGAAGTTACAAGAAACAGATAGACCGCTGAAGTTCACTTCTACAGTCACGTTTAAAACCATTCTGGGTCAAGACTGCTTTTGTTACTCTGGACGATTATTTGGAGAGACAGAAGAGAAACCCATCAAAACTTCAAAAAGTTCAAAGAAATATTTACAAGTCAATGTAAAACCATGAATAAATCATCTCTCACATCTCACAGCAAAAGCAGATATTCACAGAAAAGCCAAGCAAGAGGTCAGATCTTCATTTTGGCTCACCAAGTTATGCTGTTGCTGTAATTACACTGATAAATCTAGATTTCTTTTTTCCTCTCACTTCAGTAAACCAAAATGACAGCTCTTACCAATGTGGTTGTACCTATTACTGAAAGAAAAGATTCAAGAAGAGACTCAGGAAACAAGCAGCAGGTTATGGAATAAAGAGAGGGGACAATAGAACACAACCTAAAAAATTATTACGATTATGACTCTCTCGCCGAAGTAACATTTTGTTGCAATGCAGTTCAACTGACTTCTAGAAGTTTAAGGGGGTTTTGGAAAAAGAATTCTGTTACACGCAGGATGATAACACTGGGATACAAAACAAAGAATATCGATGGAGTGAGAAAAGTACACACTAAGTGACAGAAAGCAGTTTCAAAATCCAACAATATTACAGAAAACTCATAGTGCATTTGCAATACATTAATACAAAGCCATCTACAATACACACCTGTCAAACATATACCTTTTCCATTCTATGTAGAAATAGATTATTAAATCCTTACTACAGTAAAATACACTGATTGCAAAAGTAACTGAAGTCAAGCATGTAGAAGCATTTGCTTGCCCACAGCAAGAGCACTTTTGTCAGGAGCACCTGTAAGGATCTTGAATTCTGCACAAAAGCGGGCTCTGTTCAGGCAACGGACAAAGGCAAATGACTGCAAAGCAAGAGGACTCAACTTCAATTTAACTGTCCTGTAAGGTACATACTAATTAGCTGCAAAGCTATGAAATCCTAGCTAGCATGTTAAGTCTGCTACATGACAGTATAATTTGACTTCTTAAAGGATTATGCAAATTACAACTCATCATTCCATTACACGAGTGAAAAAAGTGACAGCTAATTTATACATAACACACCTTTCAAATCCCTAAGATGTGAAGCACCTGTGCAATACATTTTGCCTAGATTTTCGAGGATACATTCTTGTTTATTGCACTGTACAGAAACATCTCTAAGATTTAGTAAAGTCATCGGGGTTTTTTTATTTGCTTTTTAGCTTTTAGAGCACAATCCCAAAGAATTAAACAACATATTTCTGTCCCTGCTGAAGAGGTTTTGCACACAAGAAGAAGGGTACGGTTTCAACACGTGTAATTTCTGAATAGCGGGAGAGCACGAGCACTAAATGCACGAGCTAGAGGCAAGACTCACACAGATTTCAACATACTTCTGGTAGGTAGATTCACAGTAGATTCCGTCATATCGGTAGATTTTCCTACATTCTGATTGGTTGGGCAGAGGATGCTGGACAGTTATTCTGTAGAGGCATCAAAAACAGATAGACATGACTAGAGGTTCTCTACAGGTAACTGTAATGCAGGACAAATTAGTATGTTGAATTTTATTATTTTTTTAATTAAACACCTTTCTGATCTCTTTAAATTAAACTGCCTTGTGCAAATAACATCCAAAATTTCCACTTTTCAAAATTTGCACTGAGAGTAAACTAAACTTCATTTCTCCACAAGAATGCTATTTTATTTCCCCCATCCAAAGTGGAAGAAGTAAAGAATTTTATGAACAAAATTGATACTTCGCATAGTTTGGGTATATACAACAGTGCTTATAAAATTGATTATTTATCGTTTACCGTTGCAGTCCTTCGGCAAGCAGAACATCCATTTTTATCAGCTGGAGGTTTGTCCAGACAAAGACCAAATAACCCTCCAATTTAAAATGTCAACAGCAATTCTCACATTTGCACAGAATGAGGATGTTGTGGCATTATGAGGACTGTGATTGAAGGTGCTCAGCACCATCTGAATAATGCCATATGTTCTCGGATCGACTGAAAGAAAATGAAAGTGATTGGCAGCAATCAGGAGGTGCACAGCATCTTGCAAAATCAGGCCCTAAAAGATTTGTCAATCATTCTATTATTCATCCCTCCCCAACTCCCTGTTAGCAGAAAATATAATTTGGCTATAAAAATTCAATGTTGTTTTAAAAAATATACTTGGGAATTGCACACAAAAAAGTACCCACCAATTTTGGTGGTTTTTGGGGTTTTTTTGCTTCCTTCCTCTTCTCTGGAATAAAAACAAATTTTAGATGTCTGTATCTTCCACAAATTAATACCTTTTCTCTTTTAATGTAACGGTAGTGCACTAAAGTATGTTATTTGAGAAAAATTTATGCAGTTTTTTCAAAACACGGAATTTTATGCTGTGATTTTTTTAAATACAAATATTATTGCCAATATAGAATTATAATTTATTATTACTTTTATAGTATTATGTCTATCTAGCTCTAAACTAGTCTTGTTTTTTAAAATCACGTGTTTATTTCAACACTAATTTGAGACTGGAGGTTTGAGGGGAAAAAACCCTAGTTTCATTATCCAGCAACAAGCTTGACAAGAAAATGGAAAGTTATCTACTGTAGAAACTGAGGGCCATCCTCAATAAGGCTGTACATATGCAGAATGGCAAATGCGCACCATTTCAGGTCTTAACAGACCTGCTTCCTTGCTAACTTAATTTGGAAACCTGGTCTCAGCACATCTCAGCACTGTTTTCAGCCCACGGGATCAAGGAGACAGCTATTTGATGAAGGCAGGACCAAACACCTCAATAATCCTAGATTATTCCTGCATTTACCAATTAAGGCATCACCAGAAAGACATTTACTGTCATACCCAGGGCCTTAAGTTAGATGCCTAAGCACCATACACAGCATACAAGGAAAGCTAAGCAACTTAAAACAGAATTTGCAACACAAGGACTATCTGTAGGCAACCATGCAAGCTCATAAAAAACAAAATCCAGCAAAGGAGAGTTTCTTCCCTGTTCACTTCGGGTCACTCAGAAACGTCTGCAAAGTGAACTCAAGCCTCAAAATCTTCAGAGTGCTAAAGCTCTCTCTGGATTGTTTTTTTGAAAGAAGACATCATATAGTGTCCTGAGTTTGAAGGGGCTCACAAGGATCAAGTCCAGCTCCTGGCTCTACACAGGGCCAGCCAAGTCAGAGCAGGTGACTGAGCACATCATCCAGACACTTCTTGATCTCAGTCAAGCTTGATGATGTGACAACTTCCTTGGAGAGCTTGTTCCAGTGCCTGACCACCCTTTACTGTCTCAGTAAAGAATCTCTTCCTAATACCCAACCTAAACCAACCCTGTCACAGCTTCATACTGTTCCTCAGGTTCTATCACTGATCACCAAAGATGTCTGGTTTTACACAGCTTCAGCAA